>CM053028.1:17527660-17722375 GCA_028564925.1 Lithobates sylvaticus
GACTGGCTCAGAGGATGACCCGCCCACTAAAAGGCGCCCGCCCCCTGATCCTGTATCCGCAGAATCTGATATGGAAACTGGTAGTCAGCTGAGTGACTCCGATTCTGACTTGTAATGAAATGTTGGAGAAGTATAGATTTATGGAAAGGAGTCTTATTGTCACATGACATTTATTTCCTATTAATGCCTTTTTTTTAACTGCTGAGTTTTTGACCTAAATAACATGTCAGTAATTGTTGTATTTATGTTATTTTCAGTCATTTAGTTTGTTATTATGTATCTTGTTTGTTTTTTTACAAATAAAAATCTCCATACATACAGAATAAGAAGAGATACCGAGAATTACACCCGGCATACAGGACAAGAGAAGTAGTACTGTGCAGAGTCCATACATACAGAATAAGAACAGATACCGAGAATTACACCCGACATACAGGACAAGAGAAGTGGTACTGTGCAGAGTCCATACATACAGAAGAAGAAGAGATACTGAGAATTACACCCGGCATACAGGACAAGAGAAGTGGTACTGTGCAGAGTCCATACATACAGAATAAGGACAGATACTGAGAATTACACCCGGCATACAGGACAAGAGAAGTGGTACTGTGCAGAGTCCATACATACAGAATAAGAACAGATACTGAAAATTACACCCAACATACAGGACAAGAGAAGTGGTACTGTGCAGAGTCCATACATACAGAATAAGAACAGATACCGAGAATTACCCCCGACATACAGGACAAGAGAAGTGGTACTGTGCAGAGTCCATACATACAGAATAAGAACAGATACAGAGAATTACACCCGACATACAGGACAAGAGAAGTGGTACTGTGCAGAGTCCATACATACAGAATAAGAACAGATACCGAGAATTACACCCGGCATACAGGACAAGAGAAGTGGTACTGTGCAGAGTCCATACATTCAGAACGTATACTAGGAATTACACTCGGTGTACAGAAACAAACACGTCTCATTGTGCTCAGTTGCAGATTTACCATTTGGCTTGCAGTGGAGGTTTTGCTGAATATATAACAGATTCTGAGAATTTCAGTAACCATTTATCCTGTTTAATGTTTCTCTCGGGGGTGTGACTAAGTGACTCGGCACTTGGACAGTCCAGTGTCCCCGGTGTGAGGATGTGGCTGTGGTCACCTTTCATCCAGCTGTAACGTATGGAGTGACTTGCACTCTGTGGAGGTTGGAATGAATCACACGTGTTCCTCATGTGTGTGCGGGATAACATCTGTGTTCCATCAGACGGTTGGATTGCAGCGCTCTGTGCGTTGTGGGGTTATTCTGGGTAACAGCCCGCATTATTCGGAAGACATTTAGGACCCGTTCACACCATCAAGCTTCAGTATCAAGCAGGAATGCACTTAATGTGCCGGTGTAGTGTGTTGCCATGCATTTGAATGCAGTGGCGGCTGGTGCTCAAATTTTTTTTTGGGGGGGGGGGGGGTGCAAACCCATCAATCGCAGCCTCACTGTACCATCAATTGCTGCCACTGTGCCGGCCCATCAAACGCTGCCACTGTGCCATCAAACGCTGCCACTGTGCCCCATCAAATGCAGCCTCACTGTGCCCCATCAAATGCAGCCTCACTGTGCCCCATCAAATGCAGCCTCAATGTGACTCATCAAATGCAGCCTCACTGTGCCCATCAAATGCAGCCTCACTGTGCCCCATCAAATGCTCCCACTGTGCCCCATCAAATGCTCCCCCTGTGCCCCATCAAATGCAGCCTCACTGTGTCCATCAAATGCAGCCTCACTGTGCCCCATCAAATGCTCCCACTGTGCCCCATCAAATGCTCCCCCTGTGCCCCATCAAATGCAGCCTCACTGTGTCCATCAAATGCAGCCTCACTGTGCCCCATCAAATTATCCCACTGTGCCCCATCAAATGCAGCCTCACTGTGCCAATCAAATGCAGCCTCACTGTGCCCATCAAATGCAGACTCACTGTGCCCATCAAATGCAGCCTCACTGTGCCCATCAAATGCTCCCCCTGTGCCCCATCAAATGCAGCCATTGTGTCATATCAAATGCTGCCAGTGTGCCCCCCCGTCCGCCGTCTGTACTTACCCTGTCTCAGTTGTCGGTGGGACAGCTCCCCGATGTCTTCTCCCGTCCTCTATTCCTGTCCTCTTCTATGATTGGATGCCAGATAGGCATCCAATCCCAGCGCCTGTCGTTTCAGCCAATCAGGTGATGGGTAACAGATCCGAGCACCTGATTGGCGCAGAGGCAGTTTAGTGTTAGGAAAGCGAATATTCATTTGCTTTTCTAACATAGCTGAGTGACCTGCGAGCGCCCAGCATGTCACCTTTTTTGACGCCTATTAGAGCCTATGGCTCTAATCAGGTGCTTCAAAAAAAAAAAAACTGCCCCTGTAATTCAGGCGTCCGGCGCCCAAAAAGGGGCCAGGCGCTTGAATAGGGGGTGGCAGAGGCGGCCATAGATAGATTCATGCATTGCATGAATCTATCTATTGGTGCTAGAGGGGGTGGCTGGAGAGAGGGGGCGGCGCCCGTGCGCCCTTATGGATGCAGCGCCACTGTTTAAATGGCTCCCAACGCATGTTGCTGATGGACATGTGTTGCAATGCAGCAAACCACAACACGCAGCAATGGACCTCAATGCATTCCGGTGTGCAGCCAAAAGAATAATGCATACACCATTTTGTTGACAAGTGTACGACACTGCAATGCACATTAGCCCTATTCGCATCTGATGATCATTCCAACTCGCCTGACACTCTGGGTTCAGACATCTTTGCACCACTTCCAAACAATAAGTCATACAGCAGTAAATCATAAAGCGGAATTAAACCCCTCAATTTAACAGTTTCAAAAAAACAGTTACATTCCTGGAATGCCAAGATTGATAACTGTCACATTTGCTTGTGTCCTCAACCAAAATGTAAAACCATCAAACGGCTGGTGTCATAACTGATCGCATGTGCAGCACTATGGAAGTTGCAAATCAAACTGAAGCAGCTTCCTTAGCTGTAAAGGATAGGAGGGTTTAATCTTGCTGTAAGGCTGTCAGCAGATCGGCCTCTACAAACTCGACAGTACCTAAAAATGCCTAAAAATGGAGAGCAAAGGGAGGGAGGAAGCCAGACATCGACCCCCTCCCTACCACAGGACCAATCACTCTTACCAGGTACCATAGTTAACAACTGGTTGCTTTGTGTCTTGAACTTGTGCTTGGTTACTCATAGCAACTCACTCCTCTTCCTTGTCGTCCTGAGTTAACCCCTTGTAGTGGTACTACTTCATACCCCTTGTGTGCTTTACAGACCCAGGTTCTTTAGATACCCCAGAACCCCTTTGAATAACTCCAGGCTTGGAACGGTTAATGTAGCTTTACTGAAGAACTTGTTCAAGTTCAATATCTTAATAGTTCAATGTGAACATCGTCCTTATCCCTATACTAACTACAGTAGTGTGACTGCCCAGGCATACCTCCACGAGATGGTAGTCCATCTTGGTATACTCCATTGCTTGGACATCTCCCGAGGACCCCGGTGCCTTTGGTGGACTGCAAGGCGCAGTAGTACCAGTAGATCGAACCGCTAGCGGGACCAAAACCTACCAAACAGGACCCCATTGGGCCTCAGCCTTCTTTTTTGGTGGGCTGGCTAGGACCAAAAAGCTTCACAAACCTAACCCCTCCCTTGGCCTAGACCAGCCACTAAGTCACTAAACCAAAATATTTGCAACCTACCTACACACTGCTTGCACGAGCACATGTCTCTGATTTTCCACAATTATGGGCCGCAAGGAGTTTGAAGGAGTTTGGAAGCTTGTAGGGGCCTCCAGCTGTGATGGTGGCCTGAAACCCGCAGCAGGTTGGTTGTATCCTGTATACGCTTCAGGGACTCGTTTTCAGTTCTGACTGGAGTCTCTCTTTAGATAACAAATCGCCTCGATGGTTGTTACCTGCGTAATTACCCATCATTACCCTTCATTTCTTGCTGTGACGCATTTTACAAGTTCTATTGTGATTCTGGAAACTTCATAAACACGGATTTGTCACCACAGCGGCGGTTTACGAGAAACCGCACCGGAATCCATCATGGAACCGAGAATAACCTGCGTCTATCATTGTGGCTGAGCCAATTATCTGCTATTTCTGGTTTACAAGCACTTAACTGGGAACTACCTGGAGATCAACGTTCATTTGTGGCAGGGAAGGTGGCCAAGTGCCGGATATAGTGTACCTTGTATGTATACCTAACGAGTTTCCCATCAGCTCATCCCACCACCGCTGAGATACAATAAATGCAAAGATCCAGCCTGAGCTCCCCTAGCCTAACCCCCAGGTGTCCAGCCCTGTCTCCGTTTCTTCTTAGGCCCCATGCACACTGGGCGTTTAGCCCTGGTATATAAGAGTCCGACATTTAGTTGCGGGCAGAGGGCACAGGTGTTCCGTCAAGCCCCACTGGAGAAGATAACAGTTGCTGTGGCTATACGAGGTACCTAGCCAGGGCGGACTGACAAGTCGGTGACTTGGGCGCCGCCCGAGGGCCGGGGCCATTAGGGGCCCGGACTCGGCCACATGAGGGGCCACTTGAAACGGCTGTATTACATGCCGCGATGCCGCTAACAATACTTCTAACGGCGCGCGGCTCCCCGCCGGCCGCTCATTCCCTCCCGTCCGTCCCAGGTGCTTCTACTGTATGCATCGTGACGTCACCTGGGACGGACGGGAGGGAAGGAGGGGCCGGCGGGAAGCCGCGCGCCGTTAGCAGTATTCGCGGCATGTGATACAGCCGCTTCAACCGGCCGAGTCCGGGCCCCTAATGGAAGAGAAGAGTAGAGGGGCCGGCGGGGAGCATCGCATCTGTGAGTAAATTACCAGGACGGCCACAAGTGATGATGGGGGGGTATTATGAACATGTAAGGCAGTATGTGCCCAAGGACGAGTGCCCAGAAAGCACACCTTGCATTCTGAGCATTAGTTCTTGGGTGCATACTGTCCTAAACGTTCGTACGGCTCTGTGCACCGTCCAGCCACAGCACCTGCAGCAGGGATTAACGGGACACCTGTGCTCTCCACCCTAAATGTCGAAGCCCGCCCAATGCATCGGGGCTAAACGCCCAGTGTACATGGGGCCTTAATCCCAGATTTCACAGTGCCAGAGGAGTGTCATTTTATCATGACTAGGGTATCACAGATGTCAACCAGTCCATCATACCACGGTGCCATGGCATACTCCTAAACTTACTTTACCCAAATAACGTGACTGACGCCAATATGGAGAACATTTTGGCCATTTATTAACAAACATCAAAAATAACATTCCTTAGAACAGAAACGATAATAATCAACTAACCGTAACATTAAGGTTGCCGATCTTAGGAGGCGCCAAATCACCAACATAATTTTTGTATCTGCGTTTCTTTTTAACCATCCCCAGCCACGCTACACCAGCTCGGGGACAGCAGAAACGCCCTTGTTACCACTTCCCACATAACACACCATTAACTGGGTTCCATTGGAGGATGCCATACCTTAGCTGGATCAATACTATGAACTGTTACCGAAAATGTTACCGCCTCTGAAGACGCCCTATAACTGGCACTAAAACAGATCCAGCGCAGGACGGGAGGGTGGGAAGAATCCTTCACGTTCGTTGGCTCCAACTGCTTTGCCCCCTTCCGGATCCCACCCTGTATAACCCCGATCATGGCCCACCCACTCACTACAAAGTAGCCAATGAAGTATGTACTCACCCTTCCTATGCTATAACTGATTAAACCCTCTTCTTCCATGTTTCTCCTGTCCCCCTAGTCATGCAGAGCCTTGCTCATTTTTTCTCTTTTCTTGCTTCGGGCTAGGGATGAGCCGAACACCCCCCTGTTCGGTTCGCACCAGAACCTGCGAACAGACCTAAAGCTCGTGTGAACTTTAGAACCCTATTAACCCTATTAAAGTCTATGGGACTCGAACGTTCAAAATCAAAAGTGCTAATTTTAAAGGCTTATATGCAAGTTATTGTCATAAAAAGTGTTTGGGGAAGAGGCCCTTGTCCCAATCAACATGGGGACATGGTGCTTTGAGGGGTCACAGACCCCCAAAGCACCCTTCCAATGTTGAGGGCATGTGGCCTGGTACGGTTCAGGAGGGGGGGGGGGGGCGTCCTCTTTTCCTGCGACCTGCCAGGTTGCGTGCTCGGATAAGGGTCTGGTATGGATTTTGAGGGGGACCCCACGCCATTTTTTTTTTGGCCGGGGTTCCCCTTTAAATCCATCCCAGACCTGAAGGGTCTGGTATGGATATATAGGGGGACCCCCACGTCATTTTTTTTTTAAAAATTTGAAGCGGGGTTCCCCTTAATATCCATAGCAGACCTGAAGGACCTGGTAATTGAATTTGGGGGAACCCCCACGCTTTTTTTTTTTATCAATTACTTTTTTTTTATCAATGACTTTCAATGAATGACTGTTCTCTGTATTACGGGGATCCGGCAATTCATTAGCCGCAAGTGATTTTAAATAGCTTTTTTTCCTGCAGAAATGACACTTTGTGCAGGGACAGTTCTAAGCACGGGAAACATGCGCCCCTTCACAGGCATACTATAGACACCCCCCAGGTACGAAATTTAAAGGAATGTTATACTTTTATTGTTTCACTTTAAGCATTATTAAAATCACTGCTCCTGAAAAAAACGTCCGTTTAAAAAAAAAAAATTGCATTGATACATGTCCCCTGGGGCAGGACCCAGGTCCCCAAACACTTTTTATGACAATAACTTGCATATAGGCTTTTAAAATTAGCACTTGAGATTTCTCCCATAGACTTTTACAGGGTGCTCGCGGCTTTTCGAATTTGCCGCGAACACCCCAAATTGTTCGCTGTTCGGTGAACATGAGTTTGACTCGAACTCGAAGCTCATCCCTACTAGCGAGGTGTCAATCGAGGCGGCGGCATTGACTTCCTTCGATAGTCCCGTCTACCTGGAGTCACGTTCTAAATGAACAGACTTTACTCCGTGTAAAAGTCCGGCAGACCTCAGACAAAACTGGGCGTGTGTGGGCAAGTCCGCAAGTTCGGAAAGTCCGGTGGACCTTCCGATGGAAAGTCAGGCGGATTGACCGCCCGACTAAGTTTGACGGATAGTCTGGCCGAAAAGTCAGATCGTGTATCAATGCAAAAAAAAAAAACGGCCGTTTTTTCGGGAGCATTGATTTTAATAATGCTTAAAGTGAAACAATAAAAGTGTAATATTCCTTTAAATTTCGTACATGGGGGGTGTGTATAGAATGTCTGTGAAGGGGCGCATGTTTCCCATGCTTAGAAACTGTCCCTGCACAAAGTGTCATTTTTGCAGGAAAACATTTTTTTAAATCACTTACGGCTATAATGAATTGTATGCTCCCATAATACAGAGAACAGTCATTGAAAGTCATTGATTAAAAAAAAAGCGTGGGGGTCCCCCCAAATTCAATTACCAGGCCCTTCAGGTCTGGTATGGATATTAAGGGGAACCCCAGGTCAAATTAAAAAAAAAATGACCTGGGGTTCCCCCTAAATATCCATACCAGGCCCTTCAGGTCTGGTATGGATTTTAATGGGAAAGCCACGCCAAATAAAAAAAAAAAATGGCATGGGGGTCAAGGGAAAAATTTGAAGCGGGGTTCCCCTTAATATCCATAGCAGACCTGAAGGGCCTGGTAATTGAATTTGGGGGAACCCCCACGCTTTTTTTTTTTTATCAATTACTTTTTTTTTATCAATGACTTTCAATGAATGACTGTTCTCTGTATTACGGGGAGCCGGCAATTCATTAGCCGCAAGTGATTTTAAATAGCTTTTTTTCCTGCAGAAATGACACTTTGTGCAGGGACAGTTCTAAGCACGGGAAACATGCGCCCCTTCACAGGCATACTATAGACACCCCCCAGGTACGAAATTTAAAGGAATGTTATACTTTTATTGTTTCACTTTAAGCATTATTAAAATCACTGCTCCTGAAAAAACGGCCGTTTAAAAAAAAAAAAAATGCATTGATACATGTCCCCTGGGGCAGGACCCAGGTCCCCAAACACTTTTTATGACAATAACTTGCATATAGGCTTTTAAAATTAGCACTTGAGATTTCTCCCATAGACTTTTACAGGGTGCTCGCGGCTTTTCGAATTTGCCGCGAACACCCCAAATAGTTCGCTGTTCGGTGAACATGAGTTTGACTCGAACTCGAAGCTCATCCCTACTAGCGAGGTGTCAATCGAGGCGGCGGCATTGACTTCCTTCGATAGTCCCGTCTACTTGGAGTCATGTTCTAAATGAACGGACTTTACTCCGTGTAAAATTCCGGCAGACCTCAGACAAAACTGGGCGTGTGTGGGCAAGTCCGCACGTTCGGAAAGTCTGGTGGACCTCCGCTGGAAAGTCAGGCGGATTGACCGCCCGACTAAGTTTGACGGATAGTCTGGCCGAAAAGTCAGATCGTGTATCAATGCAAAAAAAAACAGCCGTTTTTTCGGGAGCATTGTAATATTCCTTTAAATTTCGTACATGGGGGGTGTGTATAGAATGTCTGTGAAGGGGCGCATGTTTCCCATGCTTAGAACTGTCCCTGCACAAAGTGTCATTTTTGCAGGAAAACATTTTTTTAAATCACTTACGGCTATAATGAATTGTATGCTCCCATAATACAGAGAACAGTCATTGAAAGTCATTGATTAAAAAAAAAAGCATGGGGGTCCCCCCAAATTCAATTACCAGGCCCTTCAGGTCTGGTATGGATATTAAGGGGAACCCCAGGTAAAATTAAAAAAAAAAATGACCTGGGGTTCCCCCTAAATATCCATACCAGGCCCTTCAGGTCTGGTATGGATTTTAATGGGAACGCCACGTCAAATTTAAAAAAAAAAAATGGCATGGGGGTCCCCCTCAAAATCCATACTAGACCCTTATCTGAGCATGCAACCTGGCAGCCCGCAGGAAAAGAGGGGGGACGAGAGAGCGCCCCCCCTCCTGAACCATACCAGGCCACATGCCCTCAACATTGGGAGGATGCTTTGGGGGTCTGTGACCCCTCAAAGCACCATGTCCCCATGTTGATGAGGAGAAGGGTCTCATCCCCACAACCCTGTCCGGTGGTTGTGGGGGTCTGCGGGCGGGGGGCTTATCAGAATCTGGAAGCCCCTTTAACAAGGGGCCCCTCAGATCCCAGCCCCCCCTGTTTGAAATGGTAAGGGGGTACAAAAGTACCCCTACCATTTCACAAAGAAAGTGTAAAAAATTGTTAAAAAACACACAGACACCGTTGGAAAAAGTCCTTTATTAAAAAGAAAAAAAAGATTCCCGCGCGTGGTAATCCACTCTTGCTATCCAGCGATGGGTGATCTCTTCTCCGGGGTCCAGCGATGGGTGATCTCTTCTCTGACGTCCAGCGCAGCGCATCCTGTCTCCATGGAGACACTGAGGGAATCCCATCTTAGCAGAGGAGGACCGGGCCACTCGTCATCTGACCCCGCCCCCCTCTGAGCAACACAAGGGGGAAGCTGGGCTTCCCCAGTGACGTACGGATGACCCCGCCCCCCTCTGATGTGACGGAAACCTGTGTTACATCAGAGGGGGCGGGGTCACCCGTATGTCCCTGGGGAAACCCAGGCTTCCCCAGCGATATATGGGTGACCCCGCCCCCTCTGATTGTCTCCGCTGCCATCTGGGGGTCTTGTTCCGACTTTGGGGGTCTTGTCCCGCTCTTCTGTTCTTCTTGCTGGGCCTCCGCTTTCTTCTTGCAGCTCTTTTACTAGCGGTAGCCCGGGCTTCTTTCGCCGTCACCGTCGCTGTTGCCACCGCCTTCTGCTTCTTCTTCTTCTTTCTTCATCCGATGTTGAAAATGGAAAGAGTATGGCACAACTGCAAACCTACCAAGACATGGCCGTCCACCTAAACTGACCGGCCGGGCAAGGAGAACATTCATCAGAGAAGATCCAAGAGGTCCATGGTAACTCTGGAGGAGCTGCAGAGATCCACAGCTCAGGTGGGAGAATCTGTCCACAGGACAACTATTAGTCGTGCTCCCCACAAATCTGTCCTTTATGGAAGAGTGACAAGAAGAAAGACATTGTTGAGAGAAAGTCATAAGAAGTCCCATTTGCAGTTTTGGAGAAGCCATGTGGGGGACACAGCAAACATGTGGAAGAAGGTGCTCTGGTCAGATGAGACCAAAATTGAACTTTTTGGCCTAAAAGCAAAACTCTATGTGTGGGGGAAAACTAACACTGCACATCACCCTGAACACACCATCCCCACTGTGAAACATGGTGGTGGCAGCCTCATGTTGTGCGGATGCTTTTCTTCAGCAGGGACAGGGAAGCTGGTCAGAGTTGATGGAAAATGGATGGAGCCAAATACAGGACAATCTTAGAAGACAACCTGTTAGAGTCTGCAAAAGACTTGAGACTGGGGCGCAGGTTCACCTTCCAGCAGGACAACGACCCCAAACATACAGCCAGAGCTACAATGGAGTGGTTTAGATCAAAGCATATTCATGTGTTAGAATGGCCCAGTCAAAGTCCAGACCTAAATCCAAATGAGAATCTGTGGCAAGACTTGAAAATTGCTGTTCACAGACGCTCTCCATCCAATCTGACAGAGCTTGAGATATTCTGCAAAGAAGAATGGGCAAAAATGTCCTCTCTAGATGTGCAAAGCTGGTAGAGACACCCCCAAAAAGACTTGCAGCTGTAATTGCAGTGAAAGGTGGTTCTACAAAGTATTGACTCATGGGGGGCGCCATACAAATGCCCCCCCCCCACACTTTTCACATATTTATTTGTAAAAAAAAAATTGGAAAACCATTTATCATTTTCCTTCCACTTCACAATTATGTGCCACTTTGTGTTGGTCCATCAAATAAAATCCCAATAAAATACATTTACGTTTTTGGTTGTAACATGACAAAATGTGGAGAATATCAAGGGGTATGAATACTTTTTTCAAGGCACTGTATACTTGTAAACAAAAGGTGCCAGAAAAGGACTGGTCTTCGAGTGTGACTCAAGACCTTGTTTGTGTTTTGGAATTATAGACAGCAGGTACAATTTCCTCTTCCAGCAGTTTATTGGCAGGTCAGAGCCAGGTTTAAAGCGCCTCCTGAGGACTGGCCTGACCTGTCTAAGAGCGCAAATGTGATAAACATAGAAACACGCGATTCATGCTGATGTCGGCATATAAACCGGTTCTTTTCTCCATCTGTGTCATCTGCCGGGAGGGAGGGGAAGAAATTTGTAATTACCTTGTGACTTATATTTCTTAACTCCGATCACCTGAGTCGGTGATGACATTTTCCACGGCTCTTACATCACTCTGACACCGATGGGTGTGGCGACCTGTCTTCTGTTTTAGGGAACACTCCGAATAAAACAAAACTCGTAAATAGGAATCAGCGAGAGTTTTAATTTCCCCTGAAATTTCAGCAGCCATATGTCCTGGATCACCTGTCCCTCCTGGGTGCTCTGGACCTTCGTGGTGGATGTCTGGATCAAGAGGGCAGCGGGAGATCAGTGAACAGATAGTAGGAACCCAGAGGTGCTCAACTCTGAGCACTCCCAGGTTCACAGCTGTTAAAAACCCTGGCTGCTCTAGTTGGGGAAGAAGCTGATGGACCACAGGCTGTGCTCTGCTGGCTTCAACCGAATGCAGGGGTGACATTAGGGGTCTGTCACCTGCACTACACTATCACATAGGGGACTTCTTAGCCGCTTTGTGATAGTAATGCCGCGTACACATGGTCGAAGTCCAATGGGAGCTTTTCATCAGATTTTCCGACCGTGTGTATGCCCATCGGTCTTTTTCTGTTGGCATTTCCGACGGACTTTGGATTGAGAACCTGTTCTTAATTTTTCCGACGGAAAACCTTTCTTTCTATCGGATTTTTCGATCGTGTGTATGCAATTCCGACACGCAAAATTTCCCACGCATGCTCTTACCGAGATCGGTGGATCGGTGTGCCAGACTGGCCCCCACGGGCGCGCAGCGGCTGTTATCCTGAAGGACGTCATATGACGCCCAGTCAGGATAACGAAACCACTTCCCGGACGTCAATCTGCTATTAACCGGGCAGGAAGTGGCTAACCACTTGCCTACTGGGCACTTACACCCCCTTCCTGCCCAGTCCAATTTTCAGCTTTCAGCGCTGTCGCACTTTGAATGACAATTGCGCGGCCGTGCAACATTGTACTCAAACGCAATTTTTATCATTTTTTTTTCACACAAATAGAGCTTTCTTTTGGTGGTATTTAATCACCACAGTTTTTTTTTTTTTTGCTAAATAAACAAATAAAGACTGAAAAAATTTGAAAAATAAACAAAACTTTTTCATAGTTTGTTATAAAATTTGGCAAACTGGTAATTTTACTCTTTCACTGATGTGATGAGGTGGCACTGATAGGCTGCACTGATGGGCAGTGATGGGGAGGCACTGATGGTCAGCACTGATGGGCAGCACTGATTGGCAGCACTGGTGGGCACAGATTGGCAGCACTGGTGGGCACAGATTGGCAGCACTGGTGGGCACTGTTGGGACAGCACTGATAAGCAGGACACTGATAGTCAGTGCCCTGAATATCAGTGTACATGTCCCTTTTAGAGAAGCGGGTTATGGGCTCTCCTCTCATGCTGTCAACGTGAGGAAAGGAGTGCAGATAACCAACTTCTGTTTAGATCCATGATCAGCTGGGATTGGATACAGCTGATCACGTGGTAAAGAGCCGTTGATTGGCTCATTACCTCAATCTGTGATCAGCAGTGTCCTCCAGACTGCGATCACAGAGCGCTTTGCCTGCGCCCTGCTGCAGGTGTGCGGCAGGTGCAATCATGGCACGTCATCATGTGACAGCGTCCCAGAACTAGCCGGCCGCACTGTAGCCATCTTTCGGCAAAGTGGTTAATAAAACAGATAAAAAAACACTACCAAAAAATATAAAAGCTCCTTCCCCATGCATATACTAACACAAACATGCACAAATTATCCATCCCTCTTTCTCTTTTTCTTTCTTTCTCTCTCCCTACATCCCTCTTTTTTAATTTTTTTATTCCTCTCTCCCTCCATCGCTCTTTTTTATTTCTCTCTCCATCCACCTTTCTTTCTCTCTGCCTCCCTCCATCCCTCTTCCTTTCTTTTTTTTTCTCTTTTTCTTTCTTTCCTTCTTTCTTTCTTTCTATTTCTATCTCCCTTCCTCCCTCTCTCTCTCCCTTCATCCCTCATTTTCTTTTTCTTTCTCTCTCCCTCCCTCCATCCCTCTTTATCCCCTTGTATTTCTTTCTTTCTCTCCATCCCTCTTTCTTTCTCCATCCCCATTTATTTATTTTTTTCTTTATCCCTCCCCTATCACTCTTTTTTAATTTCTTTCTCTCTCCCTCCATCTCTCCTTTTTTTATCCTCCTTCCTCCCCCCCCCTCTCTCTCTCCATGCACCCCTCTTTTTTTCTCCACCCCTCTTTTTTCTCCATCATCTTTCTTTTTTTATTTCTTTCCTTCTTCCTCCCTCCATCCCTCTTTCTTTTTTTCTTTCTCTCTCCATCCATCTTTCTTTCTCTCTGCCTCTCTCCATCCTTCTTTCTTTTTCTATCTTTTTCTTTCCTTCTTTCTATCTCCCTTCCTCCCTCTCTCTCCCTTCATTCCTCCTTTTCTTTTTCTTTCTTTCTCTCTCCATCCCTCCATCTCCCCTCATATTTCTTTCTTTCTCTTCATCCCTCTCTCTTTTTCGCCATTCCTCTTTCATTCTCCATCCCTCTTTTTCTTTTTTTTTTTTTCTCCCTCCCCCATCACTCTTTTTTAACTTCTCAACCCCCCTCCATCCCTCCTTCTTTTTTTCTGCTTCCTTACCTCCCTCTCCCCATGCACCCCCTTTCTTTCTCCACCCCTTTTTCTCCATCCCTCTTTCTTTTTTTATTTCTCTCTCCATCCATCTTTCTTTCTCTCTGCCTCTCTCCATCCTTCTTTCTTTTTCTCTCTTTTTTTTTTTCCTTCTTTCTATCTCCCTTCCTCCCTCTCTCTCCCTTCCTCCCTCCTTTTCTTTTTCTTTCTTTCTCTCTCCATCCCTCCATCTCCCCTCGTATTTCTTTCTTTCTCTTCATCCCTCTCTCTTTTTCTCCATACCTCTTTCATTCTCCATCCCTCTTTTTCTTTTTTTTTTTCTTTCTCCCTCCCCCATCACTCTTTTTTTAATTTCCCAACCCCCCCCTCCATCCCTCCTTTTTTTTTCTCCTTCCTTACCTTCTTCTCCCCATGCACCCCCTTTATTTCTCCACCCCCTTTTCTCCATCCCTCTTTCTTTTTTTCTTTCTTTCTTTTTTTTTTCTTTCTTCCCCACCGCCCCCCCCCCCCCTTTCCATCCCTGTTTCTTTCTTTCTCTCTCCATCTTTCTTTCTTTCTCCCTCCCTCCATTCACCCCTTTCTTTCTTTCTTTCTTTTTCTCTCAGTATAGACTGTGTTTGTGTTTTGGGATTATAGACAGCAGGTACAATTTCCTCTTCCAGCAGTTTATTGTCAGGTCAGAGCCAGGTTTATAGCGCCTCCTGAGGACTGGCCTGACCTGTCTCCGAACTCACACGTGATAAATATGGAAACACGCGATTCAGGCTGTCGTTTTTTCTTTCTCAAACTAATTTTATCTTTGCAGCTCAATGAGTGAAATTGAGAAGAAGTCAATTTTGCTTAAAGCGGTTCTGCACTGCTTTTTTTTTTTTTGGGGGGGGGGGGGGGGGGGGATATGCCAAGGCCATCTAGCTAAATTGGGGGACTTACCTGTTCCATCTTCCATCTCGATCGCAGCCGGTTTTCCTCCGATAAAATTCTTCATCTTCTTCTTTTGTGCTGGGGGCCATCTTGCCTGTGGGCATGTGAAACCCCACAGGCACTTTAGATGGCCCAGCATGCACCGCCGTTACATCTGCCGACATCTCACGAGATTTCGGAAGATGTCCGCACAGACTCCTGGGATCAATGACACCAGATCCCAGGAGACAGTGCGGCGTGACGAGGATCCCCGCACAGACCCCGCCCACCCCCGAAGAGACAGAAGACAGGAAGTCATCGATTACAAGGTAAGTGAAAAAAAAAAAAAAAAACACATTTCATTTAGTACTCTTTGCCTGATTTGGAAGGCAAAGAGATTTACTAAATGAAATGTGTGCAGAACCGCTTTAAAGCACGCGGCTCACCGTTACTTGTGATTGGTTGAGAGGCTAACCTGCCGGCCCATTCACACTTGCGCTGAGTATCTTTGGTCATTTTTCATTTTTTTTTTACCCTCTCTATGGTGTTTTTGGACACATTTCAGGCTTGAGAATTTTTTTATTTAATATAAATCTTGTTGCTAGGCAGGAAAACGTGTGTAAAAGTGGCTCCATAACACAGATTTGGTCCTGGTTGCTAAGGAAGATAGACCACTGGTCAGGGAGCCAGAACGCAGACCCCCTCGATAACCGGAGGACCCAGGTATCACGATTTGTGACCGGCTGTATGTAACTTGTTTTACTACTTGGTTACCCATAGCAACTGGGTAGACCTGCTGTAGTGCTTTGCTTCATAGCCTGGGTGTGCTTTACTGACCCTAGTTCTTTTGACAGGCCAGATCCCACATTCACCTTCAGACCAGGCTCAGAACCATTGATTCAACTTTACTCAAATGTCTTTTAACATGACAGTCCACTATGTACATTAACATTAGAAGATCCCTATCTATCCCTAGCTGGCTGCCCAGGCATACCTCCAAAAGGCAGTAGTCCATTTTAGGCATTTCCCAAATGTTGGCTGGTTTCCAGATTCCCGGTGCCTCCAACCAACTGCAAGGCACAGCAGTCCTCCTCCACAGTGGTCACATCATGTTCTGCTTAGTGCAGCCCAACACTCCCCCATATTTATATCACTGATGGGTAGGCTGGATCCAAAAAGCCCGGGAACAGCAGCACACACATTAAGGCCCCTTTCACACTGGGGCGGGGGGGCCGCAGTGACGGTAAAGCAGCGCTATATTTAGCGCTGCTTTACCGTCATTTTAACCGCGGTATTCGGCCGCTCGCGGTGCGGTTTTATCCCCCCGCGAGTGGCCGAAAAAAGGGTTAAAGACCCCCGCAGAGCGCCGCCGCAGCACACACCGCTCCTATACCGCTCCAAAGGTGCTGCTAGCAGGACTTTTTTTGCCATCCTGCTAGCGCACCGCTCCAGTGTGAAAGCCCGCCTGCTTTCACACTGGAGTGAATGGGGCAGAATTTTTTCAGGCGGTATACAGGCGCTATTTTTAGCACTGTACCGCCTGAAAAGCGCCCCAGTATGAAAGGGGCCTAATGCGACGTACACACGGTCGGAATTTCCAATGGAAACAGTCCAATGGGAGCTTTTCATCTGATTTTCCGACCGTGTGTATGCCCATCGGTCTTTTTCTGTCGGAATTTCCGACGGACTTTGAATTGAGAACCTGTTCTCAATTTTTCCGACGGAAAACCTTTCTATCGGATTTTCGGATCGTGTGTATGCAATTCCGACACGCAAAATTCCGACGCATGCTCAGAAACAATTTGACGCATGCTCGGAAGCATTAAACTTCCCTTTTATAGTGCTTTCAAACGTGTTTTATGGCGCTGTGTTATTGACCGTCGGAATTTGGTGTGATCGTGTGTAGGCAACACAGCTTGAGCGGAATTCCGTCGGAAAAACCGGCAGAGTTTTTTCCGACGAGAATTCCGATCGTGTGTACGCGGCATAACTCTTTCCCCCCTGGCCTGAGCCAGACACTAACTAAAACCAACACTTCTGCAGGCAGCCTGCTTACAATCTTATCTCATTTTCATCTCACAATTTTATGGAACTTCAGGAGTACAGCTATTGCTACACTCCCAGAGTTCTGACAGAAGAGACACTGCCTTCTCCCATAGCTCCCCACTGTCCCTGATTTTGAGAGACTGTCCCTGTTATGAAACAAAATCACTCTTACCCGCTTTCCTCAGTTGTCCCTCATTTTGGTCTGATCTACATAGTTGTGTAGCGCACCCCCTAGGTAGCCGCAGGTGAAATGGGATCTCCCACCCCACACAGCCAGGCACACCAAATTTTCCAGAGTCAGAAAACAGTCAAGGACTTTGTTTTGTTATTTTACTGAGTGATTAGAACTTGGATGGGGAGTAGGGGTGTTATGGGAGGCCCCTTTAAATGTGTAGCAAAGAAAAAGTCAGAGCTACTAATCCCAGTACCACCTCTTTAGGCACTGCCAGCCTGCCTGGTTGCAGGGGCTCCTTTCTCTAGCCCACCTGGCTACTTCTCCACAGTTTTCCATGACTGGAACTCTCTCTCTCTCTCTCCACAGTCCTCCCAGACTGCTCACTCACCAGCCCACCAAAGTGACTTCTCAGGAGACCTCCTGGACATGCTGACCTGCTCCTGCTGACCTGCTCCTGCTGTCCTCTCCTTGCTCCTGTGCCTCCAGGAAGGATTCCTGGACTAGGGGGCCACCCTTAAGGGCCACTGACAGCCTCCTCAACACTCCATCTTCATCTTCCACCCGACTGCCCCTGCTTGCTTGACCCAAGAGTATTCATGAGGTACCTTCCCCCTGCCAGCCCATTTACTGGGGATTATCTGGGACCCTCATCAATACTCCAGGCAGCTCCTCCTAAACTCCACCCTCTACTTCTTGAAGCTTCTCCAAGGTTCCAGAGAGCAGGGGGAGTTACCAGAGATGCTGCCTTCTGAGTCATCCAGCCTCCCTGAGTCACTCAGTCCTGACCTAGATTGAACACAGGCCTGGCTCTCAGGCAGGCCAAATTTTCCTACACTAACACCTAACCTATTCACACTAGAGGATGCTACAGTTTTAAAAAAAAAATGCACCTTTTATCTTTCAAAAAATGTTTCCCAGCGCTAACCCTTTCATCCAATTTCTAAATTGCTGCATTTGTAAATTTCAAAAGCCAGTATAAAGGAATATTAGTGTTAAAATAAAGCACGTGTGGGTTTAACCAATCATTTTTTTTTGTATAATTCTCCTTTAAGGGGTGTGGCAGGGGGTATCTATGCCTTACTTTTGCTAATAGGTGTCCCTTGTTCCTATCTCAAAAAGTTGGGAGTTATGCACATAATATCTTTGCCCACCTCTCCATCTGTTGCCCATTCACAGGAGCCTTTGTATTTGTGAATAGGTTCACATAACACAAACTGCTCCGTGATTGGCAGGAGGATGGGAGGAGTGGGCACAGCAGCTGCATGCAACTCTTAACTGCTGGAGCTGAGACCAGAAGATACGGGAGCACTGGAAGCATAGTGAGAGCTATGCTGCCAGCGCTTTGCAAAAATGTAAATGAAAGAGATAAGTCCATGAGGTGGCATGCACCTTGTTGGACTGCTTGTAAAGGTAAAACATTTTTACTTTAATTCATTCTCTGCATTAAGGTAAAATGCCTGTCAGCTCCCCCCAGCCCCCCCCCCCTAAATATTTACCTGAGCATGAGCTCAATCCAATGCTATGCCTGTCTGCAGCCATGCTGCTCTTCTCTCCCCTCTTCTCACAGGAAGCTCAGGAGCAGCCAGAGCCATTGGCTTCCAATCAAATCCTGAGTGGGGGGGTGGGGCTGGGCCGCATTGTGTGTGTCAATGGACGCACACAGACTGGTTCGAGATTGAGCCCACTCGACTGTTTTCATAGCAAGTGGCATGCTATAGGGGCACTCGAAGGGCAGGAGCACCTGTGGGTAAACCCCAAAGAGGAGTATCGAGCTTCTCTGTGCAAAACCATTACACAGAGCAGGTAAGTATAACTGTGACAGACCCAACCAGGACAGAGGCTTTTGGAGAGGACTAGGGCCATGCCTCCTACCCACTGATTATGGCCCATGGAGAAAGCAGATAATTCTATAATGATGGGCAACAACCTAATGGACACTGAGAGTGGGGCTTGGATTACTTGTCTGAATAAGGAAAATAAATCTTCCCTTCTGGAGTGGATGGAAAGGTGTAATATTAATCCTGTACAGGTTAATAGAGAAAATATGGTGGCCCTCCTGCAGGCTGGGTGGGAGAGACTCCTTCACTTGGGGCAGAAATATTTATCAACAAGATCCCTCAAGAAATCTATAAAGATAAATTAATTTCACTTTATCAGACTGCTGGAACATTGTTTGTATTCTGATGACTTGTCTAGTGCATAGTATAGACAAGTTTGTGTGTGCATTCCCATTGTTAATTGAGTCACCTATTGTTTCTGTCTGTCTGCTAGTATTGTGTCCACTTCACCTTGTTACCAAATTATTGTGGGATGCTATATGTTTGTTGATGAATTTACTGTTTAATTAGATTACTGTTATGCCGCGTACACACGGTCGGAATTCTCGTCGGAAAAAGCTCTGATGGTTTTCCCGTCGGAATTCTGACGGAATTTCACTCAAACTGTGTTGCCTACACACGGTCACACCAAATTCCGACGGTCTGTAACACAGCGGCATAAAACACGTTCGTCAGCACTATAAAAGGGAAGTTTAATGCTTCCGAGCATGCGTCAAATTGTTTCCGAGCATGCGTCGGAATTTTACGTGTCGGAATTGCATACACACGATCGGAAAATCCGATAGAAAGTTTTTCCGTCGGAAAAATTGAGAACAGGTTCTCAATCCAAAGTCCGTCGGAAATTCCGACAGAAAAAGACTGATGGGCATACACACGGTCGGAAAATCCGTTGAAAAGCTCCCATCGGACTGTTTCCATCGGAAATTCCAACCGTGTGTACGCCGCATTAGTTGTTAGCTGTTAATTGGATTGGTGTTTGAAGTTTGCATTGTCATGCTAATAGCCTCAAGAGAGGAATATCCTCCTGTGGGGTATAAAATATGTGTCTGAGTTTCAATAAGTGTCAATAAATTCCTTTGGTTCAATCCCCACATCTTATCTGTGTACGATGCTTGGGGTAAAAAGGGCTGATATTAGATCTCGGTCTGCTCGAAGTGGTTTGGAGGGAAGAATTGACTGGCGGAAGGAAGCACCCAAGCACGGTGCCAAAGCAGTTCCGTCACAATAACGTTTATTATTTTAGGAAAAAAAAAATCCTAAATGCATATGGCCTTAAAGGTGTACCTTGTTTATCTGCTGCCTACCATAGACTTTGACAGGTTGCAGGCAGCGAGGCTCGATACTGCACCTGTCCCTCCCAGGCACACCAAAACTAAGGGTGCACAGAAGCTAGACAACACGGCCGCGTGCAAGGGACCTTATAGTGTGAATATAGTAATAGAGCTAAATTACTTCTGAACTTTGCTATTATCTTCAGTTCCAGGTATATTTCTACTGAATCTATTGTTGTTTCTCTGGATGTAGCTCGTAATAAGTGGACCATGCCCATTCTATCAATGGTGTGTCCCTGGATGATACATGGCATCCTCCCATGCCAGCTCCAGGTACTGCATTGTTGGAGGTTCGTTTTGTTATGCTTTTCTTTTTTATTCTTTTTTTACCCACCTGAAATCACAAAACAATAACACTCAGGCTGAGCCTCCACATGAAGAGAAGTGATAATAGGAGTAAATAATCTCTGCTGTAACCCAATCTGCCCGGCTTTCTGTTTTTTTTTCCTTCTGTTTGTTTTTCCAGCGCATTTTCTAATGAACTTCAGATCCATGCGTCACCCTCGCAGGCCTCAAGGACGTTGAAAGGAGTTTGATGACCGGAGAAAACACAACAGCTAAAACCTCTCATGTTCTGCAAATTAAAGAAACAAACTTTGCATGCCAGGCGAGTCGACCGTGACTTTCCTTAAAGGATCAGTCCACCCAGAAGTGATATATATGTTGTAGGTGGAGTCCACTGGAATGAGTCACCCCCTAGTTTTATTTCTTGGGGACACTTGGCTCAGTTCTTACCTACCTCGTGTTTCCACTCTTGCATTCTACCATAGCAGTAGGTGGGAGCTGGGAAGACAGAGCATGAATGGTGGAAACTCTTCATAATGGGCACAGCAGGTGTACAGGCCCAGGGACTCAGAACAGGGATGGTGGGGACCCCTCATAATGGGCACAACAGGTGTACAGACCCAGGACCTCAGCTCAGGGATGGTGGGAACCCCTCATGGGCACAGCAGGTGTACAGGCCCGGGCACTCAGCACAAGGATGGTGCCAACCCCTCATAGTGGACACATCAGATATACAGACCCAGGAACACAGCAAAGGGATGGTGCCAACCCCTCATAATAGGCACAGCAGGTGTACAGACCCAGGAACTCAACACAGGGATGGTGGCAACCACTCATAGTGGACACATCAGATATACAGACCCAGGAACACAGCAAAGTGATGGTGGAAACACTTCATAATGGGCACAGCAGGTGTACAGGCCCAGGCACTCAGCACAGGGATGGTGCCAACCCCTCATAATAGGCACAGCAGGTGTACAGACCCAGGAGCTCAACACAGGGATGGTGGCAACCACTCATAATGGGCACATCAGATATACAGACCCAGGAACACAGCGCAAAGAGATGGTGGGAACCCCTTATAATGGGCACAGCAGGTGTACAGACCCAGGAACTCAGCACAGTGATGGAGGTAATCCCTCATAATGGCCACAGCAGGTATACAGACCCAGGAACTCAGCACAGGGATGGAGGCAGCCTCTCATAATGGGCACAGTAGGTGTACAGACCCAGGAACTCAGCACAGGGATGGAGGCCACCCCTCATAATGGCCACAGCAGGTGAACAGACCCAGGAACTCAGCACAGAGATGGAGGCCACCCTTCATAATGGGCACAACAGGTGTACAGACCCAGGAACTCAGCATAGGGATGGTGGGAACCCTTCATAATGGGTACACTAGGTGTGTAGAACCTTGAACTCAGTGCGGGGATGATAAAACCCCTCATAATGGGCACAGTGCAGGGATGGTTGGGGCCTCTCATATTGGACACAGTCATTGTGGTTAGCCAGGAACCCTGTGCAGGAATGATACCAATAGAGTCCCCCAGAGACAGTTGAAAGTATTAAGTGTATTTAGATCAAAGAAAGATCATTATGGAGTGGAGTGACTCTTTCATTTCTCTAACCAGGTGTGAAATGTTATTATTAATTCATCCAGCGTGTCCCGTGTGGCATGCGGTGTAAAGGCTGCTTGTGAGCTAATGCTGGATATACAACACAGGCAGTGACACCTAGTGGGACCTCAAAAAAAATATTTAATACTCTGTTCTGTAATGTAATAATGTATGAAAGGCACCAGGGGTCAAGTCCTGGGGAAAAAAGTGTGGGAACTCCCACCCAAGATCCACTCCCCCACCAAAAAAATAAATAAATGATACGCTCATATGCGCGAACGCTTCAAAAGTGGTATTTTTCATCCATTTTTCGTATTGTGTGTATGAAGCTGTTAGTACATAAAAAAAAACAATCCTCAATAAACATAAATACGGTAATTCTCTAAATAATCAGCATTCATTCAATTGCAAATGTGAACATCATGTTCTGATCTTTATTGGGGAATGTTATTTTGTATATAGAGTGTTTATGTGGTGAGTTTACACTTTTCATTGAACAGAGTTTGGATAACACAGGGTTAAACGGAAAGGTCATAAATGAACTGCACATTATCTGGACAGAATGCTTGGGGAGATAGTGATGTGTTCCTGCTTAGGAGATGTATGTTAGCTTGGGGGGCTGCAAACTCTGCGGGGCTCCAACACACACTCGCTGCTATTCCAACCCTTCACATATTTCCACATAAACTTCCCTCCTGGCATTAAACTTTGCCAGGTATTGTGCTCAGCTTACCACCCCAAACTGATGTTCCTCCCTCAGCTCACCTCTCTCCCTGCATGTCCTGTGAGCAGAATAGCTGTGCTCCTCCTCTGGGTTCTCTCATCATATGGCACTGAAGATAGAGGAGGGGGGGATTCAGGGGGACACACAGAGTAAGTATGCAGGAGACTGGGGGGGGGGGGGGGGGAGGATGAGGAGACAAAAAATCAGGAGGGGCCGGCAGGGAGGAGCACATCACGAGAGGTCTGACTAAACACAATCTCTTAGCAGCAGGGACCTGATCTACCCGTCAGCTAGCTGTGATTGACAGGTATATCGAAGCGGAAGCTGTGATGGGCCCCCTACTGGCAATGCCTGAATGGTCAGTCCACCCCTGGTGTGCGTCACTTACTATTGCGAGCTGTGTCGGCGGCTGCTGGTGTAGCACCTGCCACACAGCTCGCATACTTCAAAGTCTTGCAGGACACGGCTGCTAATGGGAACTGAGTTCCTGTTGTGGAAAAAGTACAGGAACTCCGTTCCCATGCGTTCCTGCAGGACTAGAGCCCTGAAAGGCACACTCCAGTGAAAAGTGAAGTAGGAGCCCTTTGAGATGCAATTGAGGGGGGATTTTTGTATTTTAGGTGTTGCTATAATTTAGCAGGCCTCCAAACTCCATTCTGTGGGGGATCTGGTGATCTGAGAAACCCTTTCGCTCACCTGTTTGGAATGCAGGAGAGGAATTCTCAGACGCGTTTCCTGGGCTTCTCTGGGATGCATTAAAACAGATGTACTAAACCAGTGATGGCGAACCTTGGCACCCCAGATGTTTTGGAACTACATATCCCAACTACACTGCAGAGTGCATGGGCATCATGGGAAATGTAGTTCCAAAACATCTGGGGTGCCAAAGTTCACCATCACTGTACTAAACTGTTATAAATGAGAAAATAGTGGATAGTGGCATCATTCTCTTGCTGGCCAAATATTTCTTATACTACACTAGCCTTACTGCTGTGATATTGATGGACTCTCTGGGGGAAGGGGGGGGGTTGAACCTCCCTGACTCCCCCTTATCTACTCCCCTGCTACTGGATATAACTAACTGGTTGAAAAATAAAGGTCCAAAGGACTGAAAGTTCACTGTCTATGAGGAGATTGTTAATTGGACCACAAGCAGTGTCAGGGTTGGTCTCAGCCCTTCCTTCTCAGAGCTGGCCGCTCAGCTGTCGGCTTATTGCCAGCTCCTATCTCTCCACAGTTACTCAGCTGTTGATGATATCCTGCTCACCAGTCCTGCCTACTTAAGCCGTCCAATCCAGAGGATCTCTGCCTTCGCCTTGGTCAACCTCACAGAGACATTCTCCTGCGTTCCTGTTTAAAGACTTGCTTTGCTGACATTCCTTCTGGCTCCAGATCCTGCTTGCTCTTCCACTACATTGATCCCTGACTTCTGGCTTGGCTGACTATCCGTTCAGGTTACTGAACTTTGGCTATGTTTTCATTACGTTTGTTCTTTTTACTTTTATTAAACAAGTGTGATTTAAATGTACTTCTGTCCCGGTCTGATTTCATGGTTTCTGACAAGCAGGAAGCGTATGGATTGTGCACTTCTTGCTAAGGGGCCCATTCTCCACACTAAAGGACCTCTGGTCTCTCAACAAAATCCAATGTGATCCTTCTTTACATCTGTAAAGGGTTATTCTCACTAACTGTGACACCATTTACATAATGTATATTTACTTAGGGAAATGTGGATGAAGGAAGGGGGATCCAGCACTGTGAGCATTTGCAAAAGGGGAATAAAACTGCACCAGTGCCCTTACCACTGTAACTACATTACTGTGTTCAGTTAGGAACTGTGATAACATGAAAACCTGCAACAAGTATTGAATTCTACATTCATCTTTTTAAACTATTAAAAAGGTCAATGGAGTTTAGATTAATCTATAGGCAGAGGGCTATTTTAACAACCAATTAAAACTGGAGCCTCGTCCTGGTGGAGTAATTGTCTATGGCTGACCTGTAGAGGATTTTCGTACATTGGACTTAGGCAGGCCATGCAATACGCAATGTTATTTCCTTCAGCCATGGGTTGAAGGAAAGTAAAATTTATTGATTCCCCCATCAACATGGTTTAGTCGTCCCCACCGGGATAATACAATACAGGTGAAAAAAACCTGACAAGCTAGTTGTACTGAAGTCGAATCGGTGGGCTGACTTCAGTACAACCAGCTTGCCCAGAGATAGATCGACATTTGACTAGTTCCCTCTGAAAGGCCAAATTTTGATCCATCTATGGCAGACTTATGCGGCGTACACACGGTCGGAATTTCCGATGGAAACAGTCCGATGGGAGCTTTTCATCGGATTTTCCGACCGTGTGCCCAACGGTCTTTTTCTGTCGGAATTTCCGACGGACTTTGGATTGAGAACCTGTTCTTAATTTTTCCGACGGAAAACCTTTCTATCGGATTTTCCGATCGTGTGTATGCAATTCCGACACGCAAAATTCCGACGCATGCTCGGAAACAATTCGACGCATGCTCAGAAGCATTAAACTTCCCTTTTATAGTAGACATGTGCAATTCGTTTAGTTTTTTTCGTTTTTCTTTTTTTTTTGTTATTTTCGTTCGTTCGTTTTCGTACGAATGAATGAATCATTCGAACCGTACGAATCCGATTAACGAATCATTCGAATCGAACGAATCTGAAAAACAATGAAAATCCAAAAAAAAAGAATTAGAAACAACGAATGTACTAATGAAGAAAATCCGAAAAACGAAAACGAACGAAAAAATTCGTACATTCGTAACTTTTTTTTTTTGTTGAATTGGTAATTTTCCGTGTCCCTTAGAATGGTGCTGCTAAACGTGCTTTGAATGGATTGAACAAAAAAATTCGTACATTCGTAACTTTTTTTTCGATTCGTAACTTTTTTTTTTTCGATTCGTAACTTTTTTTTACGATTCGTAACTTTTTTTTTTTTTTTCGATTTGTAATTTTCCGTGTCTCTATTGAACAAAAAAAATCGTACATTCGTAACTTTTTTTTCGATTCGTAACTTTTTTTTCGATTCGTAACATTTTTTTTCGATTTGTAACTTTTTTTTTTTTTTTTCGATTTGTAATTTTCCATGTCTGTATTGAACAAAAAAATGCGCACATTCGTAACTTTTGGATTCGTAACTTTTTTTTTTTCGATTCGTAACTTTTTTTTTTGATTCGTAAATTAAATTAAAATGTAATAATAGCATACACATTACATAAAATTATGAATTATGCTCCGATTACGAATCTACGAATGTTACGAATGTACGAATAAATACGAATGCGTCCGAAAATTAAACTAATGAAAAAACGAATCAATGAAAAAATATCTCTTACGAATGTACGAATCGTTACGAATCAACGGAAACGAAAAAAAACGAAACGAAACGAAAAAAAACGAAACGAAAATAAACAAATTTTTTTGTTGTGCACATGTCTATTTTATAGTGCAGTCGAACATTTTTTAAGGCGCGGTGTTATTGACCATCGGAATTTGGTGTGACCGTGTGTAGGCAAGACAGTTTGAGCAAAATTCCGTCGGAATTCCGACGGGAAAACCATCAGAGCTTTTTCCGACGAGAATTCCGACCGTGTGTACGCGGCATTAGTGTGTGACTTTGTCAGCAGTTCAAGGTGCCTGAGTTTCTTCACCCATGCCCTGTGTAATGTTGGATGTTACCACTGCAGAATAAAAACCTTCAAAAGGACTTTTTATTGTGTCGGCATCCAAAGTTGTTGGGTACTAACCCTGGGAACCCCTGGACATTCACCGACAAGCCA
The DNA here is from genome assembly GCA_028564925.1 of Lithobates sylvaticus. Classification (NCBI taxonomy): domain Eukaryota; kingdom Metazoa; phylum Chordata; class Amphibia; order Anura; family Ranidae; genus Lithobates; species Lithobates sylvaticus. Next base: position 17,554,239 of record CM053028.1, read on the forward strand.
AGAGGAGGTAACCGGTAAGCCCAAAAGTCAAGGCCGCCCCTCAAGGGGTTATGGCCACTACATACCATTAAACAATGTAATGCTAACAATTAGACATGTGCAATTCATTTCGTTTTTTTTTTGTTTTTCGTTTTTTTTCGTTATTTTTGTTCGTTCGTTTTCGTACGAATCGTTCGAATCGTACGAATCCGAATAACGAATCGTTCGAATCGTACGAATCCGAATAACGAATCATTTGAATCGAACGAATCCGAAAAAAAACGAAAATCCGAAAAAAACAAATTAGAAACAACGAATGTACTAATGAAGAAAATCCGAAAAACGAAAGTGAACGAAAAAATTCGTACTTTCGTAACTTTTTTTTTTGTTGTTGAATTGGCAATTTTCCGTGTCCCTTACAATGGTGCTGCTTAACGTGCTTCGAATGGATTGAAAAAAAAAATTAGTACATTCTTAATTTTTTTTTCGATTCGTAACTTTTTTTTTTTTTTCGAATCGTAATTTTCCGTGTCTCTTACAATGGTGCTGCTTAACGTGCTTCAAATGGATTGAACAAAAAAATTCGTACATTCGAAACTTTTTTTTCGATTCGTAACTTTTTTTTTTCGATTCGTAACTTTTTTTTTCGATTCGTAAATTATTAAAATGTAATAATAGCATACACATTACATAAAATTATGAATTATGCTCCGATTACAAATGTTACGAATGTTACGAATGTTACGAATGTACGAATAAATACGAATGCGTCCGAAAATTAAACTAACGAAAAAACGAATCAACGAAAAAATAACTCTTACGAATGTACGAATCGTTACGAATACAAACACCGACGACTTACGAATGTACGAATCGTTACGAATCAACGGAAACGAAAAAAAACGAAGCGAAAAAAAAAACGATTTTTTTTCGGAAACGAAAAAAACAAAACGAAAATAAACAAATTTTTTTGTTGTGCACATGTCTACTAACAATGTAAACAAGGTGTCTTTGGATGTCCATGAGGCACAATTTTACTGAAATCGTCCATATCCTCAGCACCCCCAACTGTCTTGAGGACATTACAACCTCACCATACTTCCACCCCCCGCAGCCATTTTCAGATCTCCCCAGAGATGTTCAATCAGGTTAAAGTCTGGGTTCTGGCTGGGCCAATCAAGGACTCCCGTCTTTAAACCACCTCCCTTTTTCTTAAAGGAGCGCCTGCCAAGCTTACCCCTGTCTGTCCTGATGTCCTGCCTCCGTCATGCCGTCCCTCCGCCTAGGTATTTTATACTTTTGCTCCGGGACTCCCTTTATAACTGACATAAAATAGGTTGAGTTTCTGATATTTCTGAAATAAGAAAGAGTTGCTTGATACTTGTATGCGGCACACAGTACAGCCATTCTAGAAGAGAAGGGATCCACATGCCTCATTCCAACACATTTGCCAAAAAAGATTACTTATTTTGGGGTGGCGGATGGTAGACATGTGCACAACAGAAAAATTTGTTTATTTTCGTTTCGTTTCTTTCGTTTCCGTTGATTCGTAACGATTCGTAAATTCGTAAGTCATCGGTGTTCGTATTCGTAACGATTCGTATTTTCGTAAGAGTTATTTTTTCGTTGATTCGTTTTTCCGTTAGTTTAATTTCGTTTATTCGAAATTCGGACGCATTTGTATTTTCGTAGATTTAGTTACATTCGTACTTTCGTTAGATCGATTTATTCGTACTTTCGTAACATTGTTTTCGTAGATTCGTAATTATGTAATGTGTATGCTATTATTACATTGTAAGAGACACGGAAAATTACGAATCGCAAAAAAAAAAAAGTTACGAATGTACGAATTTTTTCGTTCAATCCATTCAAAGCACGTTAAGCAGCGCCATTGTAAGAGACACGGAAAATTACGAATCGCAAAAAAAAAAAAAAAAAGATACGAATTTACGAATTTTTTCGTTCAATCCATTCAAAGCACGTTAAGCAGCACCATTGTAAGAGACAGGGAAAATTACGAATCGAAAAAAAAAAAGTTACGAATGTACGAATTTTTTCGTTCAATCCATTCGAAGCACGTTAAGTGGCGCCATTGTAAGGGACACGGAAAATTACCAATTCAACAAAAAAAAAAAAGTTATGAATGTACAACTTTTTTCGTTCAATCCATTCGAAGCACGTTAAGCAGCGCCATTGTAAGGGACGCGGAAAATTACGAATCGAAAAAAAAAAAAAAGTTACGAATGTACAACTTTTTTCGTTCAATCCATTCGAAGCACGTTAAGCAGCGCCATTGTAAGGGACGCGGAAAATTACGAATCGAAAAAAAAAAAAAAGTTACGAATTTACAAATTTTTTTCGTTCAATCCATTCGAAGCACGTTAAGCAGCGCCATTGTAAGAGACACGGAAAATTACGAATCGAAAAAAAAAAAAAAAAAAGTTACGAATGTACAACTTTTTTCGTTCAATCCATTCGAAGCTCGTTAAGCAGCGCCATTGTAAGGGACACGGAAAATTACGAATCGCAAAAAAAAAAAAAAAATTACGAATGTACGAATTTTTTCGTTCAATCCTTTCGAAGCACGTTAAGCAGCGCCATTGTAAGAGACACGGAAAATTACGAATCGAAAAAAAAAAAAAAAAAGTTACGAATGTACGAATTTTTTCGTTCAATCCATTCGAAGCACGTTAAGCAGCGCCATTGTAAGAGACGCGGAAAATTACGAATCGAAAAAAAAAATAAAGTTACGAATTTACAAATTTTTTCGTTCAATCCATTCGAAGCACGTTAAGCAGCGCCATTGTAAGGGACACGGAAAATTACCAATTCAACAAAAAAAATAAAAGTTACGAATGTACAAATTTTTTCGTTCATTTTGATTTTCGTTGTTCCTGTTTTCGTTTTTCGGATTTTCTTCTTTCGTAGTTTTGTTGTTTCTAATTTGATTAATTCGGATTTTAGTTGTTTTTCGGATTCGTTCGATTCGAACATTCGTTAAAATTTTTAGCGAATCGTTCTTTTATTCGCACGATAACGAATATAACGAATTTTAACGAAAAACGTAAAAAAAATGAATTGCACATGTCTAGTGGATGGGGTCATGCAAATCTTTACTTCGTGCCCCTTGGCCAACTCTACTTCCAGAACTGTTAGTTTACAGTACAGATACAGCCCAATTTTATAAAGCCAAACTTTATACACCAGCTTCAGGCTTGCCGGCCATCATCAGTGCAGTTCCTGGAAACAATTCTCCTCTGTGGAAGAGGGTTTGGAGACCAATGATAAGGTATGAAGTCTTTCTGTTTTCAGAGGCCTTTTCAGTGCTTCAGCGGAGGCTTTTTGTTTCTTTTCGGCCCATCTTACCATAACCTGCATTACACTATATTACCAAAAGTATTGGGACACTTGACTTTACACGCACATGAACTTTAACGGCATCCCAATTTTAGTCCGTAGTGTTCATTATGGAGTTGGCCCATCCTTTGCAGCTATAACAGTTTCAACTCTTCTGGGAAGGCCGTCCACAAGGTTTAGAAGTGTGTCTAAGGGAATGGTTTGCAGTCTCCGCTCTAATTCATCCCAAATGTGTTCTGTCGGGTTGAGGCCAGTCAAGTTCCTCCACCCTAAACTCGCTCATCCATGTCTTTATGGACCTACCTTGCTTTGTGCACTGGTCCAACTCATTTGGTGAAGGAGGGATTATGGTGTGGGGGTTGTTTTTCAGGGGTTGGGTTTGGCCCCTTAGTTCCAGTGAAGGGAACTCTTAGGGCATCAGCATACCAAGACATTTTGGACAATTTCATGCTCCCAACTTTGTGGGAAGAGTTTGGGGATGGCCCCTTCCTGTTCCAACATTAATGCGGACCAGTGCACAAAGCAAGGTCCATAAAGACATGGATGAGCGAGTTTGGGGTGGAGGACCATCCATTTTAATCCTTCAAACCAATGGGATTCTTTTTTTTTATATTTTTATGTGTCAAGTGGAACAAAGAAACAATACAAGTGATTGATAGACATGTGCAATTCGTTTCGTTTTTCGTTTTTTTTCGTTATTTTCGTTCATTCGTTATCGTACGAATGAACGAACGATTCGCTAAAAATTTTAACGAATAACGAATCGTTCAAATCGAATGAATACGAAAAACAACGAAAATCCGAAATAACCAAATTAGAAACAACGAAACTACGAAAGAAGAAAATCCGAAAAACGAAAACAGGAACAACGAAAATCAAAATGAACGAAAAAATTCGTACGTTCGTAACTTTTTATTTTTTTGTTGAATTGGTAATTTTCTGTGTCCCTTACAATGGTGCTGCTTAACATGCTTCGAATGGATTGAACGAAAAAATTCGTACATTCGTAACTTTTTTTTTTTTTTTTCGATTCGTAATTTTCCGTGTCCCTTACAATGGCGCTGCTTAACGTGCCTCGAATGGATTGAACGAAAAAATTTGTACACTCGTAACTTTTTATTTTTTTTCGATTCGTAATTTTCCGTGTCTCTTAAGCCCCATACACACGGTCGGATTTTCTGATGGATTCTGTCCTATCAGACAATGTTGTCGGAAATTCCGACCGTGTGTAGGCTCCATCGGACAGTTTCCATCGGATTGTCTGACGGACAAAGTCCTATCTCCTGCTGGATAGATTTTTTGACAACAAAGTCCGATCACACCAAATCCGATCGTGTGTAGCCAATTCCGACGGACAAAGTGTCACGCATGCTCAGATCACATTACAAGACCAAAGCTATTGGCTACTAGCCTCTACGTAGTCCCGTCGTAGGCAACAAACGTCACCACGTTCAGAATGATCGGATTTTCCGACAACTTTGTCCGACCGTGTGTACGCAACACCAACATCGGATAAAGTACGACGGACATGATCCGACGGACCTGGTCCTCGGATAATCCGCGCGTGTGTATGGGGCTTTACAATGGCGCTGCTTAATGTGCTTCGAATGGATTGAACGAAAAAATTCGTACATTCGTAACTTTTTTTTTCGATTCGTAATTTTCAGTGTCTCTTAAAATGTAATAATAGCATACACATTACATAACATTATGAATTATGCTCCGATTACGAATCTACGAATGTTACGAATGTTACGAATAAATCAATCTAACGAATGTTCGAATGTAACTAAATCTACGAAAATACGAATGCGTCCGAATTTCGAATAAATGAAAATTAAACTTACAGAAAAACGAATCAACGAAAAAATAACTCTTACGAAATTACGAATCGTTACGAATCAACGGAAACGAAAAAAAACGAAACGAAAATAAACAAACTTTTTTTTTGTTGTGCTCATGTCTAGTGATTGATAGGACCAACACAGAGAGTTTTATATAGGAAATTCATAAATCGATAGATTTTTTTTAACTGATTTGGCTTGTTGGGTCATTTTGTACTTTTTTGTTTTCATTTCGAAGTTGTGTTTTTTGTTTTTGCACAGATTCTTCATACAGCTACAGGGTGCAGATATTATATCATCCCACCCATGCGTTATGTCATATGTATGATATAATTGTGTATTTCAGACATTTTATTTTCAGACTGGGGGTTTATTATCAGGAATGCGGCGCGTAGCGGAGACGCTGCCCAACCAGACAATTCTTTTCTCTGTGGATTCTTTGTGCAGTGAATGTTGTCACATTTAAGTTTAACTTGGGCGTAAACCTTATTTAATTATAGCCTGAAAGAATAAATTCACAAAATAGCGCAGGCTACGCTTTGCTGTTTATACAGAGACTGCAATCACATGCCACAATCGTAGAGTCAGACGTGGGCAAGGCACCATTTTGTCTGCACCGCAATGGGAAACCTGTTAGCGGAGTCACAATGGAAGGGGCTATCAGGTTTAATTTTGAACATCAAATACAGTGTCTGACAAACATGAGACTCCACCAAAGCATCAGATGGCCTCGTCAGGGGATTGGGTGGAGGGTCAGCAGGTGGCACAGGGCACGTTTTTGAAGATATTCTCCATTGTGCAATAACCAGAAGGCTGGCCCAGTCTGGTGATGGGTAAAGGTTCTTTCCTCATCCCCTGGCTGCGCCATAAGAATGCAGTGATACACAAGTTTATTACTGAACATTAATAAAACAAACATCTATAATGTACCGTATATACTCGAGTATAAGCCGACCCGAATATAAGCCGAGGCACCTAATTTTACCACAAAAAACTGGGAAAACGTATAGGCTCGAGCATAAGCCTAGGGTGAGAAATGCGCAGCTACTGTAATGCCCCGTACACACGGTCGGAAATTCCGACCACAAAGTCCGTCTGATTTTTTCCAACGGATTTTGTCCGACACTGGTGTTGCGTACACACGGTCGGACAAAGTTGTCGGAAAATCCGATCATCCTGAACGTGGTGACGTTCGTTGCGTACGACGGGACTGCGTAGAGGCTAGTAGCCAATAGCTTTGGTCTTGTAATGTGATCTGAGCATGCGTGGCACTTTGTCCGTCGGAATTCGCTACACACGATCGGAAAAAGTCCGATAGGACTTTGTTGTCGGAAAATTTGAGAGCAGGATCTCAAAGGATCATCAAAGTCCGATGGAGCCCACACACGGTCGGAATTTCCGACAACATGGTCCGATAGGACATTTTCCGTTGGAAAATCCGACCGTGTGTGTGGGGCATTAGTGTAAAAGCCCATTTGCAGCCCATTTGCAGCCTCACTGTGCCCATTTGCAGCCATAGGTCCCCCGGACTTCAAACTTGGTAGTTAAATGTTTCTAGATGCCCCCTAGCTGCAGCCAAAATTGGGCCTCTGGGCTCAAAGGGTCCCGAAATGACATTGCTGCAGATGGACACAGTTGACCGTTTTTGGGGCCCCGTATCTCTGGGGCCACTTGGTGCTAGGAACCCCAAATGTGTGCAAACCCAGTGGTACTAGCACTACAACATATCCGAATTTGGGGTTCCTAGCACCAAGTGGCCCAGAGAAACGAGGCCCCAAATTTGGGTCGGAAAATGTCATTCTCTGTTGCAGAAAAGTGCTTGACTCCAGTATAAGCCGAGGGGGGCACTTTCAGCACAAAAAAATGTGCTGAAAAGCTTCGGTTATACTCGAGTCTATACGGTACTCATGTCCTGTAGTGCCCGTAGCCTGTGCCATAGGTGCTGACGGTGTAGGGAGATTTCATTGTAGATTCCTTCCACAGGAAAATGGGTTTATCTTCCATCAAGTGCCAAGTTATCAAGGTAAATGGCCATGGGCGTCCGCAGAACTTTTTTCAGGGGGGGGGGGGCATCATTTTAAGGTCACCCATGCTCTGACCCTTTTGGACAATGTCATTATCACATTATCACGGTCATAGACTGTAGACATAGTACAGGTGATGGTCAGAGACTGCGGATATGGCACAAGAGACTGTGAGAGATGGCATACTTGGCCCAAGAGACTGTCAGTGACTGCATACATGGCTCAAGAGACTTAAGAGACTGCGGACATGGCACAAGAGATGACCAGAGACTGCATACATGGCCCAAGAGACTGTCAGAAACTGCATACATGGCTCAAGAGACTGCGGACATGGCACAAGAGATGACCAGAGACTGCATACATGGCACAAGAGACTGTCAGAAACTGCATACATGTGGGGGGGGGGGGGGGTGACAGAGGGAGACAGGGGGGGTGACAGAGAGAGACGGGGGTGACAGAGAGAAACAGGGGGGGGGGGGGGGGTGACAGAGAGAGACAGGGGGGTGACAGAGACAGAGAGGGGGGTGACAGAGAGAGACAGGGGTGGTGACATAAAGAGACAGAGGGGGTGACAGAGAGAGAGACAGAGGGGTGTGAGAGAGAGAGGGGTGACAGAGAGGGGTGATGGGGGTCATCACTCCTGATCCGATCCCTGATTCCAGGGGGGGCCCCCCCTTACCCCTACCTGCGGACGCCCATGTAAATGGCCCTGCGAAGTTGAGTGTTGAGTTGCAGCAGATGGTTGCTGCAAGACAGAAGACTCCAAGGTTTTCAAGATGGATTATTGAGATTTGGTTTATTTATGTTAGGAAACCAAAGGCAGTGAGTGTATTGCCCGAGGGCCCTGGGCCACTAGGGGGCCCCATCAGGGTTGCCAGCCTCAGTAAGACCAGGGACAGTATGTAAAAATCTGTGTTTTTATTTACATCTGTCTCTGAAATGTCCCTTACCGACATCCTTTTGGTCTAAAAATCCAGAGATTATAGCTGCCCCACCTCTCCAGTACCTTCTCAGCCAATAGAAACATGTCTGTGTATACATGTATGTGTATACTGTATGATTGTATACTGTGTGGCCCCATAATCTCTGATTGCCTGTGGGGCCCCATAATCTCCTATTGCCCGGGGGCCCCATGAGTTGTCAGTACGCCCCTGCATGGGACCTTGATTATTTACCGTGGTAAAATACAGTAGATCAGTTTTGAAGGAGGTTCTCCATTTAATGGGCAACCAGTGATGTTACGAGAGCCCTTTCCAGGTTGGTTATGTAGATGATCTATCCTTCCCAGTGCTAAGCATTTTGCCAGACGCATGCTTATCTAAACCACAAGACTAGGGTGACCACATTTCCAAACTACCATTCAGGGACACCCCCACCCCCAGCATGCACTGGTCGGTGATGTCACAAGGAGGCGGCGCCACAATGTGACGTCGCCGGGTGGCCCTGCCCCTTACCTTTCTTTCTTTCTTTACCTTCTTTCGTCAGGTGGATTCGAAGGCGCGCTGCTCAGCCGTAGGGTGCCCACTGCCCACGTGTCAGCCAACGTCACTGGTTGCTAAATGCGGGCGGCCCTAGCCTAGCAACCAGTTTGGCAAATGATTATCAGGGTGGCGGACTGGCTGTGTTCTTTTTTTTTTCTTCCGGGACACTGTATTGTCCGGAATGAAGGTGCCCGGGACACGGGACAAAAATCAGAATTAAGGGACAATCCTGGGCAATCCGGGACACGTGGGCACCCTACACAAGACTCCATTGACCTTTGCTGTGGGGGCCTTTGTTGTACCACACAGCTTCATCTTCAAAATCTTCCTGCTAAGCTATTGTCAGGTACTGTATTCATTTTAATGTAAGGCTTACCCATATATTGTCAATGAAGATTTGCTCTTTAGACATGTGCACAATAGAAAAATGTGTTTAGTTTAGTTTCGTTTCTGTTCGTGTCCGTTGATTCGTAACGATTCGTAATTTCGTAAGTCGTCGGTGTTCGTATTCGGACTCGTTCGTATTTTCGTAAGAGTTATTTTTTCGTTGATTCGTTTTTCCATTCCGTTTTCTAATTTTCCTTTATTTGAAATTCGTATTTTCGTTATATTTCGTATTCTGACGCATTCGTATTTTCGGAAGAGCTATATTTTCGTTGATTTAAAAAGATTCGTATTTCCGTTAATCTGATTTTCGTTGATTCGAAATTCGTATTTTCGTAGATTTAGTTACATTCGTACTTTCGTGAGATTGATTTATTCGTACTTTCGTAACATTGTTTTCGCAGATTCGTAATCGGAGCATAATTCATAATGTTATGTAATGTGTATGCTATTTACATGTTTAACCACTTCAATACCGGGCACTTAGACACCTTCCCGCCCAGGCCAATTTTCAGCTTTCAGCGCTGTCGCAATTTGAATGACAATTGCGCATACAATACAATCATACAACACGGCACCCAAACAAATTTTTTATCATTTTGTTCCAACAAATAGAGCTTTCTTTTGGTGGTATTTGATCACCTCTGCGATTTTTATTTTTTGCGCAACAAACAAAGAAAGACCGAAAATTTTGCAAAAAAAAAAAGTTTTTCTTTGTCACTGTTAATTTTTTTGTAAATAAGTGCATTTTCTTCTTCAATGATGGGCCCTGATATGGCTGCACTGATGGGCACTTATAAGGCGGCACTGATGGGTACTGATGAGGTGGCACCAATGAGGTGGCACCGATGAGGTGGCACTGATGGGCACTGATGATGGGCACTGATAGGCGGCACTGATGGGCACTGATAGGTGGCACTAGTATGCGGCACTGATGGGCACTCAGGCGGCACTGATGGGCACTGATGGGCACTCATAGGCGGCACTGAAGGGTACTTATGGGTGGCACTGATGCACACATATAGGTGGCACTGATAGGTGGCATGGATGGGCACTGATGGGCACTGATAGGTGGGCATGGATGGGCACTGATAGGTGGCACTGATGGACGCTGATGAGTGGCACTGATGACACTGATGGGTGGCATTGCTGGGCATCCCTGTTTTAAAACATAAATATGATGTGCCAATCAGTGCCCATCTGTGGGCACTGATTGGCATATTTTGTGCATTTTTTTTAACATGTGGATGGCCATGGGGGATGTACCTGGCCATCCACATGCTGGGGGCTTCCCTGGTGGTCTAGTGTGGGCATCTGAGGGGGGGCTGCGCTGATAAACAATCAGCGCATACCCCCCTGTCAGGAGAGCCGCCGATCGGCTCTCCTCTACTCGTGTCTGTCAGACACGAGTGAGGAAAAGCCGATTAACGGCTCTTCCTGTGTACATCGCGATCAGCCGTGATTGGACACGGCTGATCACGTGGTAAAGAGCCTCCGCCGGAGGCTCTTTACCGAGATCAGTGTAGCGGTGTGTCAGACTGACACACCGCTCCACCGATCGCCGCGATGCACGCCCCCACGGGTGTGCGGCGGCTGTTATCCTGAAGGACGTCATATGACGCTCAGTCAGGATAACGAAACCACTTCCCGGACGTCAATATGCTATTGACTGGGCGGGAAGTGGTTAAGAAACAAAGAATTTCTCTCTCACAAGTCAGAACTTAACTCAAAAATCCACCAAAACACAGAGCCTCCGACCCAACCACACCCAACCGCACCCGACCACACCCAACCACACCCTATCTGGACTCTGGATGGAATATTTCCGAATCAGAACTAACATTCGTTCTTTCGAATTCTCGATCAGCAGAATTTTTGTTATTTCGTATTTTCGTTGTTTTGATTTCCTTTTTCCGAATATTCGTAATTTAGATTTTTTCCGTTCATTTTGATTTTCGTTATTTTTGAATCTTTGTTCGGTATTTTCGTTGTTTCAGTTTTCGTTTTTCGGATTTTCATTCTTTCGTAGTTTCGTTGTTTCTAATTAAATTTTTTCGTATTTTCGTTGTTTTTCATATTCGTTCTTTTCGATAGTTCGTTATTCGTTAGAATTTTTAGTAAACCATTCGTTCATTCGTACGATAACGAATGAACGAATATAACGAATTTGAACGGAAAACAAATTCGTAACTAAATGAATTGCACATGTGTATTGCTCTTATAAAGAAGGTCTTGAGATGTTAAGGGCTCATGCACAGGTACATCCTAATGCTTTAAAGACCTCTAGCACAAACTCCCTGCCACTTTCCCGTGCCCAGGAAAAAAGAGGTGCTGGGTACAGCCACCCACACAAGTGAATATGCAGCCATATTCAAGTAAATGCTGATGGCTTCTGCATTGGCATTTACCTACTCATGGCGTACGGTTTAATTTCCCCTGAATGTGCCACTTTTACAGCAGGGAAGTGCTGGGGATTTTATGTTAGACAGCTGTAGCAAGAACCTCCGAAGGAGCTGCTGGTTTTATTTGGGATTACCGTTACCTCACCTGCTTGATCTCCGTCTCAGGGGTCCCGTTGGAAATTGGCCCAAAGAATGTGAATTTCCAATACTGAGTCCTTTTTTTCCAGAAAGGGTCAGAGGGTTAGGGATGAGTTCAGGCACTTAATATGTAGTTTAACCACTTCAGCCCTGGACCAATTGGCAGCCAAAGGACCAGGCCCCTTTTTGCGATTCGGCACTGCGTCGCTTTAACTGATAATTGCGCGGTCGTGCGACGTGGCTCCAAAACAAAATTGGCGTCCTTTTTTTCCCACAAATAGAGCTTTCTTTTGGTGGTATTTGATCGCCCTGCGGTTTTTATTTTTTGAGCTATAAACAAAAATAGAGCAACAATTTTGAAAACAATGCAATATTTTTTGCTTTTTGCTATAATAAATATCCCCAAAAAATATATAAAAAAAACATATTTTTTCCTCAGTTTAGGCCGATACGTATCCTTCTACATATTTTTGGTAAAAAAAATCGCAATTAGCGATTATTGATTGGTTTGCGCAAAAGTTATAGCGTTTACAAAATAGGGGATAGTTTTATAGCATTTTTATTAATATTTTTTTTTTTTACTAGTAATGGCGGCGATCAGCGATTTTTATTGTGACTGCGACATTATGGCGGACACGTCGGACAATTTTGACACATTTTTGGGACCATTGTCATTTATACAGCAATCAATGCTATTTAAATGCATTGATTCCTGTATAAATGACAGTGGTAGTGAAAGAGTTAACCACTAGGGGGAGGGGAGGGGTTATGGGCTGTGACGTGTGTGTTTTTTTACATTAGGGGCGGGGCTGACGTCTGACGTCACTGATCGGCTTTCCCGATGACCGGGAACAGCCAATCAATGACAGGCAGAGTAGGAAGCGCGGGGAGAGGTTTGTTTACCTCTCCCCGTTCTTCAGCTCTGTGGCCCGAGCGCGGGACACCAGCAGCGATCGGGTCCACTGGTCCCGCGGCCGTGGTCACGGAGCTCCCGACCGGGTCGCGAGCGCGCCGCAATTAAAAGGGCCACGTACAGGTACGTGATTTTGCCTGCCCGTGCCATTCTGCCGCAGTATATCTGCGTGAGGCGGTCGGGAAGTGGTTAAAGGTATTCTTCAGATCCAGAGGACAACAGCTCCACTGACTGGATCCAGCAACCACCGGATAGGCCCCTCTCACTTGACCTAGCAGCCGGTGGGGTACTTGACTAAGTCTCTGCCACAGACTTATTAATTGAATTAGAGCACCACTGAGAGTTCCTGAAAGATTCAAAGAACTGCCATACAATAATAGTCTCTTGCAGCCGAACCGGCGATACTGTATGGGCGTTGATCCGGGTTGCGTCCTTTAACTGAGTTTCCAGGCTCCTCCAGAGATACCAGCCTTGAGCACGGTCCTCTCCCAGAAAAGTCCTCCCCTGGACCCTCCAGTTTCTTGAAGAAGCCATCCAGCGAAACATGTCGGGTTAATGTGCAGCATTATAAATATCTGAAACAACCTATTCTCCCGGACCACCATTCTTTTGACTCTTTGTGATAATGTTTATATACATTTTTAACTTTGAACTTAATAAAACTGTAAAACGATAATTTCTTCTGATTTGCATTATAAACTCATTAATATGCCTGCACCGTTAAAATCCCTTATCTCCTCTTACTTCCACATACATTGACATGAATCATGCAAAGTCCTATTTTCCTCTCCCCTTTTCATATGCTATATACTAGGGATGGAGACAAGTCACTGCTTTAACCACGGTTGTGATAGGATCACATATATTTTTTTTAATCACTATAGCAAAGTGTTCAGGGACACATAAGGGGAATCATTTTATTATAAAACTCGACACATGGACACGAACACGAAATATCGGTGGGTGCCTGAACCTCTGCGAGCACCACCCAATGCTGGAGAAAGTCTGGATTTAACATTTATTTACAAAATTCCATCATAAAACTTAAGTTTATCAACATCATGCTCAATAATCGCCTACTAGGTCATTACTGAATACCAGAACTACTTAGTGAGAATGTTGAGTATGAGATGACGTCTGTGCTGGATTCTGAGAGAGGGGTAATCTGTCCCGTGTACAGTATATTGATATTACACAACAATTTAAGAAAAAAAATTAAAAAACAGTTAAAGAATAATTCCAGCCATCAGCATGTTATACATAGTTCCATTGCTCCAGCGTGGACCAGTATAACTTTGTACAGCCGTGGCCAAAAGTTTTGAGAATGACACAAATATAAGATTTTCACAAAGTCTGCTGCCTCAGTTTTTATGATGGCAATTTGCATATCCTCCAGAATGTTATGAAGAGCGATCAGATGGATGGCAATTAATTGCAAAGTCCCTCTTTGCCATGAAAATTAGCCCAATCCCAAAAAAAACTAAAACATTTCCACTGCATTTGTGAAGAAGGCTTCAGGGCGCCCAAGAAAGTCCATCAAGTACCAGGACGTCTCCTATAGTTGATTGAGCTGCGGGATCGGGGGGCACCACCAGTGCGGAGCTTGCTCAGGAATGGGAGCAGGTCAGTGTGAGGACATCAGCACACACGGTGAGGAGAAGACATTTGGAGGATGGTCTGGTGTCAAGAAGGGAGGCAAAGGAGCCACTTCTCTCCAGGAAAAATATCCGGGACAGACTGATATTCTGCAAAAGGTAAAGGGATTGAACTGCTGAGGACTGAGGAAAGTCATTTTCTCTGCTGAATTCCCTTTCTAATTGTTTGGGGCGTCCGGAAAAAATTTTGTCCGGAGAAGAAAAGGTGAGCGCTACCATCAGTCCTGAATAGGCCCGGAGCAATTGGAACCTAGGTGTAGGGCCCACCCACATGACTGAGTGATGACGTCACTCACGTCACTCACACCCTCTACCTCGTCAGCGTCCACTGCCTTGCAAGGGGACCAGCGATCAGAAGGTGAGGTGTCGGACTCGGATTCGGAGGGGCCCGTGGCGGCTGCGGTCCAGCTGGGACCTCTTCAGGGATCCGGAGGTGCGGCTGGTCGGTCGGTTTCCCCATGGGCAGCCTGGTAACTCTTTATCTTTACCATTGTCTGTCCCTGTGAGTGTGTTGTCGGTATCTGCGTCTGCGCCTGAGGTCCCTGTTGGTATGTCTCCTGGGGTGAAAGTGGAGGGCGGGCCTGTCCCAGTGCCTGTCATGGCGGCCGGGGACGGGTGGGGGCTCTGGTTAGCGGCCTGAGCTATCCTGGAGCTCTGGGTTGGCCCGGTGGCCAGGGGACGTTCCAAGGTGCAGTTGTGGGAGTTGCAGTCCTTGTTGGGAAAACTACATTTTGCGTGTCGCATTGTGCCCATGGGACGAGTGTTTTTCCGGCGACTGGTGGCTGCCAGCCATATACGTCGGGAACACCGGGAGGACTTGCGGGTGTGGGACATGTTTTTGGAGCAGTAGAATGGTAGGTCTTTCCGGCTGGGGCCTGCGGTCCCGGCTGCGGAACTGGATCTTTACACGGATGCGGTGGGGTCGGTGGTGTACACTATTTACTTTCATGGCCGGTGGTGTGCGGAAAAATTGTCTGAGGAATTGTTGGGGTCTGATCTCATTCGTAACCTGACATTTTTAGAATTGTTTCCCATAGTGCTGGCTGTGGAGCTTTGGGGGTTTAGGAACCGGGGGGTACGATTTCACTGTGACAATCTGGGGGTGATGCATGCCATTAACTCTCTGTCGGCTTCCTCCTTGCCTGTGGTCCGTTTACTATGTCATTTGGTGGTGTTGTGTTTGCTGTTCATATCCCGGGGGTAGAGAATGAGGTAGTTGAGGCGCTCTCGCCTACAGTGGGACAGACTCTGTCACCTGCCAGGCTGGAGGCTGAGGTGACAAGAGGGATCCCTTTGCAGCTGAGTGCAGAGTACCCCTGGAGTTGAACACAGAGGGTGCTATGCCCAGAGATGCACGGGTTGCCTGCCGGTGAAGCTGTCTGATGGTTCCAGAAGCGGACACCCAGGAGCAGAGAAGGTGGTCACAGCCACCCTGGAGATACTGGCGGACCTTAACAGGTGGAAAAGCAGAAATGTCATCAGAAGCCAGGCCGGGGGTCAAACACGGGAAGGCAGTCAGAAGCAGAGGCAGGAGGAGTAGTTGATCAAGCCGGGGTCAAACACAGGAAGTCAATCTGGAACAGGCAAGTGCAGGTCCGTGAAGCAAGCCGGGTTCAGAGCCAGGAGAGAAGCCAGAGCAGGTCAGGGTAAGCCGGGTCGGTAACAGGTAATCAAACAGGAGCAAGAAACACAGGAACACAGAATACCGAGCTGATGATAATCCAGCGATTTGTGAGAGCAATTGGAGTCCTTATATAGGCCAGCAAAACACTGGTAATTAGCACGTTTTGCGTACGCACGTTATCCGTTGCTAACGTGCGTACGCCGTTATGCGCCGATTGCTAATGCGCATGCGCAGATTTGCGCAGCCATAAAGGATATTGGCATATCTGCCAGTTCTTCTCCGGTTTCTTCCCTGACAAATTCCGTCATTTGGCACTGGAGGCGGAGCAGCTTGGAGTCCCGTTCCCCAGTCGACCTTGTTTTGACACTATAACGGCGTTGGTTTGGAAGTCAGCAGCGGATGCTATGTGGCGGACCTATGAGCAGGTTTGGCAAGAATAGCACAAGCTGGTAAGTAGCATTGGGGGTTGTTTTAGCGACGTGTGTTGCTGTATTTTCTAGGTAAAAATTGCGAAGAGGGCGTGTCGGTAACAGTAATGCCACGTACACACGATCGGACTTTTCCGCCGGACTTTACAGCAGAGGTCTGCCGGACTTTCCGAACATGTGGACTTGCCCACACACGCCCGGACTTTTCCGGCAGACAATCCGCTGGAGTTTTGGCGGAAGTCCACGGGACTTTGGAAATGAACGGACTTGCCCCACACACGGAGTAAAGTCTGTTCATTTAAAACGTGACTCCAGGTAGACGGGACTAGCTAAGGAAGTCAATGCCGCTGCCTCAATCGGCGACATTGACACCTCACTAGTCCCGTCACCTGGTATGGATTTAAAGGGGAATCCCTATTAAAAAATGGCGTGGGGGTCCCCCCAAATCCATCTCGGACCCTTATCCGAGCACGCAGCCTGGCCCCCCCACCCCAAAGCACCTTGTTCCCATGTTGATGAGGACAAGGGCCTATTCTCGACAGCCCTGGCCGTTGGTTGTCGGGGTCTGCGGGCGGGGGGCTTATCGGAATCCGGGAGCCCCCTTTAATAAAAAAAAGTCCACACACGGGCGGATTGTCCGGCGGACAATCCCGCGGTATAGTCCGCTCGTGTGTACACGGCATAAGATGCCAGGCCTTGCCTTTTATTGGGAGGTGTTGAGGATGTTATGAAGGCTTTTATGGTGCAGATGGCTTTGCGGGGTTACAGGAAGGGTCAGGGCAGGCCAGATTCTCGGCGACTTGTGTCGTTGGGAATGCTGGAAGTGTTGTCGGGGGTTCTGACCAGCGTCTGTTTTTCCCCCTTTGAAGTACAATTGTTCAGGACGGCTTTTGTTCTGGCCTTTTATGGGGCGTTATGGGTGGGTGAATTGGTTAGTCCTTCCAAGACAGTGGTTGGGGGGGTTGGATGTGGTGGACGTATCAGTGCCGGGCGACACTGTTTTGTTGTTCATTCCCAAATCAAAAACTAACCAGATGGGAAAAGGGGCCAGGGTGGTACTTAGTGAAGTGGCGGGTCGTGGTGATAAGGGCTTGGTTGGGATTGCGGCCTGCCGGGCCTGGTCCTTTCTTGATCCACGAGGATGTTGTTGAGGAACCAGTTCGTGTCTGTGATCAAAGGCGGGAGGATTTTCGCTAAGGGAATATTCCTCACATTCTTGAGGCTGTGGCGGTCCGCCCACACGTGAGGTTTCATTGGTGGGTGTTTGTGGCAGGGGTCTCGTGTTCTTGAAGGTCGGTTTTGTTGAAGGAATATGGTATGTGGTGTGGAACGGGTTGGGCCTATCTCGGTATCATGAAAATAATGGGCCATTGGTCATCGGGCATGAAATTGTTAGTAGTTTGTCCCTGAGCTGGTGGAATTGTGGCTAGGAGCCAGGATGCCTAGGTGGTGGTGGTACAGCCAATGCAATAGAAAACCTTCCTTCCTGAACCTTAGACATAGCAGTCAGTTTAAGGCGGGTACAAAAAGTTGGGTTATCTAGAAAATGTAATTTATTTTATATAAAATTTTGTAATAGTTGTTAATAAAGGGGCCGCTGCGGCCATTTAAATTCCAGAAGGTGTCGCGTATTTATTTCCTAAGGTATTTATTGGGTATCAAAGAGGGGTGGGTCTAGTAGGTGGTGGCAGATGACACATCAGCCATACACCAGTCATGTGTCATGCCAACAGTAATGCAGCGTACACACGCTCGGACAATCCCGCCGGAATTTCCAGCGGTTGCCCACACACGCCCAGAATTTTCCGGCGGACAATCCGCTGGACTTTTGAAATGAACGGACTTGCCTCGCACACGGAGGAAAGTCCGTTCATTTAGAACGTGACTCCAGGTAGACGGGACAAGCGAAGGCAGTGAATGCCGCCGCGCTAGCCCCGTCACCTAGCATGGATTTAAAGGGGAATCCCTACGCCGAAAAAAAACGGCGTAGGGGTCCCCCCAAATCCATCTCAGACCCTTATCCGAGCACGCAGCCCGGCCGGTCAGGAAGGGGGGTGGGGACGAGCGACATTCGTAACATTCGTAGATTCGTAATCGGAGCATAATTCATAATTTTATGTAATGTGTATGCTATTATTACATTTTAATAATTTATGAATCAAAAAAAAAAGTTACGAATCGAAAAAAAAGTTACGAATGTACGAATTTTTTTGTTCAATAGAGACACGGAAAATTACGAATCGAAAAAAAATAAAAAAAAGTTACGAATCGAAAAAAAAAAGTTACGAATAGAAAAAAAAAAAGTTACGAATCGAAAAAAAAAGTTACGAATGTACGAATTTTTTTGTTCAATCCATTCGAAGCACATTAAGCAGCACCATTGTAAGGGACACGGAAAATTACCAATTCAACAAAAAAAAAAAGTTACGAATTTACAAATTTTTTCGTTCGTTTTCGTTTTTCGGATTTTCTTTATTACTACATTCGTTGTTTCTAATTAGTTTTTTTCGGATTTTCGTTGTTTTTCGGATTCGTTCGATTCAAATGATTCGTTAATCGGATTCGTGCGATTCGAACGATTCGTTATTCGGATTCGTACGATTCAAACGATTCGTTCATTCGTACGAAAACGAACGAACGAAAATAACGGAAAAAAAACGAAAGACGGAAAAAAAAACGAAACGAATTGCACATGTCTAGTCCCCATTTTGATGAAGACAAGGGCCTCTTCCCGACAACCCTGGCCGTTAGTTGTTGAGGGCTGGTTGAGGGCACGCGGCCTGGTACGGCTCAGGAGGGGGGGGGCGCTCGCTCGTCCCCACCCCCTTTCCTGACCGGCTGGGCTGCGTGCTCGGATGAGGGTCTGAGGTGGATTCGGGGGGGACCCCCACGCCGTTTTTTCGGCGTAGAGATTCCCCTTTAAATCCATACCAGGTGATGGGGCTAGCGCGGCGGCATTCGCTGCCTTCACTAGTCCCGTCTACCTGGAGTCACGTTCTAAATGAACGGACTTTCCGATCTTGTGTCGGCAAGTCCGTTCATTTCAAAAGTGCATTCAGACCGCGGGATTGTCCGCTGGACTGCCGAGTTCAGCGGACAATTTTAAGTCTGAACTTAAAACTTAGTCCGCTGGACTTTTGGGAGGAAAAAGTCAGCCGACGCCCACACACGGGTGGATTGTCCGGCGGACTCCAGTCCGGCGGACAATCCCGCGAGAAAGTCTGCTCGTGTGTACGCGGCCTAAAGCATCCTGAGACCATTCATGTGTGGGGTTGCTTCTCAGCCAAGGGAGTGGGCTCACTCACAATTTTGCCTATGAACACAGCCATGAATGGTACAAAACACATCCTCCGAGAGCAACTTCTTCCAACCATCCAAGAACGGTTTGGTGAGGAACAATGCCTTTTCCAGCATGATGGAGCCCCTTGCCATAAGGCAAAATTGATAACTAAGTGGCTTGGGGAACAAAAACTCAAAATGTTGGGTCCATGGCCAGGAAACTCCCCAAACCTTGATCCCATTGAGAACTTGTGGTCAATCCTCAAGAGGTGGGTGAACAAAAAAAACCCCACAAATTCTGACAAACTCCAAGCATTGATTATGCAAGAATGGGGAGCGGCCATCAGTCAGGATGTGGTCCAGAAGTTGATGGACAGCATGTTGGGGAGAATTGAAGAGGTCTTGAAAAGAAGGGTCAACACTGCAAATATTGACTCTTTGCATAAACTTAATGTAATTGTCAATAAAAGCCTTTGACCCTCATGAAATGCTTGTAATTATACTTCAGTA
Organism: Lithobates sylvaticus; assembly: GCA_028564925.1. Taxonomy (NCBI): domain Eukaryota; kingdom Metazoa; phylum Chordata; class Amphibia; order Anura; family Ranidae; genus Lithobates; species Lithobates sylvaticus. The sequence continues at coordinate 17,574,257 of CM053028.1, forward strand.
TCCCATAGTAACATCTGACAAAAAGATCTAAACATACTGAAGCAGCAGACCTTGTGAAAATTTATATTTGTGGCATTCTCAAAACTTTTGGCCACGGCTGTATAGAACATACCCGTCTGATGCCCCTGGAAGCTGGAAACCATTAAAGTAGACACCGCTACTTCAGTGATGGCTGCCCTGATGCATCATGAATACAGGAGGTTGGCCGCTCAGCCCAGGTGCCATTCAGAGAATGCTTTGAATCTTTGGAATGAACGCAAAGCGTTCTCTGATTGGATTGAGTGGTGACCAGTGGTGACCGGCCCATCCATTAGGGGCGCCGGGTGCCACCCCCTCTCTCTAGGCCACCCCCTATATGCAATGGATAGATTCATGCATAGCAAGGATCTATCCATGGCCGCCACCCCCTATTCATGCGTCCGGCCCCTTTCAGGGCTCATAAATTACAGCAACGGGTTTTTTTTTAAGCACCTGATTAGAACCAGAGGCTCTAATAGGCTTCAAAATAGGGTGGGCTCGGGTGGCAGAGAATGCGACCGGAGCCCACCCAGGTGTGTTACAACAACGGCAAATTATTTGCAAAGTCCAGGAATCAAGGTAGGGAAGGGAGTATCACCGCTCCAGGAGGATCGTCTAATAACAAAGCTCTCCACCCAGCTAAAGAAGCCACAGGTGCCGACAATGCATGTAGCAATGAATGAAGAATGGTTCTGGACAGCCGCACTCCCGAAAAAAGCCTTTGATTAAAAAAAAAACACGAAATCCAAAATTGCATGTCACAGCAGAACAAGAAACCTGACGCGTTTCGCATTACACACAGTGCTTAATCAGCTACGATTAAGCACTGTGTGTAGTGCGAAACGCGTCAGTTTCTTGTTCTGCTGTGACATGCAATTTTGGATTTCATGTTTCCTTTTTGAATAAAAGGCTTTTTTTCGGAGTGCGGCTGACCAGAACCATTCTTCATTCATCATAACAGCAAATTATTATTCGCTGTTGAAACACTTATCCTTAAAGAGGAAGTAAACCCTAATGGGTTTACTTCCTCTTTGTTTCCCTGCAAAGGTAAAGCATAATGGACTACTGTGCATCGCATAGGAGCCCATTATGTGTCACTTACCTGACACAGGAGCCAGCGAAGTCGCCGCTTGCCCCTTGTGTACGGCGCCTCCATCTTCTTGGTGGGTCTCGCGGCTCCGTCGCTGTAATTTCTCCGGCGCCGCAATGACGTCACTCCTGCGCATGCGCACGGGAGCCGCGGCATATCGCCGTTGAGAGCGGCCTTCTCAGTGCGCCTGTGCGGCGCTGTCTACGACGCATGCGCACGGGAGCCGCCACTCGCGGCATATCGCCGTTAAGAGCGGCCTTCTCAGTGCGCCTGCATGCCGCTGTCTATGCCGCATGCGCCATAGACAGCGGTGCCTGTATTTTGGCAAATATCTCCTAAACCGTGTAGGTTTAGGAGATATTTCTTTGACCTACAGGTAAGCCTTACCTTTAGGTCCAAGTGGTTTGTAAGGGTTTACAACCACTTTAATCCTGGGCCAATCAGAAGCAGGAGCGAGACCCATTTTCCTATTGGCAGAAAGGAGAGATGATCCTATTGGATGCCTAGGAGGAGGATCATGCTAGGACACACTGCCTGCCCATCTTCTCATCATCTAGATGGGGTAATTGCCGGGCTTACCCCATCCATCCGACCGGGAGGGAGCGGGGGGGGGGGGGGGGGGGGTTGGGAGGTCGGGAGGTCATGGGTGCCTCTGACCGACTGTGGGGGTTGTTTGTTGCCCCCCCCCAAATGAAAAAAAAAAAAAACACCAGCCGCTACGTGGTGGTGACATCACGCGCTTCACCTCGTCCAATCAGAGAACACCTTGCATTCATTCAGAAAATTCAAAGCATTCTCTGAATGGTGCCCACGATGCACAACCATAAGCCTCTGGTTTATACACCAGACACATTCTACATGTATTAAGTGAATAATATAGGGAATGCAGAAAAAGGAGATTAGCAATCATGATGTGGAAAGAAGACATACGCAATAAACATGAATATTGTGAATTACAAATTCCCTCACTGAACTTCTCGCTGCATCACGGTAGAAAGATCTTTGAAGTCTAACTCCTCTAATAAAGGCCAAGTTCATTCAGCCTTCCTTCCTTTCACTTTACAAGCCTTTCTAGCCGAAGGCAAAGTTTAATCCTTTTTGAAATGAGTGCCAGCGACACGCTGGCATGAAGCATTGTACAGTAAGTGTGTGGAGGAATGTGCGTCTGAAAAGACACCGACTCTTCCCGGCGGCGGACTTCTTCGCGTTCTGCTCGGGAGAAGTCAGTCCTGACTACAGCTCAACATGAATACTTTTATCTTTGCGCATTACAACGCAGGAAGGAATTCTATAAAAACTGCACAGTTTGCACCAACGCCAACATTTGGCGATGCTTTGTAAATGAAACAATACGCAAGCTGAACTTTTCTGTCATCTGACTTTTCCTTTTTCCTTGTCAAAAAGGTTTATTGATTGCAGAATAAAATGAAAAGTGCATTGGTTACATGTACAATGATGTATAAACATAAGCTCTTTGTTAAACAATAAAACGAATTACTGTATTTAACAGTGTATAAGGCTCCATGCACACGAGACGCAGTTTAACGCGCGTTCAGAGGCAGTTGGACACTTTTTTCAACTGCCCCTGAACGCATGCAATGTTATCCTATGTGTCCATGTACACAGTCTAGTTTTTTCCCGTTTTTATGCAGTTGCGTTTAACCTCGTTTTTCCAGAAGCAAAAAAATGCGTTCAGACACTTTGCTTTTCCACGTTTCAGACGCAAAACGCGTCTAAACGCGTCTAAACGCAGGCACCTGCGTTTAGCCGCGTTTGCGTTTATAAGCCTTTTTAAAGGAACCCAATTTTTTTTGACCAGAAAACTGAGAAATATGATGGTAAACCATAAAAAATACTAGAAAAAATTGTTTAAAATGTCGTAATTAGTTTAGATAGTTCATAGAGCGTATATAGTCACTGATGTATACATGTTTGAGAAATGCATACATGTTTGTGAAATATCCAACGGACATTCACTGTGCCATCAACGGATGGGTCCAATATCGCCAAGCTCTGATTCTGGACCTCTCATGCAAATTTGCGACGACATTGCTCCCTCAATAAGAGCGACATCAGGAGCATTTCCTGACATATATTCAATATGGGATCCATTTAAAAAAAAAAAAAACACACAGAAAGAGGCAAATGCAAGTGTACAACGGCTCTCTCTGCTGCTCACTCTGATCAAAATGGCAGGAATAGTTAATAATACATGCTTTCTGAGCTTGGGGAGGGTCTATATGATGTTATCTTTACAAATGCTTATAGACGCAAACGCGTCTAAACGCGTCTAAACGCGTCATGAAAACACAGCAAAACGCGCGTTTTTAAACGCAGGTTTCTGCTTTTTAAAACACGCGTTCAGCACAGTTTGCATCTGCGTCTCGTGTGCATGGGGCCTAACACACACCTTTTTCCCTTTAAAATCAGGGGGAAATCGTGGGTGCGTGTTATACGCTGATCCCCCGCTGATTGTGAGCGGAGCGGAGCCATCACCGCCGAGATACACATAGCCGAGTGCACTCGGCTCCGCCCACAGTCCCGCCCAGTCCCGCCATTGGACCTGTGTTATGTCCATTAGAGGCGGGACTGGGCGTGACTGTGAGTGGAGCCGAGAAGAGCTGAGTAGACTAGGCTATGTGTATCACGGCTCCGCCCAGTCCCTGCGATCTCGGCGGCGTTCGCCAATTTTAAATGCATTCAAGGCTGCAATGGACACTGGGGCAAGGCTGCACTGAGACAAGGCTGCACTGGGGCAAGGCTGCACTGAGACAAGGCTGCACTGGGGCAAGGCTGCACTGACAAGGCTGCACTGACAAGGCTGCACTGAGACAAGGCTGCACTGGGGCAAGGCTGCACTGGCTCAAGGCTGCACTGGCTCAAGGCTGCACTGACAAGGCTACACTGAGACAAGGCTGCACTGAGACAAGGCTACACTGAGACAAGGCTGCACTGGGGCAAGGCTGAACTGGCTCTAAGCTGCACTGAGACAAGGCTGCGCTGAGACAAGGCTGCACTGGGGCAAGGCTGCACTGGGGCAAGGCTGCACTGGGGCAAGGCTGCACTGGGGCAAGGCTGCACTGACAAGGCTGCACTGGGGCAAGGCTGCACTGGGTCAAGGCTGCACTGACAAGACTGCACTGACAAGGCTGCACTGGGTCAAGGCTGCACTGACAAGGCTGCACTTGGGCAAGGCTACAGTGAGACAAGGCTGCACTGGGGCAAGGCTGCACTGACAAGGCTGCACTGGGGCAAGGCTGCACTGACAAGTCTGCACTGGGGCAAGGCTACAGTGAGACAAGTCTGCACTGGGTCAAGGCTGCACTGACAAGGCTGCACTGGGGCAAGGCTACAGTGAGACAAGGCTGCACTGGGGCAAGGCTGCACTGACAAGGCTGCACTGGGGCAAGGCTGCACTGACAAGGCTGCACTGGGGCAAGGCTGCACTGACAAGGCTGCACTGGGGCAAGGCTGCCCTTGACAAGGCTGCACTGAGAAGGCCGCACTGCGGAGCCGAGATACACAAAGCCTAGTCTACTCAGCTCTTCTCGGCTCCACTCACAGTCACGCCCAGTCCCGGCTCTAATGGACATAACACAGGTCCAATGGCGGGACTGGGCGTGACTGTGAGCGGAGCCAAGAACAGCCGAGTGCACTCGGCTATGTGTATCTTGGCAGCGTATCGCTCCGCTCCGCTCACAGTCAGCGGAGATCGAAGGGAATCGGCGTATAACACGCACCCATGATTTTCCCCTGATTTTAAGGGGAAAAAAGTGTGTGTTATATGTCGATAAATAAGGTAATTTGTTTTATTATTTAACAAAGAGCTTATGTTTATACATCCTTGTACATGTAACCAATGTACTTTTCATTTTATTCTGCAATCAATAAACCTTTTTGACAAGGAAAAAGGAAAAGTCAGATGACAGAAAAGTTCAAGGCTGCACTGACACTGATAAGGTTGCATTGATGTGCATTTAAATGTAAGTTTTTTTTCCTTAAACTTCCCTCCTAAAAGTTTTTTTCCTTAAAATTCCCTCCTAAACTTGGGGTGCGTGTTATACGCCGATAAATACAGTATATAGTATACTATACTACAGTATAGTAGTAATATATATATATATATTATAGGTAACATAGTATGTTGTTGTTTGCATTAAACTTCATCACATACATTTAATTAATTAATTAACTTTTCCTTTTTCAATAGTAAGTTGTTTTATTTTTTTTTCTCTCAATTAATAAAGAACAGGGGCCAAGGTTGAAATAGCGATAAGCTATTCTTCAAAAAAAATAAAAATAATAATTCTCTGCAGGCAGTGGCGGCCGCTCATGCAGGGCGTACTGGCATGACCCCCCTATCCTTGAGTCCGGCCCCTAATCTACATGCAGGGTGCTGGACGCATGGATTCCAATGGGGGTATTTATTTTTATTTTGAAGCACATGATTAGAGACTGAGGCTCTAACTGACTTCAAAAAAGGGTAGGCTCGGGGCGCAGAGCACTGGACCCCGAGCCCACCCACTTGTGTGACAATAGCAAATTAATTTGCTATTGTCTTCCGGATTCTCCTCCCTGGCGAATCAGGAAGCAGTTCCTGTGACCCCGATTGTCTAAGGAGTCTTAGGACCCCCTGGCTGATCGTGTCTCAGGACATACTTCCTGTTAGCATGGGAGGAGAATTAATGGCGCAGCTCTTCATTCCCCCTGACTCTAAAGGTAATGCCCTGATCGGTCTTCCAGGGGAGGATGGACGATCACTGCATTCCCGCCTGTCTCCTGTGGGTGGTTCAATCGCCGCATTCACGTCCATCTCCGGGGGGGGGGTGTGGCACTGCCGCATTTCCGTCTGTTTCCCGCGGAGGGCGGGGTGGGTTGCTGTTAGTTTGCAGTCCTCCCCCACGGCCGCCACTGTCTGCAGGAACTTACAATGTTAATATGAATATCCGTTACCTGGCAAGCATTAAAGGGGTTGTAAGAACTCGTGTCTTTTCACCTTAATGCATCCTATGTATTAAGGTAAAAAAAAAACACCAGGCAGTCACTGCCCCCCCAGCCCTCTCGTTTTACTTACCTGAACCCCTTTATCTCCTCGGCGGGGACGCACTGTGCCTCTCTCCAAGGGGTCCCGGCTCTTGATTGGATAGATTGATAGCAGTGCAGCCATTGGCTCCCGCTGCTGTCAATCAAATCCAATGACACGGGCGCCGGGAGGGCGGGATCAAGTCCGGCATTCGTGTTTGTGGACGCAAATGCTGGACTCTGGAGTGTGCCCACAAGGTAACCCCCCCAGGAGAGCCCTTCTCCTATGGGGTTATCTGATGTGGGGTGGAGCCGCGAGAGCCGCCGGGCGACCCCAGAAGACGAGGTTCGGGGCCACTCTGTGCAAAACGAGCTGCACAGTGGAGGTAAGTATGATATGTTTGTTATTAAAAAATAAATAAGAAACGATCCTTTACAATCACTTTAAAGCGGAAGTAAACCCATCGATTTAACAGTTTTAAAAAAAAAAGGCATGCCGGGAATGCTAACTGCACATTGGCTGTGCTCTCAACCAAACAGTCAAACCATCCAATGGCTGGTGTCATAACGGATCACATGTGCAGCACCGTGGCAGTTGAAGATTAAACAGAGGCAAAGATGGCAGCTTCCTTGGCTGAAAACGATAGGAGGGTATACTTCCACTTTAAGGATGTTTATTGGACCCCTTTTCCAGATCTTTTGCAGCAAGCATGTTCATTAAATTATTTGTGTACTTTTAATTGACTCACTCCCTGTGCTTACCTTACACTAATCAGCAGAGTTGCCAACCCTCCGACGCAAAATTTACTGGCAGGATGCCAAAAATTTACAAACGGCACCAATTTTTTACTGGCACTGCAAAAAAAGTACCTAAAATTACAGTTTTCAGTGCTAAACAGTGCAAATATCAATATTTAAACTATAAACATATATCTAGTGCTATTAGCAATGTGTTCAAGTCTAACAAAAGTAAAAAAAATGTATTTCTGCATTGACATTAAGGTCAGGTTACTATAACCCGGCCAACACAGAGTTCCCCCATATATCAGAGTCTGCATGAAACTCTTATGTAAAGGGGAACACTGCAAATCATGATGCAAGAGGGAACTCTGATGTAGAGGGGGGCTCTGGTGACCAGAGACCACCTTATATCAGAGTCCACTGTGTTCCCTTTACATCAGAGTTCCTAATTACATCAGGGTCCACAGACTGAGTTCCCTCTTGCACTGTAAGTGGGAATCCTGCAGACTCTGATGTAAAAGGGGAACACCAGGAACTCTGATGTGGGGGGCACTCTGGTGACTAGAGACCACCTTCTGTACAGTGAATACACTAAGGTAAGGGGGGTTACTAATATAGGGAGACGGTCAGAGACTGCGGACATCCCAAAAGGAGATGGTCAGAGACTGTGGACATTCTACAGGGGATGGTCAGAGACTGCAAATATGCTACAGGAGACGGTCAGAGACTGCGGATATGCTACGGAGACGGTCAGAGACTGCGGATATGCTACAGGAGACGGTCAGAGACTGCGGATATGCTACAGAGAGTGCAGACATGATACAGGAGACCAAAATGTGCTCACTACTACTTATTCAGATAAAAATATATGAATAAACACCTCAAGACCATCAAGCACAACACATAATCAATTATATTATGAGCAAACAGTACACACAAACTATACAGACACAATATACAGCAGCACTTTTCCACAGAAAATCAGCCAAATCATATTGCTTCTGCCTCCCCTCTCCTGGCATGCTGGGATTTGTAGTGCCCCAGACACATGAGGTGGTAACTCTGGAGAGGACTGAGGAGGCTGTGCCTGGACTGGACTGGTGAGCATTGCAGATAATAGTTATAGAGAGGGAGATCTCAGAAAACATCCTCCCTAGTCAGTTTAGCAGCAAATAGCAATGCAGGTCTGACACACAAAAAAACGATGTACTGTACACAACAAGCCTGCTACACAGACCATTCTCTGCCCCCTCCCTCCTCCTGCCGACTAACACAAGGCAATGAGAGACATTTAGCTAATCATTACCTTACCCCCTCTGCTAGGCTGAAGACAGTCTGTACGGCTCAACTGCAGGCTGACTCCTCCCCCCCTCTCCCAGCATCTCCTGTGCAGAAATTGAATAAGGCGTGCTGTGGAAGGAAGGGGGGAGGGAACAAGACAAGTAGCAGGCGCAGCAGTGATAGAAAGATCATCGGGATGCATCGGAGACACTCGGCATGCTTCGGAACTGCACATGCGCAGTTCGGAGCCGGGACCGTCATATTTTAACGGGCAACATTTTTTATTCACGGATTTTCACGGACATGAAAAAATAGCCCCATTTTTACGGGCTGTCCGTAAAAACACGGACGGTTGGCAACACTGCTAATCAGTATTTTTTTAAATATTGTTTGCATTGGTACATGTCCCCCCACTGCAGTGCCCAGTTGCCCGTTCCCATGTTTCAACAGAATCTTGCAAAATTAGCCTTGAAATAAACCAGATAAATACATTACAACAAGATTCGCCTCCCATTGGCTTCAATGAAGTCCCGAGCTATGTTCATGCAGTTGCATGTGTAGCGGGGTCGTACCCCTTTTAGGGGAAGAGACTACAATTCCCATAATTCCCCAGGCTCCCGGGAGGATGTCTGTTTCCGCCCGAGAGGCTGCTGGGGGAGGATATAAAAAGGAAGAGGAGAGACCGCCTCCTCCTCTTCTGACTGGGCTGGAAAGGCAGACACTTGCTATTGAAGAGACACCTGTGCGGACCGGGACTGCTGAAGGCCTGAAGCCTGGGCCTTGCAGCAGGTGGGGAGAGACTCTCACCCCTCAGAGTCTACAGCAGCGGAACAGAGACTTTTCTATACAGTCGGTCGGTCGGAGCTGAGGACGGTATCCCAGGATTGGTGAGAGAGCCGGAAGGCTCATCCTGCATTGACACACACGTTTTATGCCTATTGAACTGCCTAGGCACAATTTACCTCAGAGCAGCAAATGTCACTTTCTGTGGATTACAAATACACCATTTAAAGCTACATGTGCACCACCTCTACAGATTTATTGCCGGTGAAGAACACTGTACTTGTACAAGGACTGAGCTCTATTGCTAGGGATCAGGCCTGGTCCGTTAGGTAGGCGCAGATAGATTTGTTGCACCTCAGGGGTGCATAGCAGACGGTCGCTACACTTGGCGCTCCGTTTCCCCATTGCTAGTTTGATATACCTGTATATATGTTGAAGTGCTTATTGCAGGGACCTGCTAAAGTGTTGTAAGTCATATGTTCAAATGCATGTTGCTATTTCCTTTTCTTACTGACAAAGTAAAGCCAGTTATTCTTATCTCAGCAGTCTGCTTGTGAGTTCATACCAATTGCACTTAGAGTATAAGATATGTTTTATGTGCATAGATACATATCCCTTGACTAACTGTGCCAGAGCGGGTAGAGCCAAATTGTCGGGGGTTGGTGGAGCTGTACTCAGGGACCCAAAACAAACCAGCGGCTCTCTTAACTGGGGGTAGCGCTACACGTGGGGGCTCGTAATCCGGGATCCTGAGTCAGCGGGAAAAGCCGCCAGAAGGTACCGGCATGGACCCGATAGAAGTGGGACAGTGGTACACACTATGGGCCACTGACCCAGCCGCAGCATCAGTCATTGAACTGCCAGGGATATGGCAGAGAGAGGCAGTGAAGCGGCTCATAATGTCATTATCCCCATGCCAAAAGCCATGGATAATGGACATGAGAAATGACGCTGGGTATACATACGCCCTGATAGAATGGCAGGAAGAGACTCCAGAGCAGTTCAGGAGCCAAAGCATACAAGCACCGAATGGTCAGGCCTATCAAGTGCTGCATGCGCTGCCGCGCAAGGGAGACTGTTCTCCTATGGAAGCCATGCCATCCCCAAAGGAGGAAGAGCAGAAGGGCGCGGAAAGTCCCGCACCCGCACAAACTACTCTTAGTGCAGAACTGTGTGCTGTCCTAGGGGAGATTGTGACTCAGTGCAGAAGAGACCCCGGGGATTACCCGATGTCGGGATACAGGAAACTCCGGATGTTTTCAGGGAGGACACCTGTACCCTCGGGAGAAGAGGGATTTGAAGAGTGGTTAGATGGCGCCACGCAGGCCTTAGAAGAATGGGAGGTCTCAGAAGGCAGAAAGAAGCAAAGGATTGTAGAGAGCCTAAAAGGACCTGCCTTAGAGGCCATACGCAATCTGAAGACAAGCAAAAAGGATTGCACTGCCCAGGACTACATAGACATCCTGGAAAGTGTGTTTGGTGGGACAGAAAAAATCACAGAACTTACCTATCAACTGGAACACTGTTACCAGAAGACAGGGGAGAAGCTGTCAGAGTATATGGGACGCATAGACAAGATCCTGCATAGGATTATCCTGAAGAAGGGGATAGATCCGGGGAAGGTAGATGAAGCCCGTGCCCAGCAGGTGGTCAGGGGAGCCCAACCCCTAGACCCTGTCGCACTAATTCTACGCACCCGGCAGGATGGGAAGAGCCTGGACTACCCCGATCTCATTCGAGTGGTCAGAGAAGAAGAGGCCCTGTTGGAAGAGAAACGGGAAAAGCCAGTGATGGGGTCTACAAAACTTCCAGTGGCCACGGTCAGGTCGGCCTTAACCCCTGAAGGAGACACAGAGGTAGATGCCCTGAAGTTGCAGATGTCCCAGATGATGGAGATACTGACATCTCTAGTGGCGAAAGAGACGCCCAGTCCCCAGAAAGAAACAAGCAGGAGGGAATTGTTTCCAGCTGTTTCAGAACCAGCATCCCCACCTGACTACGGTGAGATGATCTGTTTTAATTGTGGAGGAATTGGCCATATTGCAGCTGTATGTTCCAGTCCCAAGAGGAAGAAAACAGATAGCCGCCAGCCGGCGGGAAACGCCAAAGGGCCCCGGTGAAGGAGTCAACCGGGTGCCCATCGCCTTCAGTGAGCTCCAAGAAGCACAACAGGAAGAGAAAGCGAGGAGAGCAGACCCCTCGGAAGGAACACAGTACTCCTAAACGTGAACCCCCAAAAGTGAGAGATAACAATGTCCCTCAACGGGTTCACACTCCCACTACGAGGGAGAAAATTAATGCATACCAGGCTCAAGAAAGGAGCAAGTGCAGATCAAGTGCTGGCAAAGAAAAGAGTCCAAAGAAGAGGACAGGATCAACTCGGCCTTACCCAGAAGAGCTAGTTGGTCCATCCCCTACTGTACCTATCCAGGTGGAAGGAGTGTACACGAAGGCTCTCCTAGACACTGGAGCACAAGTGACCCTATTGTACAGGGACTTCTATGACAGATACCTGAGTCATCTGCCCATACAGAAGATAGAAGAGTTGGAGATAAGGGGATTGGGAACTCAGAGTTTCCCCTACGATGGATACCTACCCATACGGCTGACCTTTGACCCATCCGTGGCAGGAAAGGCCGAAGTGTTCGACACCCTGGCAGTGGTGTGCCCTCGTCCGCCTGGAACCAGCAAGACCTCCCTGATCATAGGGACAAACACGGATCTAGTCAGAAGGCTTCTGACTCCCCTGGTGAAGAAAGAGAATCTTTCACCTCCCAAGATCCATCCCATGCTGAAGGCAGCCTACCAGCGGTTGGTCCTAGAGCAGAAGACCCCAAGTGAGGGGATAGGAAGGGTATGGAGGCTTGGAAAAGAAGGAGCAGTGTTACAGCCTGGAGAGGTGACCTGCATGAGAGCCACGGTGAAACTTACTTGGGAGCAGCCTGGCCCCTTTGTGATGTTGGAACCTGACCCAATGGAGGGTCACTCAGGTCTGGAAGTGATACCAGAAGTAATCTCACTGAAGGACCTGAAGAAGGCAAGAGGAAGAGTCCCTGTCAGTGTGAGGAACCCCACGGAGCAGCCCGTGGAGATCCCTGCCAGGATGCTTCTGGGACAGGTGAGTCCTGCTGTCCCAGTTGGCTGGTCAGAAGTGAAGGGAACGGGTGAAGGAGAAGATGTTTGGAAGAAACTCTCCATGGAAAACCCTAACCTACCTGGAGCTTGGAAAGAGAGAGCCAAGGCCCAGCTGACCAGATGGGAGAAGATTTTCTCTAAAGATGAGTTTGATGTGGGGTGTGCGAGGAGTGCCACCCACCGAATCCGCATGCAAGAGGACAAGCCATTCAGAGAGAGAGTGAGGCGAGTCCCGCTAGCAGATCTGGAGGATCTGAGGGAGCAGCTTGCGGAACTGAAGAAGACGGGAGTGATTAGGGAGTCCAGAAGTCCCTACGCCTCCCCAATTGTGGTAGTCAGGAAGAAGAATGGGTCATTGAGACTCTGCATTGACTACAGAACTCTCAACAGGAGGACCATTCCTGACCAGTACACCACGCCAAGGATAGAAGATGCCTTGCAGAGTTTATCTGGAGCTAAGTGGTTCAGTGTGATGGACCTCAAGAGTGGGTATTACCAAATCCCCATGCATCCAGAAGATAGAGAAAAGACTGCCTTCATAACCCCAGTGGGATTCTTTGAGTTCAACAGGATGCCCCAGGGCCTATCTGGAGCTCCTGCTACGTTTCAACGCCTAATGGAAAGGACAGTTGGAGACATGAACCTCATAGAAGTCCTTGTGTATCTGGACGATGTCATTGTCTTTGGAAAGACTTTGGAAGAACATGAAGCCAGATTGGAGAAAGTACTGAAGAGGCTCAGTGAAGAGGGACTTAAACTTTCTCCAGAGAAGTGTCGGTTCTATCAGTCTTCTGTGAACTATCTGGGACACATAGTGTCTGAAAAAGGAGTGGCCACAGACCCTGAGAAGTTGGAGGCAGTTACTTCGTGGCCAAGGCCCACAACAGTTACAGAACTTCGGTCTTTCTTGGGGTTCTGCTCCTACTACCGCAGGTTTGTGGATGGATTTGCCCGCATTGCCAAACCCCTCAACGAGCTGCTGAAGACAGAAGGAGAGGAAGATGGAATGGGGCCTAGGAGGTCCAGTGAGTCGGTCCAAGACCAGTGGAACTCAAGGTGTGAAGAGGCTTTCAGAACCTTGAAGAGAAGTCTCACCACAGCCCCAGTTTTGGCCTACGCTGATCCCACTAGACCCTATGAGCTACATGTTGATGCCAGCCATGAGGGCCTAGGTGGAGTACTCTACCAGGAGTATGAAGACCAGCTACGACCAGTGGCCTATGTGAGCCGGAGCCTGACCCCCTCCGAGAAGAACTATCCCACCCACAAGTTGGAGTTCTTAGCCCTCAAATGGGCAGTTGTTGACAAGTTGAGAGACTACTTGTATGGGGCCGAGTTTACTGTAAAGACAGATAACAACCCCTTGACCTATCTATTCACCACCGCCAAGCTGGATGCAACTGGACACAGATGGTTGGCGGCGTTGTCTGGATTCAATTTCAGCCTCAAGTACAGACCAGGGGCTGGAAATAGGGATGCAGATGCCCTGTCCCGAAGATCCCATGTCATGGTCAGTGATTGGGAAGACTGGACCCAAGTGGCACCAGATGGAGTGCGAGCCCTTTGTCAGGGGGCTGAACTCCAAGCCAGAGGAGGATCCAGGGCTGAAGAGGTAGGAGTTACCACAGTGGGAGTCCCAAAGTGTTACTGTGGGGTAACCCAACTAGCAGAAGAGTGTCTGCCAAAGTTGTCCAAGAAGGAGCTAAGGTGTGACCAATTGGAAGACCCCATGGGGAAATTGGTCCTGGAAGCCCTGGAAGACCAGAGTCCAGAGGGACTTCGCCTTCACCCTTCTAAAGAAGCTCGCCAATTGAGGAGAGAATTGGACAAGTTACAGGTGCATCAGGGGGTAGTCTACCGAAGGGGCCCCTCTGATGGACCAGAAGACAAGTGGCAGTTGTTTCTCCCGGAAAAGCATCGAGAGACTGTGCTGATTGCCTTACATGACCAGCATGGTCACTTGGGAGCAGAGAGAACCTTCCAACTTGTCAGAGACCGGTTTTATTGGCCCTGCATGAGGGCCGAAGTGGAGGAGTATTGCCATTCCTGTGCAAGATGCATTCAGAGAAAGACTTTACCCCATCAAGCTGCCCCAATGGGCCACCTACAGAGTGAAGGCCCAATGGATCTGGTATGCATTGATTTTCTCTGCCTTGAACCCGATTTGAGCGGATTGGGAAATGTTCTGGTGGTAACCGACCATTTCACTCGTTATGCTCAGGCTTTCCCAACCAAGGACCAGAAGGCCTCTACAGTAGCCAAGGTACTCTTGGAGAAGTACTTTGTTCACTATGGACTGCCACAGAGAATCCACTCAGACCAAGGAAGGGACTTTGAGAGTCGCCTGATCAGGAAGCTACTAGATTCTCTGGGAGTAGAGAAGACTAGGACCACACCGTATCACCCTCAAGGTGATGCCCAGCCTGAAAGGTTCAACAGGACCCTATTGAACATGTTGGGAACTCTAGAAACAGAGAAGAAGCAACATTGGAGTCAACACATTTCAGCTCTAGTGCATGCCTACAACTGCACCACAAGTGATGTGACAGGTTTCTCCCCTTACCGGCTTATGTTTGGGAGAGAAGCAAGATTGCCAGTGGATTTGGCCTTCGGCATATCCTTAGACCATGCCTCTGCTGCCTCCCACAAAGGATATGTGGACAGACTGAGGCGCAGTCTGAAGATAGCTTATGAAAAAGCTCAAGCGGCCTCTGACCAGAGAGGGGCCCGAAATAAGAGGAACTTTGATTTGAAGGTGAGAGTACAGGACCTACAGCCTGGGGACCGTGTACTGCTACGAAACCTAGGGATCCCTGGAAAACACAAGATTGCTGATAGATGGAGATCAGAGCCATATATCATCTGTAGAAAACTTCCAGGATTGCCTGTCTACAAGTTAAAGCCAGAAGGAGGAGTGGGGCCTTTGAAGACCTGGCATAGGAATCACTTGCTCCCACTCACTGAAGCAGTCAGAATACCTCCAACAAGAGACGTACCTGAATCTGTTTCCATTCTGGATACCCCCAGGCCTAATACTCGGTCTCAAACATCCCAAGTTAGGGGTGGACGGGACCCCCAACCAGAGGAAGAAAGAGGAGAACTTGAATGGCTATGGCCTTCCTCAACTCCAGGGAGTTCTGCCATAGATCTTCCACCTACTGAAGATGTGGAAGATAACACATTGAACCCAGAAGCCACAGAGTTTGTGCCATTCAGTGTTGTGCCTGAGTGCTGGGAAGATATCCCTGGTCTCTACTCAGAAGAAGAAGAAGTAGATGTTCCAGAACCAGAGATGTTGCCAGAATGTGTTCCTGAAGAAGTTCCAAGAGAGCAGAGAGCTCGCAGAGTTGTGAAGCCTCCCAAGAAGTTAACTTACCCCAAGATGGGAGAAAGTTCAGAGGACTCTGTTACCACAGCAAGGAGAAGTGCTGAACGCCCTGACCCATCCACTGTTCATTTGGTGGAGGGCAACCCCAGCTCACTCTCTGGCACAGTTAAACAGGTCGCCCACACTGAAGTGACCTGTAGACAGGACAGCTCCCCATCTTATGCTAATTGGTGGGAAGCTCCTCTGTCTGAATTATGTGAACGTGTTGTCTCCAAAAAAGCTTGTAGTTTGAACAATGTCTTTGGGGACCAAAGATTCAAAGTGGGGGGAGTGTGTAGCGGGGTCGTACCCCTTTTAGGGGAAGAGACTACAATTCCCATAATTCCCCAGGCTCCCGGGAGGATGTCTGTTTCCGCCCGAGAGGCTGCTGGGGGAGGATATAAAAAGGAAGAGGAGAGACCGCCTCCTCCTCTTCTGACTGGGCTGGAAAGGCAGACACTTGCTATTGAAGAGACACCTGTGCGGACCGGGACTGCTGAAGGCCTGAAGCCTGGGCCTTGCAGCAGGTGGGGAGAGACTCTCACCCCTCAGAGTCTACAGCAGCGGAACAGAGACTTTTCTATACAGTCGGTCGGTCGGAGCTGAGGACGGTATCCCAGGATTGGTGAGAGAGCCGGAAGGCTCATCCTGCATTGATACACACGTTTTATGCCTATTGAACTGCCTAGGCACAATTTACCTCAGAGCAGCAAATGTCACTTTCTGTGGATTACAAATACACCATTTAAAGCTACATGTGCACCACCTCTACAGATTTATTGCCGGTGAAGAACACTGTACTTGTACAAGGACTGAGCTCTATTGCTAGGGATCAGGCCTGGTCCGTTAGGTAGGCGCAGATAGATTTGTTGCACCTCAGGGGTGCATAGCAGACGGTCGCTACACTTGGCGCTCCGTTTCCCCATTGCTAGTTTGATATACCTGTATATATGTTGAAGTGCTTATTGCAGGGACCTGCTAAAGTGTTGTAAGTCATATGTTCAAATGCATGTTGCTATTTCCTTTTCTTACTGACAAAGTAAAGCCAGTTATTCTTATCTCAGCAGTCTGCTTGTGAGTTCATACCAATTGCACTTAGAGTATAAGATATGTTTTATGTGCATAGATACATATCCCTTGACTAACTGTGCCAGAGCGGGTAGAGCCAAATTGTCGGGGGTTGGTGGAGCTGTACTCAGGGACCCAAAACAAACCAGCGGCTCTCTTAACTGGGGGTAGCGCTACACATGCATTTCCTACAAACCAAAGTTTGCCAGGTTTGCTCATCCTTATCCACACGTGCTTGTCTGAAGTTGGACCCAGTACTGAGCAAAAAAAAGCAGAGCATCGGTTTCAGATTAAAGAGGTCATTCATAATTTAGTTTTTATTTATTGTTGACTCTACAATTTGCTGATTGCAATGTACTGTGTGATGCACATCAGATTTTCTTCTTTTATAACTTTTTATTGAGATTTAATAAAATACAATTAAGTGTAGAGAAATAAAAACAAAACAAGTGAGAGTGATCTTCCACCGCATACAATGAATATATTAAAGTACAATGTTACAATGTCGTCTTCTTAACCACTTTCAGCCCCGGACCAATTTGCAGCCAAAGAACCAGGCCCCTTTTTGCGATTCGGCACTGCGTTGCTTTAACTGACAATTGCGCGGTCGTGCAACGTGGCTCCCAATCAAAATTGACGTCCCTTTTTTCCCACAAATAGAGCTTTCTTTTGGTGGTATTTGATCCACTCTGCGGTTTTTATTTTTTGCGCTATAAACAAAAAAGAGCGACAATTTTGAAAAAAGACGCATTCTTTTTTATTTTTTGCTATAATAAATATCCCCCAAAAATATATAAAAAAAAACATTTTTTTTCCTCAGTTTAGGCCGATACGCATTTTTCTACATATTTTTGGTAAAAAAAATCACAATAAGCGATTATTGATTGGTTTGTGCAGAAGTTATAGCGTTTACAAGATAGGGGATAGTTTTATAGCATTTTTATTAATAATTTTTTTTTTATTAGTAATGGCCATCGGACATTTTTGACACATTTTTGGGACCATTGTCATTTATACAGCAATCAATGCTATTTAAATGCATTGATTCCTGTATAAATGACACTGGCAGTGAATGGGGTTAACCACAAGGGGGCAGTGTAGGGGTTAAGTATGCCTAGGGGTGTGTTTCTTACTGTGGGGGGGTGTGGCTGTCAGCTAGTGAATGCTGATCTCTGCTCCAATCACAGGGAGCAGAGATCGGCGTCACTAGTTGCTAGGCAGAACGGGGAGATGCTGTCTATTTCCGCATCTCCCTGTTCAGCCTTCCCGTGAGACGATTGCGGGTGTCCCCGCGGCGATTGAGTCTGCGGGACCCGCGACCGGCCTCACGGCGCACTCCCGATGGCACGGATGGCATTAGGGAGGGACTTATATATACGCCCTCCTGCCTGTCCGTGCCATTCTGCCGACGTATATCGTCGTGCGCCGGTCGGGAACCGGTTAAGTGACCCCAAGAAGACGACCATCAATCCTGCTTGAAGACAAGGTAAAGCAAAAGTCTAATCTGAATTATATGTGATGGATGAGAACACAATAGTCTAAGTTGGTGAAATAAACTTAGAAAAATATATACATAAAACTATTTTTTAGAAATAAACTGATAATTGGCATGTGTGCATGTATTCACTCCCTTTGTTATGAAGCCCATAAAAAGCTCTGGTGTCACTAATTACCTTCAGAAGTCACATAATTAGTGAAATGATGTCCCCCTGTGTGAAATCTAAGTGTCACATGATCTGTCATTACATAGACACACCTTTATGAAAGGCCCCAGAGGCTGCAACACCTAAGCAAGGAGGCACCACTAACCAAACACTGCCATGAAGACCAAGGAACTCTCCAGACAAGTAAGGGACAATGTTGTTGAGAAGTACAAGTCAGGGTTGGGTTATAAAAAAAATATCCAAATCTTTGATGATCCCTAGGAGCACCATCAAATCTATCATAACCAAATGGAAAGAACATGGCACAACAGAAAACCTGCCAAGAGACGGCCAAACACCAAAACTCACGGACCGGGCAAGGAGGGCATTAATCAGAGAGGCAGCACAGAGACCTAAGGTAACCCTGGAGGAGCTGCAGAGTTCCACAGCAGAGACTGGAGTATCTGTACATAGGACGACAATAAGCCGTACGCTCCATAGAGTTGGGCTTTATGGCAGAGTGGCCAGAAGAAAGCCATTACTTTCAGCAAAAAACAAAATGGCACGTTTTGAGTTTGCGAAAAGGCATGTGGGAGACTCCCAAAATATATGGAGGAAGGTGCTCTGGTCTGATGAATTCAATTGGTCAATTGACCCCCATTCTGCTCTGATGCCCCTGTAAAAAGGCTGCACCACTTCAGCCACAGAAATGCTTAAAAGCTTTCTAGTGAAAAGTCCCCTCTAGTGTCTTATCAAGTGCGGGATGAGGACGAGGACACAGAGCAGGCCACTGCCCCCAGCATGGGCAGTGTGCACCATGTCCAAGCAGAGGCCGGCCTCGTGCCCCTACTGGAGGCTCGTTTCCCCTGGCCAGCCCCAACCAAGCCGGCCCCGGCTCCCCCCTGCAGCCCCTGGTCACCCCCTGCCAGCCAGTTCGGGAACCTGGAGTCAGTGCAGCAGGGGCTGTCCAGCCCGATCCCCCCCCCAGTAGGCAGAGAGAGTACCTGGAGCAAGGCTTCAGCATGGGATGCGGGCAGGAAAAGGGAGGGGGGAGGAGGCAGGCAAGAGGGAGAGGGGGGGCTGAGTCACTGCACCATGGGACCCAGGACCAAAAGTTGTCAGTCGGCCCCTGGTCTGCACCCTGTGGGAAGTCCACCAAAATGGATGCAGTACAGAAATGCCCAACTGAAGGAGCTGCATCAGCTACATTGCAGTGTGAAATGCAGTGGCATCTTGTGCTCCATTTTTCTTGGGGGGTGCAAACAAAACACCCTGCCACCAAACCCCACCACGGATCGGTCGATCCCCCCGTCGCTCGCTCATCCGTCCACCAGCTCTGCACTAATCACATCTAGGTTGCGGGCAGCTTTGGCTCCTTCCTGCATCTCCTCCTCCTCAGCGGCTTCACAGCGGCTTCCCCTTCGTCCCCTTCTCCTCGGCGGCCAATATGGCCTTAAGACCCGCTTCCTAATTGGCCAGGAGGAGAATAAGGAAGACATTAGCGAATATTAATTTGCTATTGTCACACAACTGGGTGGGCTCAGGGCGCAGTGCTCTGTGCCCCAAGCCCACCCTTTTTTTAAAAGCCAATTCGAGCCTCGGGCTCTAATCATGCTATGAGTAAGCACTGTATATAGTGCGAAACGCGTCAGTGGTGCCCCCCTTTTTGCTTTGCTTTGCTGTGGACTATTGGATTGATGTGATTCCGTTTTTTTTTTAAATAAACTGCATAGGATTTTATCTTCCTCCTGTGTGCGGCTGTCCAGAGTTCTTTTGCTACTTCCAGGCTCTAATCATGCGCTTCCAAAAAAAAACCCCCAATGAAATCAATGCGTCCGGCGCCCTGCATGTAGATTAGGGGATGGAGGTATGGATTAGGGGGGCGCCCCTTATGGATGGGTCGCCACTGGTGAAATGTCCCATTGGTGATAATGGACATGAGTTTGGATGTACTGCCACCCATTAGCTAATATAAATTGAGGAGTTCTTGAGTCTCTGTAATCGAGTTCATCAACATCTGTTTTGTGGAAATTAATCTTTGAGATAAAGATCCAGCTGAATAAACCCATAAGAAAGCATCTCTTTAGTGTTTTGTTGCTGACTCGCCCCTGCAGGACATGTAAAGGTTTTTTTTGACCATACGAAGTCTGTCGGCGTGGCTTTAGCGGCGGCACTCGTTGCGCCTCTGGATATTTGCTTTGAGTTGAGAACAGCAGCTGTAGACAGGAGCTGTTGTTGGGAGTGTGCGGTCAGGAAGCTTAATCACGTCACTGAAAATCCCCACTTCAGCAAATTTTATCCTTCCATTAGGTATGAGGGGGAGGCCATCTCAATATTGGATCTAATGTTGACATTAAGCAGAGCAAGGCCAGGATTTGCATTAGGCTGTCAGTAGCGGCTGATTTATGCGCCGTGTGAGGGCCGGCTGGCGGAGGTTCCATGTGCCTTTCCACTCGTTTTTTGCCTTCCACATTCACTTTCCATGGTGGTCTCAGCACTTCTCTGCCTCTTAATCAATTGGCTGTGCAATATGTGCCTAGCTGGGCGCTAGAAAACACTTCTTTCAGTGAATCTGTATATAAATTAAAGCTAAACTCCGGAAAGAAAATGTTATTGTCTCCCCACCTGATCCTTAGAATTCTCTACTTCTTTTTTTTTTTTTATAAACGGTCCCAACACCTTTTAATAATGATATTTTTACCACGGTCTTCTGGAGACTCTCTGTATGCCAGTTGATGGCCAATCTTGTTGACATCCCTCCCTTCTTTGCCGTCCAGCTAGCACTATAAAATCATGCCTATCATTGATTGAGGAAAGTTGTACTCTATTGTTGGTGAAGATACAATTGAGGTCTACACTGGTTGGAAGAATCCCCCCTCCACCTCATTGCAGCCACTTACATGCCACCTCTCCTGGTTGGATTCTCAACCAGGGTTCCGTGGAACCCTAGGGTTCCTCCAGAGGTTGCTAGGGGTTCCTTCAGCATTGGGCAATTTCTGCCCTTTTCAGATAAGTTCCCACTGACAACATTGATCTTTTTAGCTATCTGTAAGGAGGTAATTCTTTCCAATGACCACAAGTGTAAAGCCCCATACACACGATCGGATTTTCCGATGGATTCTGTCCTATCGGACAATGTTGTCGGAAACTCCGACCGTGTGTAGGCACCATCGGACATTTTCCATCGGATTGTCCGACGGACAAAGTTGTATCTCCTGCTCTAAAAATTTTCCGACAACAAAGTCCGATCACACCAATTCCGCTCGTGTGTAGCGAATTCCGACGGACAAAGTGCCACGCATGCTCAGATCACATTACAAGACCAAAGCTATTGGCTCCTAGCCTCTACGTAGTTCCGGCGTACGCAACAAACGTCACCACGTTCAGAATGATCGGATTTTCCGACAACTTTGTCCGACCGTGTGTATGCAACACCAGTGTCGGACTAAATCCGTCGGACCAAATCCAATGGATTTGGTGGTCGGATTTTCCGACCGTGTGTATGGGGCTTAAGGACCATTCCTCTCACTGACCATCACACTAATGTATCATGAGTTGTAGAGTTCTAATTTTTAGCAGGGGTTCCTCGAGACCACAGAACTATTTCAAGGGTTCCTCTGTGGCTGAAAAGGTTGAGAAAGGCTGATTTATATAAAGAACATTTGGTACCTTCAGGGGTTGCAAAAGGAGGTCAATTCGGATTTGGCTGCATGACACTAATGCCCCGTACACACGATCGGACTTTCCGATAACAAAACCGTGGAATTGTGTTCGAAGGTTGTTGGCTCCAACTTGCCTTGCATACACACCGTCACACAAATGTTGGCCAACAATTAGGAACGTGGTTACGTACAAGACGTACGTGATATCTCCATTACGAACGCTAGTTTTATAAGATTGAGCGCTTCTGGCTTGTACTTGTGTAGCGGCCATAACCCTCGATGGGGCGGCCTTGACTTTTGGGCTTACCGGTTACCTCCGCTTGGCTCGTTCCTCCAGGTCTAGGGGTTCCCAGGGTTAGTACCCAACGACTTTGCACGCTGACACCATAAAAGTCCTTTTGAAAGGTTTTTATTTGCAGGGGGTAACATCCAACAGACACAGTCACAAGTGGGAACAGAGGGCAAGGGTGAAGAAAACTCAGGCACCTTGAACTGCTAAGTATTCAAAAGTCTCTATTTGCCAACCCAGAGAGTAGCCACTCGCAGCTGGGCGCTTCCAAGCTGAACAAATCTCTAGCCAGAGATTATGGCAATCAGCACTTGAATAAACGAAATTTTCACAGTCATTGACCTTGACTCAAAATGGTACTTAGAAACAAAATAGGAACCTTTCCTCAGTACCTGGAACGTTATCCGTCTCCTTGGCAGTATTGGGGTGTGTGTGGATTCTTTAGTATCCTTGACAACTCAGCAACCAGGCACTTCTCAGGATGCCAGCTTGTTGGCCCTCCTCCGAAGAGTCCTCCCCTGGTCGCTTACACGAGCTGCGGTGCCCCTCCAAGTTGAGAGCGCACCCGGACGCCTTGAATCCTCCCTCAGTCACTGCGCCTCCGACCAGTCGGTTCCGAGACTTGGGAACAGATGGATCCTTGCCCCAGACCAAGCGGGTTTATGGGGGTCAGTCAAATGAACCATGTTGTGGGGCAACGCACACTCCCCTGACCGGGACCCCTCGTGGGGCTACCCCGGTCCGGATTCAGGAACAGGCAGCTCTGGCCTAACGAACCCCGAACACGTGACTCCAGCATCTTAATTACCCTTCCCCAGACTCCTCAGCGGGGCCAGACGCACCTACTGATTGGCTCCGAGGAATGCCGGTACCCAAACCGTCCAACCAGGCCTGGTTCTGAGCCTGTCATGTGCACTTCACCGCACACATGATCAGGCAGAACCCCAACACAGCTCCATAAAACTGATGCCAAAGATTCCCTATCCAATTAACTCTCAGAACCCTTTTACTGTTCCGAGAAACAAAAATAACAAAATTTACAACAGCTAGAAAAGGTGTCGCTGCTACACTTGATTATGAGCATGCGTGGACTTTTGTGCGACTAACTTGTGTACACACGATCGGACTTTCCGACAACAAACATTTGTCGGTGGAAAATTTGAGAACCTGCTAGCCAAGTCCGACAACAAATGTCCGATGGAGCATACATACGGTCGGACTTTCTGCCAACAAGCTCCCATCCAACATTTGTTTCGGAAAATCCAATCGTGTGTACGGGGCATTAAGCTTTTTTTGGCACCAGGCCTCTTAGAGCTAGGCCTTTTGGCTAAGTCCAGGGCAATTTTTGTTACCAGGCCTCAGGGCCTAGCCTATTCACCTGCAAGGCACTATTTATTTCCTGTTTGTCACTTTGCACTTTTTCTTTCACAATATCTTTATTGAATAAATACAAACTCACAAAACAGTGAACAGATGCTAAGGCCAGTGGAGGAAAGTGTATTGAGAATGATAACATATATACAGCAGACAAGTAGGCCTCTTATATGGTATAACTAGTAACTACCAGTGGCGGCTGGTGCTCAAAATTTTTGGGGGGTGCAAACAAACAGCCTCACTGTGCCATCAAACGCTGCCACTGTGCCCATCAAACGCTGCCACTGTGCCCATCAAACGCTGCCACTGTGCCCATCAAACGCTGCCACTGTGCCCCAAGTGCTGCCACTGTGCCCCAAGTGCTGCCACTGTGCCCCAAGTTCTGCCATGTGCCCCAAGTTCTGCCATTGTGCCCCTTAAGTGCTGCCATTGTGCCCCTTAAGTGCTGCCATTGTGCCCCAAGTTCTGCCACTGTGCCCCTTAAGTGCTGCCACTGTGCCCCTCAAGTGCTGCCACTGTGCCCCCTGCCTGCCCTCTGCACTTACCTTGTCCCGGTGTGCAGCTGGTGACGGCGTCAGGCGACGAGCGGTGTCTCCGTCGGATGTCTTCTCCCGCGCTCCTCCTGTCTTCTTCTGCTGTGATTGGACGCTAGGTGATTGGACGCCTAGCGTCCAATCACAGCGCCTGTGACTTCAGCCAATCAGGTGACAGGTAACAGACCTGGCAACCTGATTGGCTGAGAGGCGGGTCTGTGTTAGGGAAGCGATGTATTCGCTTCCCTAACACAATACTGTGTAATCAGCGAACGCACAGCCGTGCGCCCGCTGTTTACACTTAGGGAAGCCTATTAGAGCACACCGCTCTAATAGGGTCCCCTATTAGAGCTTACAGCTCTAATAGGGGCGCTTCCAGCAACACCCCCCCACTGTAATTCAGATGCCCGGCGCCCGATCAGGGGCCGGACACCTGAATAGGGGGCGGCAGCGGTGACAATAGATAGATTCATGCAATGCATGAATCTATCTATTGGTGATAGAGCGGTGCAGGAGAGGGGGGGCGGCGCTCCTGCGCCCTCTATGCACGCACCGCCACTGGTAACTACAAAGAGGAAAGGTGACCAGGTGAGGATGCCTTGGGACCTTTACGGTCTGTAGGATAATAACCAACCATGTAGCTCTCAATGAATAAAGCATATAAAGCATGCTTAGCAAGCAATATTTCAGGAATCACCATGTAATAAATACCATGAAATACCTGAGATTGACCTATGTTCGTAATATAAAAATGAAGTCAGAGAGCCCCCTCAAGGACCAACAAATAAAAAATAAAGAAAATATATATATATGAAAAAAATTATTTAAAAAAGGAGTTTATTGTCCTTCAAACTTTAGGGGGCATGGACTGTGGCCAGTGGGAGGAGAAAAAGTCCTGGCGTCAGTGGGAGTAAACAATTCCCCATCATTCGTTTAGTGGGAGGAATAGTGCCCCATTATTGGTATTAGGGGCAGCAATAGTGCTCCATCATTGGTGTCAGTGGGAGGAATAATACCCCTTAATGGTTTCAGTGGGAGGAATAATGTCCCATCACTGGTGTCAGTAATAGTGTCCCACCATTACTGTCAGTGGGCAGAATATTGCCCCATTGTAAGCGTCAGTATGAGGAATAGTGCCCCATCATTGGTGTCAGTGGGAGGAATAGTGCTCTATCATTGGTGTCAGTGGGAGGAATAGTGCCCCATCATTGGTGTCAGTATGAGGAATAGTGCCCCATCATTGGTGTCAGTGGAAGGTATAGTGCCCCATCATTGGTGTCAGTGGGAGGAATAGTGCTCTATCATTGGTATGAATGGGAGGAATAGTGTCCCATTCTGTGTGTCTATATTCTGCTCAGACCATCACCCCATCATATTTCCAATAAAATTAAAGAGGAGGGCCCACAAAAATTATTTTTTTTTAAAGTCAGCAGCTACAAATACTGCAGCTGCTGACTTTTAATAATCGGACACTTACCTGTCCCAGGGTCCAGCGATGCGGGGGAACGAGGCCCCCCCTCGTTCCCCACTCCGTTCGCGGCGCCGGCATTCTTAATGTGAAGCCACAGCCTGGCACCCACTGCGCATGCACGAGCGGCGCCGTGCGCCGTGATTCGACACTCACTCATCTGGGACACGTGACAGGTCCCAGATGACTGTGCGGCGCCTAGGGGAAGTGATGTCAGTGCCCGGGCGCTGAAGGTGGCAGACTACGAGGGACCCCCTAGCAACAGGCATTTAGGAGGTGAGTAAAAAAATATTTTTTTTCCAATTATTTTATTTTTTTATATTTTTTATGATTTTTAAGCCAATTTTTTTTTTTTTTGGTGGCAACACCACTTTAACGACACCACAACAAGTTGGAGTTAAATGGCCATAAAAGTCTTTTACTAACCAAAATATAAATAACATTTTAATAACTTCTAAATCACTTAATCAGGCCTCCAGTCGCAAGACCACCGACTCGAGGACAACACGCAGATACACATTCCAACAACTGGGAGCCGTACCTCGGACGAGTCCCTACAACGTACCATTTTACCCATCCGAACCTAAAAGGACGTTGTACCCTGCCTGCTGCATGACGGAGAAAACATGACGGAGGATGCTGGGACTGTGACATCACAGGGGGTCATGGGGGTCACCATGTGACATGAGCATGTGACCCTGTCCCCTTGTCCCTATATAAGTCCCGGCACAGCGCGGCTCTGGCATTCCGGCCAGAGAGAGAGACGGGTCAACATCGGAAGAGGAAGAAGAAGAAGAAGAAGACGGCGGCGCAGAAAACGACGACAGCGGCAAGAACAGAAGAGACCCCGGAAGACCCCCGAAGGCGGATCGAGACCCCCAGACGACGGCGTTGACGACAAAGAAGGTAGCCGGCCTCCTCTGCTCGGTAAAAGAGCTAGGTAAATGGCGGAGGAGTCCGGCGAGAAGACCCCCCAAGACAGAAGAAGACCCCCGGAGCAGTGCAATAAAATATTTTTTTTAAATTGTGTGTTTTTTTTTCTTTACACTTTACACCTTAGGTGAATGGGTAGGGGTACATCGTACCCCATACTCATTCACATAGGGTGGTGGGCCGGGATCTGGGGGCCCCCTTATTAAAGGGGGCTCCCGGATTCCGATAAGCCCCCCGCCCGCAGACCCCGACAACCAACGGCCAGGGTTGTCGGGAAGAGGCCCTTGTCCTCATCAACATGGGGACAAGGTGCTTTGGGGTGGGGGGGCCACACGGCCCCCCTTCCCCCAGGGCACCCCCCATGTTGAGGGCACGCGGCCTGGTATGGCTCAGGAGGGGGCGCTCGTTCGTCCCCACCCCTTTCCTGGCCTGCCGGGCTGCATGCTCGGATAAGGGTCTGAGATGGATTTGGGGGGATTCCCTTTAAATCCATGCCAGGTGACGGGGCTAGCGCGGCAGCATTCACTGCCTTCGCTAGCTCCGTCTACCAGAACTCATGCGCTAAATGAACGGACTTTCCGGCAAGTCCGTTCATTTCCAAAAGTCCGGCGGACTAGCATACTAACGGCGGGATTGTCCGCCGGACTGCCAAGTCCAGCGGATAATTTTAAAACAAAACTTAAAACCTAGTCCGCCGGACTTTTGGCACCAAAAAGTCCGCCGGCGCCCACACACGGGGGGATTGTCGGGCGGACTCGAGTCCAGCGGACAATCCCGCGGGAAAGTCCCTTCGTGTGTACACGGCATTAGAGGGACCCCCTAGCAACAGGCATTTAGAGGTAAGCGAAAACATTTTTTTTTTCCAATAATTTTTTTTATAATTTTGAGCATTTTTTTAGGGGGAAACACCACTTTAAGGGGGCTAAATAAGTCCTCTGTTGGAAGTGGTTCTACTGGTATACTTACACGTTCACAAGTGAATTTGCTGACGTCTTGGTCTTAAGTAATTAAGCTGACTGCGACCTCTGCAGAGTTTCCCGTTGCTGACTAGACTTCAGCTTATACATTTGACCTGAAGAGTTCGGTTTTCATTTATTTTCACTTATTTCCTGTTCCTCAAACTGCAATCTCCCTTCGTTCTGCTTTCCCTTACTTAGCTTCTCCTATTGTTAGCCTTTCCCTCCTCTGTAAACCTTTGTTCCCCACATGCCCATTTTTCACTTTCTCAATCAGTATTGATTATTTGTATTCCTTATGCTGCTAGTATTAGTAAATGAATGGGAAATGATATCACTTTTACTTGTTTTAAACATGTTTTTACATTTCTTCAGTTACTTCCTGGTTTCCATGCTGGGGGGGTTCAAAGTGATTTCTCAGCCAAATAAAGCATTGGCACATGGATGGAGGGGGGATAGTTTGCTTTGAATATTAAATATGAAGTAAATCGTTTTTGGTGCCCAGATGCAGTGTAGTTACGCTTTAATTTCCCTACTCCCCTTTCCTTTTCTCAGCCCGTGCATTATGGGTGCACTGGTGCCGCCCCTCCGATACCTCCACCCCCCCCCCCCCCCCCTATTCATGTGCCTGACCCCTTTCAGGACGCCGGTCACATGAAATACTATGGCAAGGATAGGAGGGGGGTGTGTATTTTGAAGCACGTGATTAGAGCTAGAGGCTCTAATAGGCTTCAAAATAGGGTGGGCTCGGGGCGCAGAGCACTGCATCCCGATCCCACCCTGTTGTGTGGCATAGCGAATTAATTCTCGCTATTTTCACACTAAAGTTCCTCCCTGCCAATAAGCAGGTGGCTGCATATTATGGGCACAATTGGCTGCATTTGACGGGCACAAGTGGCTACATTTGAAGGGCACAAATAGCTGCATATGACGGGCACAACTGGCTGCATATGATCAGCACAGGTGGCTGCTTTTGATTGGCACAAGTGGCTGCATATGAGATTTTGACGAATTGATGTTTGGACACAACACCAGCAACAAAATACAATCCGGTGCATGATATTATGAGCGAGATTGTTACTCCACACCGATACTAGCCGACAAAATGGCTGCCCCAGAGAGGCGGCGACAGGAAGGAGGCAGGACGAGTGCCCACACAGGAGTATTTCCTGTTTACACGGCGGCCTCTTTTATAGGAAGTCCCGTCTCCTGCGCTGCCATTGGACGACCGTTCTGTCCATCATAGGGGCGGGACTTTCTATTAAAGAGGCCGCCAAGAAAACAGGAGTTTTTCCTGTATGTAATATTTTGGCTCTCGTCCCGCCCCCTCCCTGTCCCTCCAAGGCTGCAGACGGATTGGGCATCAATCAGGCTGCACTGATGGCAATGGTGGGAGCTGCATTCCTGGTAATGGTGAGTGCTGCAATCCTGGTAATGGTGGGTGTTGCTTTCCTTGCAATGGTGGGTACTGCTTTCCTGGCAATGGTGGGTGCTGCTTTCCTGGCAATGGTTGGCGCTGTTTTTCTGGCAATGGGGGGGCTGGATTCATGGCAATGGTGAGGCTGCATTCCTGGCAATGATGGGTGCTGCATTCCTGGCAATGGTGCGTGCTGCTTTCCTGGCAATGGTGGGTGCTGCTTTCCTGGCAGGACGAGTGCCCACACAGGAGTATTTCCTGTTTACACGGCGGCCTCTGTAATAGGAAGTCCCGTCTCCTGCACTGCCATTGGACGACTGTTCTGTCCATCATAGGAGGCAGGACTGTCTATTAAAGAGGCCGCCGAGAAAACAGGAGGTTTTCCTGTATGTAATCTTTTGGCTCTCGTCCCGCCCCCTCCCTGTCTCTCAAAGGCTGCAGACGGATTGGGCATCAATCAGGCTGCACTGATGGGAATGGTGGGAGCTGCATTCCTGGTAATGGTGAGTGTTGCTTTCCTGGTAATGGTGGGAGCTGCTTTGGCTGCAGATGGGCACTGACCCTTATTTTGCTTCACAGTTCTTTATTTAAAATTTAAGTTTCTTTCCTGAAACTTCCCTTTTAAAGTGAAGGTGCGTGTTATACGCCGATAAATACGGTATATCCAAATGACACGCCCGGGCTCATCTCTTTACTCATATACAGCCACAAAGGCAAGATAATTCTTGTTGGGCAGTGTATTAGTGCTCAAACTAACACACTAAAGCCCCATACACACGCTCGGATTATCCGAGGACCAGGTCCGTCGGATCATGTCCGTCATACTTTGTCCGATGTTGGTTTTGCGTACACACGGTCGGACAAAGTTGTCGGAAAATCCGATCATTCTGAACGTGGTGACGTTTGTTGCCTACGAGGGGACTACGTAGAGGCTAGTAGCCAATAGCTTTGGTCTTGTAATGTGATCTGAGCATGCGTGGCACTTTGTCCGTCGGAATTCGCTACACACAATCGGAATTGGTGTGATCGGACTTTGTTGTCGGAAAATTTTTAGAGCAGGAGATACAACTTTGTCCGTCGGACAATCCGATGGAAAATGTCCGATGGTGCCTACACACGGTCGGAAATTTCCGACAACATTGTCCGATAGGACATTTTCCGTCGGAAAATCCGACCGTGTGTATGGGGCTTAAGACCAAATTTTAATGGTTCAAATAATGTCAGGAAAAATGGTCGGCCCTCACGCACATTCACTTCATCAAATCTGGCCCTCTTTGAAAAAAGTTTGGACACCAAAAAAGTTTGGACACCCCTGGCCTAAGAAGAGCTGTGCATCCATTGACTGTTATCATCCTTGCATTTTGAATATTGTTATAAATACATTTTCCTTTGTTTTTTATCCTATTGGCATCATAATAGATAGTTTTGAGTGTTATCAGCGGTCCACCGCTCTTTTTGACAGGAGTCCCATTCAGCGCTTTTTGTTGTGGCTGTTTTTTTTCTGAGCAATGGACACGCCTCCTGAGGATTCTGGGTATTCTGTGTTCAGCAGAACACTTTGTATAATCTGATCCATCCCAGTAGTGAACGTGCCTCCCAATGAGTCTGGGAATTCTGTGGTCAGAAGGAGACATTAATGGGCACAGGATTGAGACAGGCATAGTGGTGGAGGCTGGAGTCCCCGCAGGGGACAACATGGGATCAGGTGAACGTGCTCTATGAATGGATGGGTGTGTGTCTGGCTTCATAACATGGCACAGACAATGGAAAAAAACTTTATTCTGGGTTATAAAACTCTGACGGGGAGGCTTTTATGAGATAATAACACAAGAACAAAAGCCGCTTTGTTTCTCCAGCAAATATGCTGAAACAGAAAACCCTTACCACGGCAATTAGTGAAATGAAATTATGTA
This sequence comes from Lithobates sylvaticus, assembly GCA_028564925.1. Classification (NCBI taxonomy): domain Eukaryota; kingdom Metazoa; phylum Chordata; class Amphibia; order Anura; family Ranidae; genus Lithobates; species Lithobates sylvaticus. Next base: position 17,604,950 of record CM053028.1, read on the forward strand.
AACAGACAATGACAGAAAGCAGCGGCTATAGATTCAGAGAAATTGCTGTACAGTATGTAAGGGAACGCCGTGTTGTCAGTAAAGATGGTGGGCAAAGAGGTGGTTAGTGACCAATTTCTGTCCATAATCTAAAGATCAATCCACAACTCTCCTCCACCCTACAGAAGCCATCTCATTTCCGAACCCAACCTGCCCAAACCCTCCACCCATCCAAAGATTTGTCACCTGCCACGTCTCTTATCCCCCCCGAGCATGCTCATCTCCAGGACTTCTATGGGGGCTGCAACTCGTTTCTGGAAAACTAAAGCTGGACTTATGCTATTATTATTATTATACATGACTAGTGTAGCCTAGATAATACACCCCATCTGTTGTAACCCCTTACTCACCACTATTTCTTACCCTCTCTAAAATAATAGACCACACCGTACTTGTGGAGTAAATGGCCACAACAGCCTTTATTAACTATAAAACTCCAATTTATTCAAAATATAAATAACCAATTAAATACCATATAAATAACCATAACATAAACACATAACATAAGTAACCCCTGGTTACACCCACTATTGTTGGTCAGTGACGGGGCAGAGAAATTGTACCATAAACAAACATAACACCGTATATATATATAAATATATATATATAACACCAGGGGGCACTGCAGGATTTAACCGAAACCAAACTAGGCCTCCACTTAAACCGCCCGGAGACAAATACCTATCCCGCAGTGCAAATTACTTTGATGTACTACAACCGGAGGGGCCATCTACTGACGAGCCCCCCACACACTTACCAACTACCAAACTGCCACCGTCACTGACCCACAATAAAACACCGCCACCCCACATTGAAGAGCTGTCACTCTGCTGCTGTTCCTGAAATGACAACAAAAACATTAAAACCTCCAAAACAAACCTAAAACCATAGGGAGGGTGGGTGGGAAAAACTGCCTCCTCTCGTGTTTCCTCCTGACTGCGTGACTCTGTCAAGCCACGCCCACCTTTTATATTTGCCGCTCCCCCTTCTCTGATTGGCCTAGCCCCGCTTGGCCACCCCCACCTATACCCCTTGGTGTGTACTCGACACACAGTCATGCCCGGCCCTCCCCTACATTACCCTGCGGTCCATTCGGTCCGTCCCTCTCTGGATTTATATAGCGCCAACAGTTTACGTAGCGCTTTACAACTTGAGGGTAGACAGTACAAATACAATACACTTTAATACAGTAGGAATCAGAGGGCCCTGCTCCTTAGAGCTTACAATCTAACGCCCTGTACACAGGATAGGTTTTTCCGACAACAAAATCCATGTTTTTTTTTACGACGGATGTTGGCTCAAACTTGTCTTGCATACACACGGTCACAAAAAACAAAGTTGGTCGGAAATTCCGAACGTCAAGAACGCGGTGACATACAACACGTATGATGAGCCGAGAAAAATGAAGTTCAATAGCCAGTGCAGCTCTTCTGCTTGATTCCGAGCATGCGTGCCACTTTGTGCGTCGGAATGGTGTACACACGATCGGAATTTCCGGCAATGGATTTTGTTGTCGGAAAATTTGAGAACCAGCTCTCAAATTTTGTGTGACGGAAATTCCGATGGAAAATGTCCGATGGAGCCTACACACGGTCGGAATTTCCGACAACAAGCTATTATCACACATTTTCCATTGGAAAATCCTATCGTGTGTACGGGGCATAAGAGGGAAGGTCAAGAGGTACAAGAGGTAATAACTGTGGGCGATGTGCTGATTGAGAAAATAAATGTACAGTTGTTAGGTGGGGGCCAGATAGGCTGCTCTGAAGAGATGAGTTTTCAGGGATCGTCTGAAAGTAGGAGAAAATCGGACAGATTGCGGCAGAGCATTCCAGAGGATGGGAGAGGCTCTGGAGAAGTCCTGAAGGCGAGCATGAGATGAGGTAACAAGAGAGTTTGAGCAGAGGCAAATTAGGCAAATTAGGCGGTCGCCTTAGGCCTCGCCCCCATAGGGGCCTCGCGGGCGCTGCGGCCTAATTATTTTTCCCATCATAGATGTGAATGGGGCCTCATGTCTCAGATTTGCCTAAGGCCTCACAAAGCCTAGAGTTGCCTCTGAGTTTGAGAGCAGGAGGTCTTGGGAGGAGTGACGAGAACGATTAGGTTGGTATTTTGAGACTAGCTTAGTGATGTAGCTGGGGGCCAGGTTGTGGATGGCTTTGTAAGTTATAGTTAGTATCTTGAATTTAATTTGTTGGCTGAGTGGCAGCCAATGGAGGGATTGGAAGAGGGGTATGGCAGACGCTGAGCGGTTTGTGAGGTGGATGAGCCTGGCAGCAGCGTTCATGATGGACTGAAGTGGGGATAGCCTATTTAGACGTAAGCCAATGAGGAGGAAGTTGCGGTAGTCGAGGTGCTAGTAGAATTGCATTCACATTTTTTTGTTGTCAAAACGTTCGTTTGATTTTCCAATTGCTAGTGTAGTCAAATCAATGTCCATTTTCCAGAAGAGAATTTGAAAGGGGTAGCATGGAAACTTTTTCTTTAGGCGGTGTTCCGCCTGGGGAGAAAAAAAATATGTAAAAGTCATCAGCTACAAATACTGTTGCTGCTGACTTTTGATTCATGGACACTTACCTGTCCCAGGGAGCCCGTGATTCCGGCACCCCGGGTTTGTCTACTAGGCAAACTAGGCAGCCGACCAGGGCGCACTGCTGCCTAGGGTGGGGCCACAGCCTTTGATTTACAAGGAGCTGAGGGGGGCGCCTCTAAGCGCAGACTGTAAAAATCTTTTATTGAATGGTAAATATTGTAGCGCTAAGGAATAAACATATACCAATATGTAAGTGAATAATAATGCAGAAATCAATCATACAGGAATAATGGAAATATGAAAAAGTCCAATAAATGTGAAGGACCAATGTGAGTCCTCCACCAAATGGTGACTAATCAAGGATGGAATACGCTGGCTCTGTCCGGCATGGAAGGCATCAAGGATGGTACATCTTCAACCGAAAAAGGGGAAGTATATCTACTCTTACCGGAAAAAGGTGGACTCGAATGTCAGCGACAACAAGACATTAAGGCAAGGATGCCGGGATCGGCAGATCAACGAAACTCCAAGGATCCCAGGACCTCCAAACACGACTCCAAAGGGTGTTGTAGACAACCGCCAAACCGGACCTCAGACGTTGAGAACACCAGGGCTGGAACTTAGGCGTGGAAGGCCAAACTGGACCGCAAAGGAACTCTCGTACGGAAGGTTATGCAAAGAAAAAATGCCTCCATATGGTGTAGGTCAAAAAAGTGATTTTTTTTATTTCTTAAAAACGGCATACATCAATAAGAATAAAAACAGATTAAAAAATGAGGGGCAATGTGAGAAGCAGAAAGCCAAGTCCAACACGTTTCGTCCCAGAGGACTTCAACTGGGGCATACCTAAAAAAAAAAAGAATGGCAATTCAAATAACAAGGTAGATAAAAGGCTCATCAGAAAGGTATAAGTCTGGGACTCTGTGCAGGATTACCAGCCGAGGAGCCACGCTGCAGAGTGTTTAGGAAAGCCGGCCAGACACTTCCAAGATGGCGCTGGAGTGCACGCGTGACGCGCAGCGTCAGCGAGATGACGTCACCGGAGTCGGAGCGACTTGCTTCAGAGCATGCGCCATGCCGTCTATGGGCAGGCGTGCTCTATCATCAGGCTGAAGATACAGAGAAGAAGAGCCTCTATATATCTGGACCGGCCCGATGACACTGAAATTTGGCAGTATTTGGACTGGAAATCATATGCTTTTTTAATGTAATGGTATCATCATGGTAATATTCTTGAAGTTTTATTTATTTTTTATTGGGTGGGGTGCAAGTAGCTGGCCTTGCTTAAGGTGCAAAATAGACTAGCACCGGCCCTGCCTTTTGACTTCACAATGCGCATGTGCAAAAAGTGCGTTGCGTTTTCTAACCGGCATGGCGGGTGAGGAAGTAAGAGGGGGCCAAACTTCCTAGGGACGGCACCACGGCGCTGTCTCCCGAAAGTGGGGAAGGGTATCTGTCAAAAACAGAAACCTGGAAAGTAACTCCAGAGGAAAGAGTTAACCACGACTTCCGTTTCCGGGGTTGAGTGCTCTGAGCATGCAGGAGTGAGGGCGATAGCGAGCAGCGGCTGCACATGAGCAGGAGCTCGGAGGATAGAGCCTGTTGAAGTACTGGATTGGTGTTTGTTGAGGAGAGGAGAGCGGAGAGCGGAGAGCGGCAATCAGGAGAGCGGAGATCGGGAAGAAGCCCTGTATCATCAGCTGACATCTGCGGTGATATCAGCGCTAGTACCGCAATAGAACCGGCACGACAAATCTCCTATCTCCACCCCACGGGGAGAGCCACGGAGGACAGGCAGACCAAGCGTGACGTGCACCTCACTGTGTACCGAGGCGGCGGCGGCGGAGGACGGTCGGAGCTGCACACGGGAAGGGGGTAAGACGCCAGAAGGCGTGTGACTACGTGTGCTGTGGCTGTGGATATAGCTGCTGCTGGGAAGTGCCTGGGAAGTGCTGTTAAGAAAACCAATGTAAAGGAGACTCTTTTTTTTTTTTTTTTTTTTTGCCTTTTGAATGTCCTCAATGAACTATAGTGGCTGAAGGAGTGTTTTCTTTTTTTTTTCTATACACACATGCCATACGGTGGTGGAGGTGGGTTGTACTAAATATAAATATATATGAGTGTTGGGGATGCCATAAGTAACGCCACACATGGTGGTATATGGTGGTATATACTAGGAAGAACTAGGAAGAACCCCCCTCTCAGAGAACTGTAAACTCCTCACCAAAAACTCCTTCTGGCTGTGCTTCTTTGTTTTGTTTATCCCGCTCTGTCCTTGGAGGAGAGATAAGGAAAAAAAAAAAAAGAAAAACGCGAGATTTCTGCCGAGCCGTGCTGTCCTGCTGTAGGGGGAACTGTTCTAGCTGAGTTTTCCCCTTGGGAATTAATGGTGACTACAGCGGTAAAGCGCAAAGTGTATGGTTTCTAAATATTATGCTCTAAATACTACTACACACTGGAAATGCTGGGTGTTTGCCCGATGCGTGCTTTATAGTACCAAATGACTGTTTAGGATCATTATAAGCTATAACCTATATACTGTTTATTATAAACTGTGCATTATAATACCACAAATTGAGCCACTAAAGAGGCACTCACCCAAGAGGCGCATAGAGCCTTTAATAGACTACCCCACAGAGGAGAGTTGGCTGGGAAGACCAGGAAGTTGAGGTGCCTGAAAAACTAACAGTGCCGGTCTCTGAACATTAAGTTGATTTTTTTTTTTTTTTCCCCCCTTTTTTTTTTTTTTTTGGAGCCAAGGGGCTAAGGGTGGTGGGGTGGTGGAGGTGGCCTCCATGCCGAGAAGAAGGGGACCTGGTAGAGTGGAAAGTTCACCCACCCACTCATATATTACTAGGTTTCTCACGAGGAAGGACGCTGGACTACCAGTGGATGCCGGCGTTATAGTACACCCACAACGACCCACCCGAGCTAACCTAAAACCATCGCCAGGGGAGGAGGAACCGGCTAGTAATATGGCCACTAGCCTGGATGGGAGTATACGAGTTGAACTTTCAGAAGAGGTGGATATAAGTTTACCAATCACTCCCCAAAGCGCAATCCTACTGGAAGGAGAGTTGGGCCTCCTAACTACGAGGGGACAAGAGCATGGAAGGGAGCCCGACATTAGGCAGCTCATACAGGCACTTCCCTCCAAAGAAGACATTCTAGCATGGATGGGCGATTTAAAAGCCACAGTAAAGGAAGAACTGAGTGAGGTATGTGCCAAATTTGAAGCCATAGACAGTAGACTCTCCAGATGTGAGACCACACAGGTTACAGCGGACATGCGGTTGGACATACTAGAAGCCAAGTTTATTACACAACACTTTTTTTTTTTGGGGTCCTCTTCTCTTATCTTGCTCGCTCTCTCTCTTCTTTTTTTTTTTTGGGGTCCTCTTCTCTTATCTTGCTCGCTCTCTCTCTTTTTGCGGTGATGTAAAGAGGATGTTAAATGTATAGATTGATTAAGAATGCCCGTTAGGAAAATAATAAGGAATACAGGAATTGTATGATATGAATAAGTAATATCAGACTGATTACTAAATGTGGGGCCTATTTAGGTTAGATTTTTTTTTTTTTGAGGTTGGTTCTAGAGCTGAAAATAATAAAGCAACCAATCAGAGGGATTCATAAATGTACTCAAATTCAAGAGATGTGCAGCCGCTGGTGGCCGCTGCGTGCTCCTGGCGTGCTCGGGGACACACCCCCACATTGATCGTTCCTCCTCTGAGTAGAGGATAAGTCGGGGACGACAGAGAAACAGGGGACTCCTGTTTCCCTTTTTTTTTTGGTGAATTTTTTTTTTTTTTTTTTTTTTTTTTTTTTTTTGGGGGTTTTTTTTTTTTTTTTTTTTTTTTTTTTTTTTCTCTCCATCTCTCTCCCTCCTCTATGAAGGGGTGCACGCTGGTATAGGAAGGCCGCACCAGGGTTGTTCTACCCCCGAGAGTAGTGGACATTTTTTTTTTTATTTTTTTTTTTTTTCTTCTCTCTCTCTTTTTCCTCGTTGTCTCTCCCCCCACTGGCCTCCCCCTTCCCCCCTCCCGCCCCCTCTCCCGCGGGACCCAGCCTCCACATCCTGAAAGGGAAAGGAAAAGAAATTTACATAAAGAAGAAAGGAAGGGAATTCTTTTTTTTTTTTTTTTTTTTTTAAGGAAAAAAGAGAAAAGAAATGGCTAGAATAAAGTTTACTTCTTACAATGTGAAGGGATTAAATATACCGGAGAAACGGATCAGATTACTTGCCGAAATGAGAAGATTAAAAACACACATAGTTTTTTTACAGGAAACACACTTTAGTGGGAAAAAAATACCGAACTTGGGAGACTACGGATTCACCAGTGTATATCACGGGACATCTCAGAACTCTAAATCAAACGGAGTGACCATTCTGATACATAAGCAGACTCCATGGAAGGAATTAAAAGTAATAAAGGACGAGGTGGGCCGTTTATTGATTGTGAAAGGCCTAATAGGACAACAAAAAGTTACACTGGTGAACCTGTACCTCCCAAATACCGATCAGAATAACTATTTGGAGATTAGTACTCAGGAAATAAATAGACATAAGGAAGGCCTGTTAATTATGGGTGGAGATCTAAACATGGTAATAGATCCCTTAATGGATACATCAAGAGGAGCCTCCCATATGACATACACAAAAATAAGAAAGATTAAAAAACTGTTATTTGATGATATGCAACTGGTGGATGCATGGAGGATACTGAACACCCAAGAAAGAGACTACACGTTTTATTCGGCGAAGCATAAGACCTATACCCGCATTGACTATGTGTTTGTCTCGCAGACAGGACTGACGTCCTTGATTAAGGCTGATATAGGCTCTTTCTCTTTATCCGACCATGCACCGACCAGTTGCGAAATGGATTTGGGGCAAGCAGAATACCGGGAATGGCAGTGGAAGATGAACGAATCATTACTGAAGGATAAAGAATACAAAGAAATACTAGATTGTGAATTGGACTCCTTCTTTTTAACCAATGAATCGGAAGAAATAACGCCATTTGGTATCTGGGAGACGCATAAATGTGTTATGAGAGGAGTCTTTATCTCCTTAGGAGCCTACAGGAAAAAAAAGCTGAATGAACAAATAGAAGCCCTACTTAAAAGTATTAGAGAAGCAGAAATGGTACATAAAAAATCCCAGGCACAAAATTTGGAAGAGAAACTAAATGTTTTAAGGGGTGATTTAAATTCTCTGCTGATCGAGCAAGCTAAAGCCAAAATAAAGCGAAATAGACAAACAATATATGAGTATGGGAATAAACCGAGTAGAATGCTAGCGAAAGCACTAAAACAATCTAATGTAAGGAGACAAATAATGGGCATTAAATCCCAAAGTGGTGAGATACTGAACTCCTCAGTGAAAATGGCGCAAGCCTTTAAAAACTACTATGAGTGCCTTTACCAGCTGGAGGGAGCGGTTAAGGGAGGAAAAAGTAAAGAAAAGGAAGAGGCAGTCAGAGAATATCTCCGCTCATCAGAAATGCCCAAACTTACAGAAGAAGCCTTGGAAAAACTTGATAAGCCAATAACGGCAGAGGAGTTCAAGAAAGTTTTGACCTCCCTACCCTCAGGTAAAGCGCCAGGTCCTGATGGGTACTCCCTGTCTTACTATAAAGCGTTTGAAGAGAAGTTAGTCACAAGGTTCCTAGCAGCATTCAACTCATTACAGGAAGGATATAAAATACCGGAAGAGGTACTACTAGCTCATATTGCAGTTATCCCGAAGGAGGGGAAGGATCCATCTCAGTGTTCCAGTTACCGGCCAATATCATTACTTAATGTAGACCTTAAAATTTTTTCCAAAATACTAGCAAATAGACTGGTTGAATATATCCCAGAACTCATTCATCCAGACCAAGTTGGGTTCACCCCAGGGAGGGAAGGTAGGGAGAATACACAAAGAGTGATAAATGCAATATATTGGTCCCAAAGTCAACATAAACCCTTAACAATAATCTCAGCAGACGCAGAAAAAGCTTTTGATAGGGTGGATTGGCGGTACTTGCGGGCCACATTGCAACATATCGGTTTAGGGGAGGGAATGCTGAGATGGTTCGCAAACCTGTATTCGGTACCGACTGCTAGAGTAAAGGTAAATGATAGACTCTCGGACCCTTTCAAAATCCAAAATGGAACTCGCCAGGGATGCCCACTATCTCCCCTTATTTTTGTCCTCACAATGGAACCATTCTTAAGGAAAATACGTTCAAATCGAGATATTAGAGGCATTAACACAGACACAGAGGAACACAAACTAGCTGCCTTCGCTGACGACCTGATCTTTTTTGTATCCTCTCCAGCCATATCCTTGCCTCCCCTCCTGGGGGAGCTACGGAAATTCGGGGACATAGCAAATTTTAAAGTGAACTATAACAAGTCAGAAGCCATGGGATTAGAAATGAGCGAATCCCTGACACTTCAGATAACCTCCCAATTTAAATTCAGATGGACAGACTCACACATTGATTATTTAGGGACCAAGATACCTAAAACTTTAAACAGGGTGTTCGAATTAAACTATGCCCCAATGTTAAAACAAATAAGGACAGATCTGAAAAAGTGGGATAAAGAAATCTTCACGTGGTTTGGGAGGACGAATATAATAAAAATGAATGTAATGCCAAGGCTCCTATACTTATTTCAAACTATGCCAGTAAGGATCCCCCAAAGTTTTATGAAAGAATTGCGGTCAGGACTCCTGAGTTTTATATGGGCTGGAAAGCCTGCAAGACTACGAAGATCTATTCTGGCTCTTCCAAAAGAGAAAGGTGGCATTGGATTCCCAGACCCATGCAAATATCAGGAAGCCACACATTTAGTTAGAATAAAGGAGTGGTGCGCTAAAAAAAAAAAGCCATGGGTAAACATGGAACAAACGCTGAGCAAAGCCCCCTTGGAGGGGTTGGCATGGATGGCTGGAAAGGATATTCCAAGAGTACTCAAAAAACACCCACTGATCGGGGCAACCCTAAATATAAGTAAAAAGATTTTTAACAAAAACAAGATTTCAAGCGAACCAAGCCCTATGCTACCTATATTAGGTACATATGACTTTGAGCCAGGTCTATCGGATCAGAAATTCTCTGTCCTGAGAAACAGGGGTTTAAATAGGATTATACATTTTTCAAAAGAAGGGAAAATAATGACAAGAGGGGAGATAGAAAAACAATTTACCCCAGAACTAGACTACCTTAGAGCAATGCAGTTGGGGGCTTACATTCTCTCAAAAAGTAAAAAATACCCTGAAATTAGAAGCCTCTCGGAGTTTGAGCAGACGTGTTTAGATGGCGAGACTTTGAGACACCCCTTATCATATTTTTATGAAATGATTACAAGACATGAAGCACCTGAAAAGTTAAGCTACATATGTGCCTGGGAAAAAGATTTGAAGGTTACGTTTTCCCAAAAACAAAAGGAAAAAATACTGAGAGCTGTTCACAAAACATCAATAGCGAGTAGATTCCAGGAGGGGGGTTATAAGATTCTCACCCGGTGGTATAGGACCCCAAGCATGTTACATGATATATTCCCACAGACGCCGAATATATGCTGGCGATGCGGGAAAACAGAGGGTACAATGTTGCACATCTTTTGGGAGTGCGACAAAATTAGAGAATACTGGAAGAGGGTGGAGGAAACAGTAGAGCAAATTACAGGGGTATCCCTTGGAGAATGCCCGGCTGCATTTTTGCTCAACGATGTCCCAATGTCGGTTGAAAAATATAAAAAATCATTATTAAAACATCTTCTCACGGCGGCGAGAGCCTGTATTCCCGCCCTCTGGAAAAAGGATGTATCTCCCACTTGGGCCCAATGGTGGGCCAAAGTGGGAGAAATTCAACAAATGGAAAACCTGACAATGACTATAAGAGATCAGGAGGAGAGGTACGAGGCCATATGGGCACCCTATTTTTTACATAGGGGAGAGGTGGGTGGGGGTGGGGTCGGGTGACGCCTGGGGGGGAGAGACGAGGGAGAGGATTTTTTCCCTTTTGTTTTTTCTTTCTTTTTTCTCTAAATTATTCATTTTTTTTTTTTTTTTTTTTTTTTTTTTGCCCTTTTTGGGTTTTTATTTTTCTTCTTTTTTTTTTTTTTTTTTTTTTTTTCTTTCTTTTTGGTGCTGTTGTTTTTGCTGTTTTTGCTGTTTTAGAAGGGTAATAGGGGATCGATAGAATCCCAAAAGTACAGTGGATGATAAACACAAGTCAGAAAATATGTTTTTTGTTAGTTGTGATGTTAGAAAAGGAGTTAAATGCAAAAGATGTAATGTAATGTCTAAAAATTGTTAAAAAAATAAAGAGTTTATAAAAAAAAAAAAAAAACAGAAACCTGTTTACCCCTTCCCCCTGAAAGGTGCCAAATGTGGGTGGATTCCACTTTTGGGTGGAACTCCGCTATAAAGAAACACATTTCTAACAGTGAATGTGTTTTTCGTTCAGTAAAAGTCCATCAACTTCAAAATCGAATGTTGATAGCAAACATCATTTTTAACCACTTGACCATTGGTGGGTATTACCCCCTTCATTGCCATATCATTTTTTACACACATATAGATCTTTCTTTTGGTGAATTTTAATCACCACTGGCGTTTTTATCTTGGATTATATAAACAAAAAAAATACAAATTCTTTTTTACATATTTGATATAAAACATTTTACATATTTTGATATAAATCGTATCCAATAAAATCAGATTCCTTGCATTTAGGACAATCGTATTCTGCTACATGTCTTTGGTAAAAACCAAACTGCATTTTTGGGGATACTATACTATTGGAGAAATGGTATACAGGCGGTCCCCGGGTTACAAACAAGATCAGGTCTGTAGGTTTGTTCTTAAGTTTCATCTGTTTGTAAGTCGAAACAGGTACATTTTTTAAGTGTAGCTCCAGCTACACTTATCTTTTTGGATAGCATAGGGAAGGGTTAACACCCCTGTAACATTTGTTTTGCTGTCTGTGCCCCTGTTCAGAAGATTTCACCTCACTTTCTGTCCCAATGACAAGTGGATTTTGAAAATTTTGGGTTGTTGTGAAAACAAGGCATGGTAATAAAGCATCAGTGGAGGTACCTTTTTCCCATAATAACTTAGGCCCTGTACACACGGTCGGACATTCCGACCACAAAATCTGTTGAATATTTTCTGACGGATTTTGGACGAAACTTGTCTTGAATACACACGGTCGCACAAAGTTGTCGGAAAATCAGATCATTCAGAACACAGTGACGTACACCACGTACGACGGGACTACGAAGAGGCCAGTAGCCAATAGCTTTCGTCTCCAAATTTATTCTGAGCATGCACGATCAGAAAAAGTCTGATCGGATTTTGTTGTCTTAAAATTTTAGGTCTTGCTCTTAAATTCTTTCCGTCCGAAATTCCGACGGAAAAAGTCCGCTAGAGCCCACAGACAATTGGATTTTCCGACAACATAATCCAATCAGATTTTTCCCATCGGAAATTCCGACCGTGAGGAGTGACAGAGCATGTACCGTCTATGGAAGGGGTAGATTTTCTCTCACTTCCTATTGTCTCCCTCCGTTTGTAAGTAGAAGTCATTTGTAAGTCAAGTGTTTGTAACTAGGGGACCGCCTGTAGTTCTGATCAAGCGCTGCGTAAACTGTTGGCGCTATATAAATCCTGTATAATAATATAATAATAATCAGCCGTTGCTGACGAAACACGCTGGGTGAGACTTTCTGAGACACACCACTTCCAGTTGGTGGAACACAGGTGTAACGCAAACCCCGCTTTTAGTCTGATTAGTCAAATTTTTGGATAGCATAGGGAAGGGTTAACACCCCTCTAACATTTGTTTTGCTGTATGTGCCTCTGTTCAGAAGATTTCACCTCACTTTTTTGTCCCAATGACAATTGGATTCTAAAAATGTTGGGTTGTTGTGGAAAAAGCATCCTTTTTCCCATAATAACTCTTACAGGAGTGAATTTCCCTTCCTAGGGGTAGATTTCCTCTCACTTCCTGTTGTCTCTCTCTGTTTGTAAGTAGGAGTCGTTTGTAAGTCGGATGTTTGTAACTAGGGGACCGCCTGTAGTTCTGATCAAGCGCTGTGTAAACTGTTGGCGCCATATAAATCCTGTATAATAATAATATAATAATAATAATCAGCCGTTGCTGACGAAACGCATTGGTGGAACACAGGTGGAACACAAACCATCATTCTTAGTCTGATTACATGCCTGATATTCTTATTGAATGATGCAAGTGCAATTTTAATTGTTTTTTTGTTTTTTTAAATAAAAGCTGAACATACTACACTATGAAAGACTCCTTTACATCTTTCCCTTGTGAATGAAGCACATGCAGGATCTTTTAAAGGCACAGGCGCATTTACAGGAGATGATGTTATCTAGCCGGCCAGAGGCTTAGGACTTTGTTGGTGGACCGAGTAAATGTAAAATATCTGGTGATATAATTACCTCGGGCGATTTTGATCCTCTTTAAGAAAACAGGGCCTGGGAGAAGAAGAAGAGCACTGTTTGTTTCCTGAGTGTCACTTATTTATTATTTATTTATTACAGGATTTATATAGCGCCAACAGTTTACGCAGCGCTTTACAATATAAAAGGGAGACAATACAGTTATACTACAATAAACTACAGGAGGATTAAGAGGGCCCTGCTCAGAAGAGCTTACAATCTAATAGGGTGGGGGAGGTGGTACAAAAAGGTTGTAACTGTGGGGAATGAGCTGATGGAAGTTGTAGAAGATTAGTTGGAGACATGATAGGCTTCCCTGAAGAGATGAGTTTTCAGGGATCGCCTGAAGGTAGCTAGAGTAGGGAATAGCCGGACAGGTTGAGGCAGCGAGTTCCAGAGGATGGGAGAGGCTCTGGAGAAATCCTGGAGATGAGCATGGGAGGAGGAAATGACAGAGCTTGACAGGAGGAGGTCTTGAGAAGAGCGGAGAGGACGGTTTTGGATATGTTTGTAGACAAGATTGGTGATGTAGCTCGGGGCAGAGTTGTGGATGGCTTTGTATGTTGTTGGTTAGTATTTTGAATTTAATTTGCTGGGTGATTGGGCGCCAGTGTAGGGATTGGAGGAGAGGGGTGGCAGACACTGAACGGTTGGTAAGATGGATAAGTCATGATAGACTGAAGAGGGGAGGAGCCTATGGAGAGGCAGGCCAATGAGTTGCAATAGTCAAGGCGAGAGATAACAAGGGAGTGAATGAGGAGCTTGGTGGTTTCATTTGTCAAAAAGGGCCACATTTTAGAGATGTTACGGAGGTGAAGTCTACAAACTTTTGACAGCGATTGGACTTGAGGCTGAAATGACAAGTCCGAGTCTAGGATTACACCTAGTACCCTGGCGTGAGGGGAGGGACTGATGGTTGCATTGTTGATTTTGATGGAAAAGTCATGGAGGGGGGCACGGGCGGGGGGGCAGAGGCGGCTCTCTAATAAGGCAAATTAGGCGGTCGCCTAAGGCCTCACACTCCTGGGGGCCTCACGGCCGCCTAATTCCCTTGATGTGTGTGTGTTACAGTTGAAGGGAATATCATGCAATTTATACAGTTAATTTCTATTGTAAATAAGGTTGTTTTGGTATTTCGGCCCGCCTCTATCAAACAACTCTCTGCGCTCCAGAGGATAAACTGTCTTAGTATATGTTTGGGTAGATTTCTATAGTATATTAATAAATGAATATAAATATACTTGGTTAAATGTGCAACCCAGAATTGGTGCACCCGTAGCAGCTGCTTAAAGAGGACGTCATATATAGATGTACAATAAATAACAAGTGTCACGGAATAAATAATTGAATGAAACAATTATATGCATCCAACCTGTACCAATATTGTAGCAGCGCTTAGGTATCAGAAAAAACTGATCAGGTGGAAAGAATATCACTTGACAAAAATAAAACAGATCAATGACTAGATCTGGATATATGTATCAATAAATAAATTAAAAAATGATTAATAGTAAATAATCTATAATAAATAAATAAATAGGGGGTAAAAAGATCAATGAGTAAATGAACAAATAAATTAATCAATCAATCTATTGATCGGTGTTTAACAGAGAGTCCATCAATCACACGGTGACTAATAAATTATGCAAATACGGATCTCCATGTATAAAATGCATAAGAGACGCCTAAAAAAATCGCATATAAAAATCGCATATAAAAATCGCATATAAAACGCATATATAAAATTATGTATATAAAATGGAGAAAAATGGATTGCAATGCATTGCATTTGGGGTGTATTCCATGCAAGGAGGTCTATGAGCATAGTACCCTTTTCATCATTGATTCTCTATCTGATTGAGTCTCATTATTAACCACATAACACGATTAGCACTGGCCAACAGTGACTCTCCATCCTTTGTTGGACAGATATTTAGCCAATGTGGAATACCTTATATAGATATAAATATAATTTATAATTATACATATTTTATATTTTTATATTTTTATGTATAAATTTTTTTATAAATTTATATATCTTTCCACCTGGATACACCCGTGGTTTTTAAATGGTATTTATCTAGGGGACTCAGTGTGTTTTTTCCATTTTATATACATAATTTTATATATGCGTTTTATATGCGATTTTTATATGCGATTTTTATATGCGATTTTTTTAGGCGTCTCTTATGCATTTTATACATGGAGATCCGTATTTGCATATTTTTACAATTTATAATTATCCGCACATTTTTAACTTAGACTCCAAGGAGCACATTAAAATCATTTGTTGTTATTATCTATTTATTATATATATGCTCTTAAGCAGTCATTACTATATAATTGAGCCATAGCCCTCCTCTTCATGGATCCACACTCAGAATCAGCTGTTTGTCATGAACAGGACTGATTACTCAAGGGTTAATGTAAGGAGGCACGCGCATGTATGTGAGGAATCTTTAAATCTTTATAAGTTAACCAGAAAGTACGACAGTCCATCTCTCTATTGTCCCATAATTCATATATGACCATTGCCTATGAAGTCCTGAATAGCCTTCTGCAATATCATTTCTTTGCAATGAATTAGACAAGAGCGGACTAGCGCTGTAAGAATTCCTATGGCATTCATGCGCGCGCGCCTATTGGCTAGACTACTAATCCATCACTATAAAAGTGACACTTCCGGTTCTCTGGTCACGCCCTCGTGAGGAAGTCCGACAGGACGAAACGTGCGTCAGGGACGTTGATCAGAGAACTAAGGAAGTGACGTTTGCGCTCCAGCCTGCGGTCCACCGACCAGGAAGCCTCCTAGGACGCTGGAAACACCGCTCTCCATAGCGGAAATCAGCTAAAAAGGATCCGGAAGGCGCACACAGGCAGAGTGCTTTACATTTATCCTACATCTATCCTACTTACATGCTGTTTTGATTTATTTATTTGGTACGCATATTTGAATAAGGGGTGCCTTATTCCAACTGATTGGGGGGTTAATAAATGTTTTTAAGCAGAGTCACACTATGTGGTGCAATTTTTTTCTGCATATGGTCTACCTGCCAATGGTGAGCTATTGAATAGGAGGCTGTGGAGGAGAATTGGAGGACTTCAATAGAGAGAGACACAGGATCCTGATGAGAGTGTATATATGCCCATATTCTTTGTAGCTCTGGTGAGTGCATCCCCAAAGGGGAACCTTGTATCACGTGGTGGAGTACACTGGTGGATGGACTAATCATTTTTGTCTGCGACACATCGAATACTGAGCTTGCAATATCACCTTGTATTTATTACCTCATTATGGAGAAAGCGGGACTTTAATTAATTTATTATTTACTAATTAATTTATTAGTCACCGTGTGATTGATGGACTCTCTGTTAAACACCGATCAATAGATTGATTGATTAATTTATTTGTTCATTTACTCATTGATCTTTTTACCCCCTATTTATTTATTTATTATAGATTATTTACTATTAATAATTTTTTAATTTATTTATTGATACATATATCCAGATCTAGTCATTGATCTGTTTTATTGTTGTATTTGTCAAGTGATATTCTTTCCACCTGATCAGTTTTTTCTGATACCTAAGCGCTGCTACAATATTGGTACAGGTTGGATGCATATAATTGTTTCATTCAATTATTTATTCCGTGACACTTGTTATTTATTGTACATCTAGTTAATTTCTATTGCTTTAATTATTTTTCCCATTTTGGGCATGAGTGGGGCCTCATGTCTAAGATTTGCCTAAGGCCTCACAAAGCCTAGAGCCGCCTCTGCGGGGGGGAATATTAATAGCTCCGTTTTAGAGAGATTTAATTTAAGGAAGTGGTGCGACATCCATGCTGAGATGTCAGTTAGTAAGTTAGTAATGTGAGAGGAGACTGAAGGAGTGAGGTGAGGAGTAGACAGATAGATTTGGGTGTCATCGGCGTATAAGTGGTATTGGAAGCCGTGGGTGGTTATCAAGTGACCAAGGGAAGAGGTGCAGATAGAGAAGAGAAGGGGTCCAAGAACAGAGCCTTGGGGGACCCCCACAGAAAGGGGCAACGGAGAGGAGGAGACAGAGTTGTAGGTAACACTGAAGGAGCGCTGTGATAGATAGGCAGAGAACCAGGATAGAGCAGAATCTTGGAGGCCAAGGGAGTGTAGTTTATTGAGAAGGAGCGGGTGGTCAACAGTATCAAAGGCTGCAGAGAGGTCAAGTAGTAGGAGTATGGAGTACTGTCACTTCTTTTCAAGACACGATTCTCAACATTTTTTTCACTTTATGTTGTTTGATTTGCAGCAAGCACATTATTGGAACTTTTATGAATTTAACACACATGTAATTTGGGTATTTTTGTATTCTGGTTGAGCACGGCAGAGTCCTCCTAATTTAAAGAAACTTTAATAACTTTTTCTGAAGCTTGAAGACACACAGCTCTGTTCACTTGTATTTGTACACACTTTATGTTTATGATATGTTTTGTTGATATAGTTAATATTGCACCCATATCTTGCGCAGGGGGATATCATTATTTTTTTTTTATAGATACACCCTGAGACGTTTCTCATTATTCCTGTGAGCAGGATGGAGGCTGGCAGGTGAAACCGGAGGCTACAATATTCAATACAGGGATACCCCGCTTTAGGTACACTCACTTTATGTACACTCGCGAGTACGGACATACCCGCAGGTGTATGTAAATCGACTCGCAAGTACGGACACATTGGCTTCTATATTAAATCTTGGTCAGCTTGGCATGGCACTGTTCTCGATTTTTACCTTTGACGTCTATGTTAAAGCTTGGTTAGCTTGGCATGGCACTGTTCTCGGTTTTTACCATTGACGTCTAAGTTAAATCTTGGTCAGCTTGGCATGGCACTGTTCTCGTTTTTTACCAATGATGTCTATGTTAAATCTTGGTCAGCTTGGCATGGCACTGTTCTCGTTTTTTACCATTGACGTCTATGTTAAATCTTGGTCAGCTTGGCATGGCACTGTTCTCGGTTTTTACCATTGGCATCTGTTAAATCTTGGTCAGCTTGGCATGGCACTGTTCTCGGTTTTTACCATTGACGTCTATGTTAAATCTCGGTCAGCTTGGCATGGCACCGTTCTCGGTTTTTACCATTGGCGTCTGTTAAATCTTGGTCAGCTTGACATGGCACTGCTCCCGAACCATAAGTGACAGGGACACCAAATTTGGGGAGTACCGAGAGGGGACCCAGGACTACAACATATCCGATTTTGAGCGCTGGCCAGCTTGCCTAGATAATCTACCATGTCGTAGTCGTGGGTCCCCTTATCATGCTCCCCAGGTTTGGTGTCCCTGTCACTTATGGTTCGGGAGCAGTGCCATGTCAAGCTTGAAGACACGCAGCTCTGTTCACTTATATTTGTACACACTTTATGTTTATGATATGTTTTGTTGATATAGTTAATATTGCACCCATATCTTGCGCAGGGAGATATTATTATTGTTTGTTATAGATACACCCTGAGACAGTTCTCATTATTCCTGTGATCAGGATGGAGGCTGGCATGTAACACCGGAGGTTACATAATTAAATACAGGCATACCCCGCTTTATGTACACTCACTTTATGTACACTCGCGAGTACAGACATACCCGCGGGTGTACGTAAATCAACTCGCAAGTACGGACACATTGGCTTCTATATTAAATCTTGGTCAGCTTGGAATGGCACTGTTCTCGGTTTTTACCATTGGCGTCTGTTACATCTTGGTCAGCTTGGCATGGCACTGTTCTCGGTTTTTACCTTTGACGTCTATGTTAAATCTTGGTCAGCTTGGCATGGCACTGTTCTCGGTTTTTACCATTGACATCTATGTTAAATCTTGGTCAGCTTGGCATGGCACTGTTCTCGGTTTTTACCATTGGCGTCTGTTAAATCTTGGTCAGCTTGACATGGCACTGCTCCCGAACCATAAGTGACAGGGACACCGAACTTGGGGATCACCGAGAGGGGACCCAGGACTACAACATATCTGATTTTGGGAGCTGGCCAGCTTGCCTAGGTAATCTACCGTGTCGTAGTCGTGGGTCCCCTTATCGTGCTCCCCAAGTTTGGTGTCCCTGTCACTTATGGTTCGGGAGCAGTGCCATGTCAAGCTTGAAGACACACAGCTCTGTTCACTTATATTTGTACACACTTTATGTTTATGATAAGTTTTGTTGATATAGTTAATATTGCACCCATATCTTGCACAGGGGGATGTTATTATTGTTTGTTATAGATACACCCTGAGACAGTTCTCATTATTCCTGTGATCAGGATGGAGGCTGGCATGTAACACCGGAGGTTACAATATTAAATGCAGGCATACCCCGCTTTATGTACACTCACTTTATGTACACTCGCGAGTACAGACATACCCGCGGGTGTACGTAAATCGACTCGCAAGTACAGACACATTGGCTTCTATCTTAAATCTTGGTCAGCTTGGAATGGCACTGTTCTCGGTTTTTACCATTGGCATCTGTTACATCTTGATCAGCTTGGCATGGCACTGCTCCCGAACCATAAGTGACAGGGACACCGAACTTGGGGAGCACCGAGAGGGGACCCAGGACTACAACATATCCGATTTTTTGGAGACTGCCAGGTGATGCTGGAGGTTACAATATTAAATACAGGCATACCCCGCTTTATGTACACTCATTTTATGTACACTCGCAAGTACGGACATACCCGCGGGTGTACCTAAATCGACTCGCAAGTACAGACACTTTGGCTTCTATATTAAATCTTGGTCAGCTTGGCATGGCACTGTTCTCGGTTTTTACCATTGGCGTCTATGTTACATCTTGGTCAGCTTGGCATGGCACTGTTCTCGGTTTTTACCAATGACGTCTATGTTAAATCTTGGTCAGCTTGGCATGGCACTGTTCTCGGTTTTTACCATTGACGTCTATGTTAAATCTTGGTCAGTTTGGCATGGTACTGTTCTCGGGTTTTACCATTGGCTTCTGGTAAATCTTGGTCAGCTTGACATGGCACTGCTCCCGAACCATAAGTGACAGGGACACCAAGCTTGGGGAGCACTGAGAGGGGATCCAGGACTACAACATATCCGATTTTGGGAGCTGGCCAGCTTGCCTAGGTAATCTACCATGTCGTAGTCATGGGTCCCCTTATCGTGCTCCCCAGGTTTGGTGTCCCTGTCACTTATGGTTCGGGAGCAGTGCCATGTCAAGCTGACCAAGATTTCCCATAGAGCTCGTGTATTTACATGCATTGAGAAGTGAAATAAGGTATTGCTTCACTTTAAGTACATTTTCGTTTTACATACATGCTCTGGTTCCCATTGTGTACTTAAAAGTAGGGTATGCCTGTAGCGATGTCTCCCTTTTGGCTATACAGAGTTCCAGGAGTGTTTGAAGCACTTGAAATAGCTGAACAGGATTAAAGCATTAGCATTGAGTTGAAGGGATAATATACAAACAGTATATCATTTTTATGGCAGTTGGTTATTATACACAGCGCACACAGTAAGCCAAATATAACTAAGCTAGGGTTTCCATCAATCACACCTCCTTCCCAAAGAGGACCATCGGCTCTCAGAAACTGGAAGATTAAAAGCTCACACTTCTGGTCTTTCCGATGTGTTATAAAAGCAGCAACGCATCTTCTCCATTATTATTGTATCTCACGGGAATGTGCTCAGCACGATCTGTATCGGTTCACGAGAACTGGGTCATCGTGCCCCTCATGCCGAACAAAGTGCACTTTAAAGGGGATCATTGAGCTGTTAATAGCCGGGAGTCATATCTTGTTCCTCATCACAACGCACTATGTGTTCATCACATCCTGATCTTCAGCAATGGGAAGCTCCAGCAGGTGCGTTGTAATACGTTGTACATCAATGAGAAATATGAACTGGACGCCTCATACAATGAGCTCTACGGAACCCATCATCTCTGTGTGAAAAACAAGCCTACAACATGTCCACATTTCACGAGGGATTGTTAGTAGAATCACTGACATCGGATCGGATGAAGAAGCACACAATGGGAGAGATTTACTAAAACTGGAGCGTCCAAAATCTGGTGCAGCTCTTTATAGAAACCAATCAGCTTCCAGGTTTTATTGTCAAAGCTTAATTGAACAAGCTGAAGTTAGAATCTAATTGGTTACCATGCACAGCTGCATCTGATTCTGAGTGATCCAGTTTTCCACCAGACGTGGGAACCTCCTATTGGTTGAGTTCTGTTGTTTCTAATGAACTTCATGCTACAGCAAACAAATACATTACTTTTTTCCAGGGCTCAAGTCCTGCAGGAACGCATTGGAACGGAGTTCCTGTACTTTTTCTACAGCAGGAACTCAGTTCCCTTTAGCAGCCGTGTCCTGCAAGACTTTGAAGTATGCGAGCTGTGTGGCAGGTGCTACACCAGCAGCCGCCGACACAGCTCACAATAGTAAGTGCCGCACACCTGACCATTCAGGCATTGCCATTTGGGGGCCCCATGACAGCTTCCGCTTTGATCTACTTGTCAATCACAGCTAGCTGATGGGTAGATCAGGTCCCTGCTGCTAGGAAATTGTATTTAGTCAGACCTCTTGTGATGCGCTCCTCCCTGCTGGCCCCTCCTGATTTTCTGTTTTCTCATCCTCCCCCCCCCCCCCCCCCCCCCCAGTCTCCTGCATACTTCCTCTGTGTGTCCCACTGAATCCCCCCCTCCTCTATCTTCAGTGCCATATGATGAGAGAACCCAGAGGAGGAGCACAGCTATTCTGCTCACAGGACATGCAGGGAGAGAGGTGAGCTGAGGGAGGAACATCAGTTTGGGGTGGTAAGCTGAGCACAATACCTGGCAAAGTTTAATGCCAGGAGGGAAGTTTATGTGGAAATATGTGAAGGGTTGGAATAGCAGCGAGTGTGTGTTGGAGCCCTGCAGAGTTTGCAGCCCCCCCAAGCTAACATACATCTCCTAAGCAGGAACACATCACTATCTCCCCAAGCATTCTGTCCAGATAATGTGCAGTTCATTTATGACCTTTCCGTTTAACCCCGTGTTATCCAAACTCTGTTCAATGAAAAGTGTAAACTCATCACATAAACACAACATAACACAAAAACAGTTAAGCTTCATACACACAATATGAAAATTGGATGAAAAATACCACTTTTGAAGCGTTTGTGCATATGAGCGGATCATTTTTTTTTTTTGGTGGGGGAGTGGATCTTGGGTGGGAGTTCCCACACTTTTTTCCCCAGGACTTGACCCCTGATTTTTTCTCTTCCAACCTTGTGGTAACAGTTTGGTGAAGACCCTTTTCTGTTCCACCATGACTGTGCCCATGTGCAAAAAGCTAGCTCCATAAAGGCATGGTTTGATGAGTTTGGAGTGGAGGAACTCGAGTGGCCTCAAGAATCCTAACCTCAACCCTATCGGAGACCTTTGAAGAGAATTAGAGCAATGATTGTGAGCCAGGTCCTCTCATCCAACATCAGTACCTGACCTCACAAACGAGCACAGATTCCCACAGATGACCTCCAAAGACATTGTAGACAATTGTGCTCTTCAAAATCTTGTAGTAACAGTTTGGCAAAGACCCTTTTCTGTTTCAGCATAACTGTGCCCCTGTGTACAAAGCCAGCTCCATAAATGTATGGTTTGACCAGTCTGGTGTGGAGGAACTCTAGTGTCCTGACCTCAACCCTACTGAATAGACATGTGCAAAACAAAAAAATTTGTTTATTTTCGTTTCGTTTTTTTTCGTTTCCGAAAAAAATTAGTTTTTTTTTCGTATTGTTTTTTCGTTTACATCGATTCGTAACGATTCGTACATTCGTAAGTCGTCGGTGTTCGTATTCATAACGATTCGTACATTCGTAAGAGTTATTTTTTCGTTGATTCGTTTTTTCGTTTAATTTTAAGTTTAATTTTCGGACGCATTCGTATTTATTCATACATTCGTAACATTCGTAGATTCGTAATCGGAGCATAATTCATAATTTGATGTAATGTGTATGCTATTATTACATTTTAATAATTTACGAATCGAAAAAAAAAAGTTACGAATCGAAAAAAAAGTTACGAATGTACGAATTTTTTGGTTCAATAGAGACACGGAAAATGACAAATCGAAAAAAAAAAAGTTACGAATCGAAAAAAAAGTTACGAATGTACAAATTTTTTTGTTCAATCCATTCGAAGCACGTTTAGCAGCACCATTGTAAGGGACACAGAAAATTACCAATTCAACAAAAAATTTTTTTTACGAATGTACAAATTTTTTTCGTTCGTTTTCGTTTTTCGGATTTTCTTCATTAGTACATTCGTTGTTTCTAATTTGTTTTTTTCGGATATTCGTTGTTTTTTTCGGATTTGTTCGATTTGAATGATTCGTTAATCGGATTTGTACGATTCGTTATCCAGATTCGTACGATTCGAATGATTCGTTCATTCGTACGAAAACGAACGAACGAAAATAACGAAAAAAAAAGAAAAACGAAAAAAAAACGAAACGAATTGCACTTGTCTACCACTGAACACCTTTGGAATGAATTGGAATGACGATTGTGAGCCAGGTCTTCTCCTCCAGAATCTGTACCCAACCTCATGCTGCTTTACCAAACTCTCTGGTATGTACTGGACAACATAACACTTGCCATGGTGGTCAGAAAGGTTATGGCCTCCGTCTCCTCCCTGTATAGTTCAGCGCCTCAAATACAATCTCCCACCTGTTTGGTTCGGTGGACCATCATTTCTGTTGGAATACAGAATTGGATTTTGTGCAACAACTACTGTGCATCATAATTTAGTAGAGATATATTCTACAACCAGTAGATGGCAGTGTTTATAAGTATGTAGCTGTATCTGTGGTATGCTCGGTCTTCTCCCTGAATCAAGTATCCTGTTTCCTGTCTGCAGTTAAGCAGCAAAACCCATGTGGACTGTGGGGCTATATTCAGAATTTCTAACAATATATGGATGCCTGGTGGAGTTTTTGGGTTCCTGCATGCTCTGAGCTTTAATAACTTAGTGATGCTCCTGCGATGTCCCTGAAGAAGCAGCGTTTTGAGCTGAGAAACATGTAGGATCAAGTCAGTGGGAACATACAAGCATGAACTTCCATTTGTGTGGAAACTTTTATGGTTTTAATGGGATACTTGTGCAATGTGGAAGTATCTATGCGATCAATATCGATTGCATTTTACATTTTGTGTTGTCATAATAAAATTCTGTATATTTTATGGAACTTGTGCCTCAGAACAAAGCCCTAAAATTCCCTGACTGTTAAGAATGCTTGATTTCTGTATGTTTTGTCAAGTACCCAACCGGAAAAAAAAAACACAATATCCCACAGACACTCCAAAACCTTGTAGAAACCCTTCCCAGAAAAGTGGAGGATGTTATAGCCACAAAGGGAGGGCCAACGTCATAATAATGGCCATGGTTTTGGAATTGGATATCCCAAATCATAGACAAGGATCGTCTCCAAAACAATGGGAACCTCATATAGGTGTGAAGTGTCCACAAACATTTTGCCATAGCCAGAGGTGTAACTAGAACCTTTAGGGCCCCGCTGCAAGAAACCTTGACCCCCAACCGGGGCCTTTCCACTGATCCCAGGGGCCCTTTACTCCCATCGTGGAACCCTTTGTTACGGTTCCACAGCGGTCCACCTTCCTGCCGTCTTGAGGTCCCCCCACAGTGGCGGAACGCCAGAGGCCAGTCGCAAGTGCAACATTTGCGACCCTTGTAGTTCCGCCACTGGTGTCAGTAGGGTTTTTTTATTGTTTATTTACCATTTTATTTTTATTTTTTACTATTTTATTTGTGTTTATTTTTTTACATATTTTTTTATGACCCCCATTGGGGAGCTTTGGTGACATATCAGGGGTCTAAGCAGACCCCTGATATCTCACTTTTGAGACACAAGTTCTTACAACCCCTTTAATGCTTGCCAGGTAACGGATATTCATATTTACATTGTAAGTTCCTGCAGACAGTGACGGCCGTGGGGGAGGACTGCAAACTAACAGCAACCCACCCAGCCCTCCGCGGGACACGGACGGAAATGCGGCAGTGCCACCCCCTCCCCCCCCGGAGATGGACGTGAATGCGGCGATTGAACCACCCACAGGAGACAGGCGGGAATGCAGTGATCGACCCCCCCCCCTCTGGAAGACCGATCAGGGCATTACCTTTAGAGTCAGGGGGAATGAAGAGCTGCGCCATTAATTCTCCTCCCATGCTAACAGGAAGTATGTCCTGAGACACGATCAGCCAGGGGGTCCTAAGACTCCTTAGACAATCGGGGTCACAGGAACTGCTTCCTGATTCGCCAGGGAGGAGAATCCGGAAGACAATAGCAAATTAATTTGCTATTGTCACACAAGTGGGTGGGCTCGGGGTCCAGTGCTCTGCGCCCCGAGCCTACCCTTTTTTGAAGTCAGTTAGAGCCTCAGTCTCTAATCATGTGCTTCAAATAAAAAATAAAAACATTGGAATCCATGCGTCCGGCATGTATAGATTAGGGGGCGGGACGCAATTGGTGGGGGGGGCCCGCCCATACGCACTGCATTCTGCAGAGAATTTTTTCATTTTTTTTGAAGAATAGCTCATCGCTATTTCAACCTTGGCGCCTGTTTTTTATTAATTGAGAGAAAAAAAAATAAAACAACTTACTATTAAAAAAGGAAAAGTTAATTAATGAATTAAATGTATGTGATGAAGTTTAATGCAAACAACAACATACTATGTTACCTATAATATATATATATATATATATATATATATATATATATATATATATATACTGTATTTATCAGCGTATAACATGCATCCCAAGTTTAGGAGGGAATTTTTAAGGAAAAAAAAACTTACATTTAAATGCTCATCAATGCAACCTCATCAGTGTCATTTGCATCCTTGTCAGTGCAGCCTTGTCAGTGCAGCATTGTCAGTGCAGCCTTGTCAGTGCAGCCTTGCCCCAGTGCAGCCTTGCCCCAGTGCAGCCTTGTCTCAGTGCAGCCTTGCCCCAGTGCAGCCTTGTCTCAGTGCAGCCTTGCCCCAGTGCAGCCTTGTCTCAGTGCAGCCTTTCCCCAGTGCAGCCTTGAGCCAGTGCAGCCTTGAGCCAGTGCAGCCTTGTCAGTGCAGCCTTTCCCCAGTGCAGCCTTGAGCCAGTGCAGCCTTGCCCCAGTGCAGCCTTGTCTCAGTGCAGCCTTGCCCCAGTGCAGCCTTGTCTCAGTACAGCCTTGCCCCAGTGCAGCCTTGTCTCAGTGCAGCCTTGCCCCAGTGCAGCCTTGTCTCATGGCAGCCTTGCCCCAATGCAGCCTTGTCTCAGTGCAGCCTTGTCTCAGTGCAGCCTTGCCTCAGTGCAGCCTTGTCTCATGGCAGCCTTGCCCCAGTGCAGCCTTGCCCCAGTGCAGCCTTTCCCCAGTGCAGCCTTGAGCCAGTGCAGCCTTGTCAGTGCAGCCTTTCCCCAGTGCAGCCTTGAGCCAGTGCAGCCTTGCCCCAGTGCAGCCTTGTCTCAGTGCAGCCTTGCCCCAGTGCAGCCTTGTCTCAGTACAGCCTTGCCCAGTGCAGCCTTGTCTCAGTGCAGCCTTGCCCCAGTGCAGCCTTGTCTCATGGCAGCCTTGCCCCAATGCAGCCTTGTCTCAGTGCAGCCTTGTCTCAGTGCAGCCTTGCCTCAGTGCAGCCTTGTCTCATGGCAGCCTTGCCCCAGTGCAGCCTTGAGCCAGTGCAGCCTTGCCCCAGTGCAGCCTTGTCAGTGCAGCCTTGCCCCAGTGCAGCCTTGTCTCAGTGCAGCCTTGTCTCAGTGCAGCCTTGTCTCAGTGCAGCCTTGCCCCAGTGCAGCCTTGTCAGTGCAGCCTTGCCCCAGTGCAGCCTTGAGCCAGTGCAGCCTTGTCTCAGTGCAGCCTTGTCTCAGTGCAGCCTTGAGCCTCAGTGCAGCCTTGTCTCAGTGCAGCCTTGTCTCAGTGCAGCCTTGTCTCAGTGCAGCCTTGAGCCTCAGTGCAGCCTTGTCTCAGTGCAGCCTTGAGCCTCAGTGCAGCCTTGTCTCAGTGCAGCCTTGTCTCAGTGCAGCCTTGCCTCAGTGCAGCCTTGAGCCTCAGTGCAGCCTTGCCTCAGTGCAGCCTTGAGCCTCAGTGCAGCCTTGTCTCAGTGCAGCCTTGAGCCTCAGTGCAGCCTTGAGCCTCAGTGCAGCCTTGTCTCAGTGCAGCCTTGCCATGGCCGCCGAGATCGCTGCCAAGAATGGGCGGAGCGGAGCGAACGCCGCAGAGAGCGCAGTGACTGGGCGGAGCCGGGATACACATAGCCTAGTCTACTCAGCTCTTCTTGGCTCCACTCACAGTCACGCCCAGTCCCGCCCTATGATGGACATAACACAGGTCCAATTGCGGGACTGGGCGTGACTGTAAGCGGAGCCAAGAAGAGCCGAGTACACTCGGCTATGTGTATCTCGGCGGTGATGGCTCCGCTCCGCTCACAATCAGCGGGGGATCAGCGTATAACACGCACCCACGATTTTCCCCTGATTTTAAAGGGAAAAATATGCGTGTTATACGTCGATAAATACAGTAATTCGTTTTATTGTTTAACAAAGAGCGTATGTTTATACATCCTTGTACATGTAACCAATGTACTTTCATTTGTTGCAATCAATAAACCTTTTTGACAAGAAAAAAGGAAAAGTCAGATGACAGAAAAGTTCAGCTTGCGTATTGTTTCATTTACAAAGCACCGCCAAATGTTGGCGTTGGTGCAAACTGTGCAGTTTTTATAGAATTCCTTCCTGCGTTGTAATGCGCAAAGATAAAAGTATTCATGTTGAGCTGTAGTCAGGACTGACTTCTCCCGAGCAGAACACGAAGAAGTCCGCCGCCGGGAAGAGTCGGTGTCTTTTCAGACGCACATTCCTTACACACACTTACTGTACAATGCTTCATGCCAGCGTGTTGCTGGCACTCATTTCAAAAAGGATTAAACTTTGCCTTCGGCTAGAAAGGCTTGTAAAGTGAAAGGAAGGAAGGCTGAATGAACTTGGCCTTTATTAGAGGAGTTAGATCTTTCTACCGTGATGCAGCGAGAAGTTCAGTGAGGGAATTTGTAATTCACAATATTCGTGTTTATTGCGTATGTCTTCTTTCCACATCACGATTGCTAATCTCCTTTTTCTGCATTCCCTATATTATTCACTTAATACATGTAGAATGTGTCTGGTGTATAAACCAGAGGCTTATGGTTGTGCATCGTGGGCACCATTCAGAGAATGCTTTGAATTTTCTGAATGAATGCAAGGCGTTCTCTGATTGGAGGAGGTGAAGCGCGTGATGTCACCACCACGTGGCGGCTGGTGGTTTTTTTTTCTTTGGGGGGGGGGGGGGGCAACAAACAACCCCCCCCAGGCGGTCAGAGGCACCCATGACCTCCCGACCTCCCAACCCCCCCCCCCCCCCCCCCACCCCCCCCCCCCCCGCTCCCTCCCGGTCGGATGGATGGGGTAAGCCCGGCACTTACCCCATCTAGATGATGAGAAGATGGGCAGGCAGTGTGTCCTAGCATGATCCTCCTCCTAGGCTTCCAATAGGATCATCTCTCCTTTCTGCCAATAGGAAAATGGGTCTCACTCCTGCTTCTGATTGGCCCGGATTAAAGTGGTTGTAAACCCTTACAAACCACTTAGACCTACAGGTAAGCTTACCTGTAGGTCAAAGAAATATCTCCTAAACCTACACGGTTTAGGAGATATTTGCCAAAATACAGGCACCGCTGTCTAGGGCGCATGCGTCGTAGACAGTGCCGCACAGGCGCACTGAGAAGGCCGCTCTCAATGGCGATATGCCGCGGCTCCCGTGCGCATGCGCAGGAGTGACGTCATTGCGCCGCCGGAGAAATGACAGCGACGGAGCCGCAAGACCCACCAAGAAGATGGAGGCGCCGTACACAAGGGGACTGCGGTGACTTCGCTGGCTCCTGTGTCAGGTAAGTGACACATAATGGGCTCCTATGCGATGCACAGTAGCCCATTATGCTTTACCTTTGCAGGGAAACAAAGAGGAAGTAAACCCATTAGGTTTACTTCCTCTTTAAGGATAAGTGTTTCAGCAGCGAATAATAATTTGCTGTTATGATGAATGAAGAATGGTTCTGGTCAGCCGCACTCCGAAAAAAGCCTTTTATTAAAAAAAAAAAAAAAAAAAAAACGAAATCCAAAATTGCTTGTCACAGCAGAACAAGGAACTGACGCATTTCGCACTACACACAGTGCTTAATCGTAGCTGATTAAGCACTGTGTGTAATGCGAAACGCGTCAGGTTTCTTGTTCTGCTGTGACATGCAATTTTGGATTTCGTGTTTTTTTTTAATCAAAGGCTTTTTTCGGGAGTGCGGCTGTCCACAACCATTCTTCATTCATTGCTACATGCATTGTCGGCACCTGTGGCTTCTTTAGCTGGGTGGAGAGCTTTGTTATTAGACGATCCTCCTGGAGCGGTGACACTCCCTTCCCTACCTTGATTCCTGGACTTTGCAAATAATTTGCCGTTGTTGTAACACACCTGGGTGGGCTCCGGTCGCATTCTCTGCCACCCGAGCCCACCCTATTTTGCAGCCTATTAGAGCCTCTGGTTCTAATCAGGTGCTTAAAAAAAAACCTGTTGCTGTAATTTATGAGCCCTGAAAGGGGCCGGACGCATGAATAGGGGGTGGCGGCCATGGATAGATCCTTGCTATGCATGAATCTATCCATTGCATATAGGGGGTGGCCTAGAGAGAGGGGGTGGCACCCGGCGCCCCTAATGGATGGGCCGGTCACCACTGGTCACCACTCAATCCAATCAGAGAACGCTTTGCGTTCATTCCAAAGATTCAAAGCATTCTCTGAAGGGCACCTGGGCTGAGCGGCCAACCTCCTGTATTCATGATGCATCAGGGCAGCCATCACTGAAGTAGCGGTGTCTACTTTAATGGTTTCCAGCTTCCAGGGGCATCGGCCAGGTATGTCCTATACAGCCGTGGCCAAAAGTTTTGAGAATGCCACAAATATAAATTTTCACAAGGTCTGCTGCTTCAGTATGTTTAGATCTTTTTGTCAGATGTTACTATGGGATACTGAAGTATAATTACAAGCATTTCATGAGGGTCAAAGGCTTTTATTGACAATTACATTAAGTTTATGCAAAGAGTCAATATTTGCAGTGTTGACCCTTCTTTTCAAGACCTCTTCAATTCTCCCCAACATGCTGTCCATCAACTTCTGGACCACATCCGGACTGATGGCCGCTCCCCATTCTTGCATAATCAATGCTTGGAGTTTGTCAGAATTTGTGGGGGGTTTTTTTTGTTCACCCACCTCTTGAGGATTGACCAATGGGATCAATGGGATCAAGGTTTGGGGAGTTTCCTGGCCATGGACCCAACATTTAGAGTTCTTGTTCCCCAAGCCACTTAGTTATCACTTTTTCCTTATGGCAAGGTGCTCCATCATGCTGGAAAAGGCGTTGTTCCTCACCAAACTGTTCTTGGATGGTTGGAAGAAGTTGCTCTCGGAGGATGTGTTTTGTACCATTCATGGTTGTGTTCATAGGCAAAATTGTGAGTGAGCCACTCCCTTGGCTGAGAAGCAACCCCCACCCATGAATGGTCTCAGGAGGCTTTACTGTTGGCATGACACATGACTGGTGTATGGCTGATGTGTCATCTGCCACCACCTACTAGACCCACCCCTCTTTGATACCCAATAAATACCTTAGGAAATAAATACGCGACACCTTCTGGATTTTAAATGGCCGTAGCGGCCCCTTTATTAACAACTATTACACCATTTTATATAAAATAAATTCCATTTTCTAGATAAACCAACTTTTTGTACCCGCCTTAAACGTACTGCTATGTCTAAGGTTCATGAAGGAAGGTTTTCTATTGCATTGGCTGTACCACCACCACCTAGGCATTCTGGCTCATTCTAGCCACAATTCCACCAGCTCAGGGACAAACTACTACCAATTTCTTGCCCGGTGACCAATGGCCCATTATTTTCATGATACCGAGATAGGCCCAACCCGTTCCACACCACATACCATATTCCTTCAACAAAACCGACCTTCAAGAACACAAGACCCCTGCCACAAACACCCACCAGTGAAACCTCACGTGTGGGCGGACCGCCACAGCCTCAAGAATGTGAGGAATATTCCCGTAGCGAAAAACCTCCCGCCTTTCATCACAGACACGAACTGGTTCCTCAATAACATCCTCGTGGATCAAGAAAGGACCAGGCCCGGCAGGCCGCAATTCCAACCAAGCCCTTATCACCACGACCCGCAACTCCACTAAGTACCACCCTGGCCCCTTTTCCCATCTGGTTAGTTTTTGATTTGCGAATGAACAACGAAACAGTGTCGCCCGGCACTGATACGTCCACCACATCCAACCTCCCCCAACCACAGTCTTGGAAGGACTAACCAATTCACCCACCCATAACGCCCCATAAAAGGCCAAAAAAAAAAAGCCGTCCTGAACAATTGTACTTCAAAGGGGGAAAAACAGACGCTGGTCAGAACCCCGACAGCACTTCCAGCATGCCCAACGACACAAGTCGCCGAGAATCTGGCCTGCCCCGACCCTTCCTGTAACCCTGCAAACCCATCGGCACCATAAAAGCCTTCATAACATCCTCAACACCTCCCAATAAAAGGCAAGGCCTGGCATCTTATGCCGTGTACACACGAGCGGACTATACCGCGGGATTGTCTGCCGGACAATCCGCCCGTGTGTGGACTTTTTTCTTTTTATTAAAGGGGGCTCCCGGATTCCGATAAGCCCCCCACCCGCAGACCCCGACAACCAACGGCCAGGGTTGTCGGGAAGAGGCCCTTGTCCTCATCAACATGGGAACAAGGTGCTTTGGGGTGGGGGGGCCGCAGGGCCCCCCTTTTCCCAAGGCAACCCCCATTATGAGGGCACGCGGCCTGGTACGGCTCAGGAGGGGGGGGCGCTCGCTCGTCCCCACCCCCTTTCCTGACCGGCCAGGCTGCGTGCTCGGATAAGGGTCCGAGATGGATTTGGGGGGGACCCCCACACTGTTTTTTTGGCATAGGGATTCCCCTTTAAATCCATACCAGGTGACGGGACTAGCAAGGTGTCAATATCGCCGATCGAGGCGGCGGCATTGACTTCCTTCGCTAGTCCCGTCTACCTGAAGTCACGTTCTAAATGAACAGATTTTACTCTGTGTGTGGGGCAAGTCCGTTCATTTCCAAAGTCCCGTGGACTTCCGCCAAAACTCCAGCGGATTGTCCGCCGGAAAAGTCCGGGCGTGTGTGGGCAAGTCCACATGTTCGGAAAGTCCGGCAGACCTCCGCTGTAAAGTCCGGCGGAAAAGTCCGATCGTGTGTACGTGGCATTACTGTTACCGAAGCGTCAGACACGCCCTCTTCTTCATTTTTACCTTGAAAATACAGCAACACGTCGCTAAAACAACCCCCAATGCTACTTACTAGCTTGTGCTATTCTTAACAAACCTGCTCATAGGTCCGACCACATAGCATCCGCTACTGACTTCCGAACCAACGCCGTTATAGTGTCAAAACAAGATTGACTGGGGCACGGGACTCCAAGCTGCTCCGCCTCCAGTGCCAACTGACGGAATCTGTCAGGGAAGAAACCGGAGAAGAACTGGCAGATATGCCAATATCCATTATGGCCGCGCAAATCCGCGCATGCGCATTAGCAATTGGCGCATAACGGATAGCGTGCGTACGCAAAACGTGCTAATTACCGGTGTTTTGCTGGCCTATATAAGGACTCCAATTGCTCTCACAAATCTCTCCTGGCTCTGAACCCGGCTTGCTTCACGGACCTGCACTTGCCTGTTCCAGATTGACTTCCTGTGTTTGAGCCCGGCTTGATCAACTACTCCTCCTGCCTCTGCTTCTGACTGCCTTCCCGTGTTTGACCCCCGACCTGGCTTCTGATGACATTTCTGCTTTTCCACCTGTTAAGATCCACCAGTACCTCCAGGGTGGCTGTGACCACCTTCTCTGCTCCTGGGTGTCTGCTTCTGGAACCATCAGACAGCTTCACCGGCAGGCAACCCGTGCATCTCTGGGCATAGCACCCTCTGTCTTCAACTCCAGGGGTACTCTGCACTCAGCCGCAAAGGGAGCCCTCTCGTAACCTCAGCCTCCAGCCTGGCACATGACAGAGTCTGTCCCACTGTAGGCGAGAGCGCATCAACTACCTCGTTCTCTACCCCCGGGATATAAACAGCAAACACAACACCACCAAATGACATAGTAAACGGACCACAGGCAAGGAGGAAGCCGACAGAGAGTTAATGGCATGTATCACCCCCAGATTGTCACAGTGAAATCGAACCCGCCGGTTCCTTAACCCCCAAAGCTCCACAGCCAGCACTATGGGAAATTCCAAAAATGTCAGGTTACGAATGAGATCAGACCCCAACAATTCCTCAGACCATTTTTCCGCACACCACCGGCCATGAAAGTAAATAGTGTACACCACCGACCCCACCGCGTCCGTGTAAAGATCCAGTTCCGCAGCCGGGACCGCAGGCCCCAGCCGGAAAGGCCTACCGTTGTACTGCTCCAAAAACATGTCCCACACCCGCAAGTCCTCCCGGTGTTCCCGACGTATATGGCTGGCAGCCACCAGTCGCCGGAAAAACACTCGTCCCATGGGCACAATGCGACACGCAAAATTTAGTTTTCCCAACAAGGACTGCAACTCCCCCAACTGCACCTTGGAACGTCCTCTGGCCACCGGGCCAACCCAGAGCTCCAGGATAGCTCAGGCCGCTAACCAGAGCCCCCACCCGTCCCCGGCCGCCATGACAGGCACTGGGACAGGCCCGCCCTCCACTTTCACCCCAGTAGACATACCAACAGGGACCTCAGGCGCAGACGCAGACAACACACTCACAGGGACAGACAATGGTAAAGATAAAGAGTTACCAGGCTGCCCATGGGGAAACCGACCGACCAGCCGCACTTCCGGATCACCTGAAGACGTCCCAGCTGGACCGCAGCAGCCACGGGCCCCTCCCAATCGAGTCCGACACCTCACCTTCTGATCGCTGGTCCCCTTGCAAGGCAGTGGACGCTGACGAGGTAGAGGGTGTGAGTGACGTGAGTGACGTGAGTGACGTGAGTGACGTCAATACTCAGTCATGTGGGGGGGCCCTACACCTAGGTTCCCATTGCTCCGGGCCTATTCCGGACTGATGGTAGCGCTCACCTTTTCTTCTCCGGACAAGATTTTTTCCGTCCGCCCCAAACAATTGGAAAGGGAATTCATCAGAGAAACTGACTTTACCCCCAGTCCTCAGCAGTCCAATTCCTTTACCTTTTGCAGAATATCAGTCTGTCCCAGATATTTTTCCTGGAGAGAAGTGGCTCGTTTGCTGCCCTTCTTAACACCAGACCATCCTCCAAAAGTCTTCTCCTCACTGTGTGTGCCAATGTCCTCACACTGACCTGCTCCCATTCCTGAGCAAGCTCCGCACTGGTGGTGCCCCCCGATCCCGCAGCTCAATCAACTATAGGAGACGTCCTGGTACTTGATGGACTTTCTTGGGCGCCCTGAAGTCTTCTTCACAAATGCAGTGGAAATGTTTTAGTTTTTTTTTGGGATTGGGCTAATTTTCATGGCAAAGAGGGACTTTGCAATTAATTGCCATCCATCTGATCGCTCTTCATAACATTCTGGAGGATATGCAAATTGCCATCATAAAAACTGAGGCAGCAGACTTTGTGAAAATCTTATATTTGTGTCATTCTCAAAACTTTTGGCCACGGCTGTACAAAGTTATACTGGTCCACGCTGGAGCAATGGAACTATGTATAACATGCTGATGGCTGGAATTATTCTTTAACTGTTTTTTTTTTTTTCTTAAATTGTTGTGTAATACCAATATACTGTACACGGGACAGATTACCCCTCTCTCAGAATCCAGCACA
The DNA here is from genome assembly GCA_028564925.1 of Lithobates sylvaticus. Lineage (NCBI taxonomy): Eukaryota > Metazoa > Chordata > Amphibia > Anura > Ranidae > Lithobates > Lithobates sylvaticus. The sequence goes on from CM053028.1 coordinate 17,639,932, forward strand.
GACGTCATCTCATACTCAACATTCTCACTAAGTAGTTCTGGTATTCAGTAATGACCTAGTAGGCGATTATTGAGCATGATGTTGATAAACTTAAGTTTTATGATGGAATTTTGTAAATAAATGTTAAATCCAGACTTTCTCCAGCATTGGGTGGTGCTCGCAGAGTTTCAGGCACCCAACGATATTTTGTGTCCATGTGTCGAGTTTTATAATAAAATTATTCCCCATATGTGTCCCTGAACATTTTGCTACAGTGATTGAAAAAATATATGTGATCCTATCACAACCGTGGTTAAAGCAGTGACCTGTCTCCATCCCTAGTATATAGCATATGAAAAAGGGGGAGAGGGAAATAGGACTTTGCATGAGGCATGACAATGTATGTGGAAGTAAGAGGAGATAAGGGATTTTAACGGTGCATAATGCAAATCAGAAGAAATTAGCGTTTTATTAAGTTCAAAGTTAAAAATGTATATAAACTAGACATGTGCACAATAGAAAAATTTGTTTAGTTTTGTTTCGTTTCTGTTCGTTTCCGTTGATTCGTAATGATTCGTAATTTCATAAGTCGTCGGTGTTCATATTCGTAACGATTCGTATTTTCGTAAGAGTTATTTTTTCGTTGATTCGTTTTTCCGAAATTCGGACGCATTCGTATTTTCGTAGATTTACCGTATTTATCGGCGTATAACACGCACCGGCGTATAACACGCACCCCAAGTTTAGGAGGGCATTTTAAGGAAAAAACGTTTTAGGAGGGAAGTTTAGGGAAAAAAAAAAACTTACATTTAAGCGTCATTTGCAGCCTTGCCCAGCGTCATTTGCAGCCTTGCCCAGTGTGTCTTGCAGCCTTGCCCAGCGTCATTTGCAGCCTTGCCCAGTGTGTCTTGCAGCCTTGCCCAGTGTGTCATTTGCAGCCTTGCCAGTGTGTCTTGCAGCCTTGCCCAGTGTGTCATTTGCAGCCTTGCCCAGTGTGATTTGCATCCTTGCCCAGTGTGATTTGCAGCTTGTCAGTGTCTTTTGCAGCTTGTCAGCGTCTGTGGCATGTCTAAATTTCCCGCCGGAGAAGAACGAGCGGGCGCCGCCATTAAAAAAACCGAGCGCTTCCGGAAAAGCCCGAGCCGTCTGTTCGGCTCCACTCGCAGTCCCGCCTCCCTGCTGTTTCGGAAGCGAGAGCAGGGAGGCTTGACTGCGAGCGGAGCCGAACAGTCAGATCGGTCTTTTTCGGCGTCGCTCGTTTTTTTTCTGCGGCACACGTTTTCTTTCGGCGGCGCTCGTTTTTTTTTGACGGCGGTCGCTATTTTTTGGCGCCGTTTGATTTTTTTTGTCACTTTTTTTGGGGGTGATCGGCGTATAACACGCACCCACGACTTTCCCCCCGATTTTAAGGGGGAAAAAGTGCGTGTGTTACGCCGATAAATACGGTAGTTACATTCGTACTTTCGTTAGATTGATTTATTCGTACTTTTCGTAACATTGTTTTCGTAGATTTCGTAATCGGAGCATAATTCATAATGTTATGTAATGTGTATGCTATTATTACATTTTAAGAGACACGAAAAATTATGAATCGAAAAAAAAAGTTACGAATGTACGAATTTTTTCGTTCAATCCATCCGAAGCACGTTAAGCAGCGCCATTGTAAGAGACACGGAAAATTACGAATCGAAAAAAAAAAAAAAAAAAAAAGAAAAATTACGAATGTACGAATTTTTTCGTTCAATCCATCCGAAGCACGTTAAGCAGCGCCATTGTAAGGGACACGGAAAATTACGAATCGAAAAAAAAAAAAAGTTACGAATTTACGAATTTTTTTTTCAATCCATTCGAGGCACGTTAAGCAGCGCCATTGTAAGGGACACGGAAAATTACCAATTCAACAAAAAAAATAAAAGTTACGAATGTACAAATTTTTTCGTTAATTTTGATTTTCGTTGTTCCCGTTTTCGTTTTTCGGATTTTCTTCTATTCGTACATTCGTTGTTTCTAATTTGTTTTTTTCGGATTTTCGTTGTTTTCGGATCCGTTCGATTCGAACGATTCGTTATTCGTTAAAATTTTTAGAGAATCGTTCGTTCATTCGTACGAGAACGAAAATAACGAAAAAAAAACGAAAAAAAGACGAAACGAATTGCACATGTCTAATGAAAAGGGGAGAGCGGAAAATAGGACTTTGCATGATTCATGTCAATGTATGTGGAAGTAAGAGGAGATAAGGGATTTTAACGGTGCAGGGATATTAATGAGTTTATAATGCAAATCAGAAGAAATTATCGTTTTATTAAGTTCAAAGTTAAAAATGTCAGCTGTTGTCCTCTGGATCTGAAGAATACCTTTAACCGCTTCCCGAACGCCTCACGCAGATATACTGCGGCAGAATGGCACGTGCCCGTGGGTCTCGCACGTGCCGCCAGCGGAGCGCTTGCGACCCGGTCGGGAGCTCCGTGACCACGGCCGCGGGACCAGCGGACCCGATCGCCACTGGTGTCCCGCGATCGGGTCACAGAGCTGAAGAACGGGGAGAGGTCTGTGTAAACAGACCTCTCCCCGCGCTTCCTACTCTGCCTGTCATTGATCGGCTGTTCCCGGTCATCGGCCCCGCCCCCTAATGTAAAAAAACACACACGTCACAGCCCATAACCCCTCCCCCTCCCCCTAGTGGTTAACTCTTTCACTACCACTGTCATTTATACAGGAATCAATGCATTTAAATAGCATTGATTGCTGTATAAATGACAATGGTCCCAAAAATGTGTCAAAAATGTCCGACGTGTCCGCCATAATGTCGCAGTCACAATAAAAATCGCTGATCGCCGCCATTACTAGTAAAAAAAAAAAAAATATTAATAAAAAATGCTATAAAACTATCCCCTATTTTGTAAACGCTATAACTTTTGCGCAAACCAATCAATAATCGCTAATTGCGATTTTTTTTTTACCAAAAATATGTAGAAGAATACGTATCGGCCTAAACTGAGGAAAAAATATGTTTTTTTATATATTTTTTGGGGATATTTATTATAGCAAAAAGCAAAAAATATTGCATTGTTTTCAAAATTGTCGCTCTATTTTGTTTATAGCGCAAAAAATAAAAAACGCAGGGGCGATCAAATACCACCAAAAGAAAGCTCTATTTGTGGGAAAAAAAGGACGCCAATTTTGTTTGGGAGCCACGTCGCACGACCGCGCAATTGTCAGTTAAAGCGACGCAGTGCCGAATTGCAAAAAGGGGCCTGGTCCTTTGGCTGCCAATTGGTCCGGGGCTGAAGTGGTTAAACTACAAATATTAAGTGTCTGAACTCATCCCTAACCCTCTGACCCTTTCTGGAAAAAAAGGACTCAGTATTGGAAATTCACATTCTTTGGGCCAATTTCCAACGGGACCCCTGAGACAGAGATCAAGCAGGTGAGGTAACGGTAATCCCAAATAAAACCAGCAGCTCCTTCGGGGGTTCTCTGTCACCCCCTCTCTCTCTCACACCCCTCTGTCTCTCTCTGTCACCCCCCTCTCTGTCTCTGTCACCCCCCTGTCTCTCTCTGACACCCCCCAGTCTCTCTCTGTCACCCCCCTGTCTCTCTCTGTCACACCCCCCCTGTTTCTCTCTGTCACCCCCGTCTCTCTCTGTCACCCCCCCTGTCTCTCTCTGTCACCCCCCCCACATGTATGCAGTTTCTGACAGTCTCTTGTGCCATGTATGCAGTTTCTGACAGTCTCTTGGGCCATGTATGCAGTCTCTTACAGTCTCTTGAGCCATGTATGCAGTCACTGACAGTCCCTTGGGCCAAGTATGCCATCTCTCACAGTCTCTTGTGCCATATCCGCAGTCTCTGACCATCACCTGTACTATGTCTACAGTCTATGACCGTGATAATGTGATAATGACATTGTCCAAAAGGGTCAGAGCATGGGGGACCTTAAAATGATGCCCCCCCCCTGAAAAAGTTCTGCGGACGCCCATGGCCATTTACCTTCATAACTTGGCACTTGATGGAAGATAAACCCATTTTCCTGTGGAAGGAATCTACAATGAAATCTCCCTACACCGTCAGCACCTATGGCACAGGCTACGGGCACTACAGGACATGAGTCCCGTATATACTCGAGTATAAGCCAAGCTTTTCAGCACATTTTTTTGTGCTGAAAGTGCCCCCCTCGGCTTATACTCGAGTCAAGCACTTTTCTGCAACAGAGAATGATATTTTCCGACCCAAATTTGGGGCCTCGTTTCTCGGGGCCACTTGGTGCTAGGAACCCCAAATTTGGATATGTTGTAGTGCTAGTTTCCACTGGGTTTGCACACATTTGATGTTCCTAGCACCAAGTGGCCCCGAGATACAGGGCCCCAAAAACGGTCAACTGTGTCCATCTGCAGCAATGTCCTTTCGGGACCCTTTGAGTCCAGAGGCCCAATTTTGGCTGCAGCTAGGGGGGCATCTAGGAACCTTTAACTACCAAGTTTGAAGTTTGGGGGACCTATGGCTGCAAATGGGCACAGTGAGGCTGCAAATGGGCATTGTTGACCCTCTTACAGTAGTTGCGCATTTCTCACCCTAGGCTTATACTGGATTCAATAAGTTTTCCCAGTTTTTTGTGGTAAAATTAGGTGCCTCGGCTTATATTCGGGCTGGCTTATACTCAAGTATATACGGTACATTATAGATGTTTGTTTTATTTTTATTTTTTCCAATAGATGTTTGTTTTATTAATGTTCAGTAATAAACTTGTGTATCACTCCATTCTTATGGCGCAGCCAGGGGATGAGGAAAGAACCTTTACCCATCACCAGACTGGGCCAGCCCTCTGGTTATTGCACAATGGAGAATATCTTCAAAAACATGCCCTGTGCCACCCTCTGACCCTCCACCCAATCCCCTGACGAGGTCATCTGATGCTTTGGTGGAGTCTCATGTTTGTCAGACACTGTATTTGATGTTCAAAATTAAACCTGATAGCCCCTTCCATTGTGACTCCGCTAACAGGTTTCCCATTGCGGTGCAGACAAAATGGTGCCTTGCCCACGTCTGACTCTACGATTGTGGCATGTGATTGCAGTCTCTGTATAAACAGCGAAGCGTAGCCTGCGCTATTTTGTGAATTTATTCTTTCAGGCTATAATTAAATAAGGTTTACGCCCAAGTTAAACTTAAATGTGACAACATTCCCTGCACAAAGAATCCACAGAGAAAAGAATTGTCTGGTTGGGCAGCGTCTCCGCTACGCGCCGCATTCCTGATAATAAACCCCCAGTCTGAAAATAAAATGTCTGAAATACACAATTATATCATACATATGACATAACGCATGGGTGGGATGATATAATATCTGCACCCGGTAGCTGTACGAAGAATCTGTGCAAAAACAAAAAACACAACTTCGAAATGAAAACAAAAAAGTACAAAATGACCCAACAGGCCAAATCAGTTAAAAAAATCTATTGATTTATGAATTTCCTATATAAAACTCTCTGTGTTGGTCCTTTAAATCACTTGTATTGTTTCTTTGTTCCACTTGACACATAAAAATATAAAAAAAATATAAAAAAAACTTTTTTGAAGTGGAATAAAAAACAAGATACTAGAATAAGTGAGATAATTGAACAGGATAGGCTAATACCATTAGAATCTATGGGTGTAGAGTATAAAAATAACTGGATACAATATTGGCAATTACAAAAATATATTTCTTATATAGTGAAAGAGTGAAGAGTGAAATAGTGAAAGAATATATAATTAATAGACCCCTGACAGAATATTGACAAAAGAACAAAAGCCAACCCATAATCTGTCTAATATATATAAATATTTAACCACTTGCCGACCGGCGCACGACGATATACGTCGGCAGAATGGCACGGACAGGCAGGAGGGCGTATATATAAGTCCCTCCTTTAGCCTGTCCGTGCCATCGGGAGCGCGCCGGGAGCGGCACGCTCCCGCGCCGGTCGGGACCCCCGTGAGTCCGGTCGCGGTCCCCGCGGACTCGATCGCCGCGGGGACCCCCCGCGATCATCTCACGGGAAGGCTGAACGGGGAGATGCCGAGATAAACAGCATCTCCCCGTTCTGCCTAGCAACTAGTGACGCCGATCTCTGCTCCCTGTGATTGGAGCAGAGATCAGCATTCACTAGCTGACAGCCACGCCCCCCCACAGTAAGAAACACACCCCTAGGCATACTTAACCCTTACACTGCCCCCTTGTGGTTAACCCCTTCACTGCCAGTGTCATTTATACAGAAATCAGTGCATTTAAATAGCATTGATTGCTGTATAAATGACAATGGTCCCAAAAATGTGTCAAAAATGTCCGATGTGTCCGCCATAATGTCGCAGTCACAAAAAACATTGTAGATCGCCGCCATTACTAATTAAAAAAAAATTATTAATAAAAATGCTATAAAACTATCCCCTATCTTGTAAACGCTATAACTTCTGCGCAAACCGATCAATAATCGCTTATTGCGATTTTTTTTACCAAAAATATGTAGAAGAATACGTATCGGCCTAAACTGAGGAAAAAAAAATGTTTTTTTATATATTTTTTGGGGATATTTATTATAGCAAAAAGTAAAAAATATTGCATTTTTTTCAAAATTGTCGCTCTATTTTGTTTATTGCGCAAAAAATAAAAACCGCAGAGGTGATCAAATACCACCAAAAGAAAGCTCTATTTGTGGGAAAAAAAAGGACGCCAATTTTGTTTGTTGTCGCACGACTGTCAGTTAAAGCGACACAGTGCCGAATCGCAAAAAGGGGCCTGGTCCTTTGGCTGCCAATTGGTCCGGTCTGAAAGTGGTTAATGACAGGTAACAATAAACAAGAGATACCATACATAAAAAAATGGGAAGAAGAACTAGGGATAGATATCCCCAAGGAAAAATGGAACAAGGCATTTAAAACAATACATAAATTATCGAAATCCAGTAAACATCAAGAGAGGAATTATAAACTATGCCGTTAAAGTTCATGTGTGTGTAAAGTCAAGTGTCCCAATACTTTTGGTAATATAGTGTATTGCAGGTTATGGTAAGATGGGCCGAAAAGAAACAAAAAGCCTCCGCTGAAGCACTGAAAAGGCCTCTGAAAACAGAAAGACTTCATACCTTATCATTGGTCTCCAAACCCTCTTCCACAGAGGAGAATTGTTTCCAGGAACTGCACTGATGATGGCCGGCAAGCCTGAAGCTGGTGTATAAAGTTTGGCTTTATAAAATTGGGCTGTATCTGTACTGTAAACTACCCTGTTTCCCCGAAAATAAGACCTAGCGTGATTGTCGGTGATGGCTGCAATATAAGCCCTACCCCCCCAAATAAGCCCTACCCTGTTTCCCCAAAAATAAGCACTACCCTGAAAATAAGACCTACAAGGACTTTAACTAGGGCTTATTTGGGGGGGGGGGGGTAGGGCTTATATTGCAGCCATCACCGACAATCACGCTAGGTCTTATTTTCGGGGAAACAGGGTAGCAGTTCTGGAAGTAGAGTTGGCCAAGGGGCACAAAGTAAAGATTTGCATGACCCCATCCACTAGACATGTGCAATTCGTTTAGTTTTTTTTTCTTTTTCCGTAAAAATTCGCTATATTCGTTCATTCGTTATCGTACGAATGAACAAACGATTCGCTAAAAATTTTAACGAATGTTCAAATCGAACGAATCTGAAAAACAACTAAAATCCGAATTAACCAAATTAGAAACAACGAAACTACGAAAGAAGAAAATCCGAAAAACGAAAACAGGAACAACGAAAATCAAAATGAACGAAAAAATTTGTACATTCGTAACTTTTATTTTTTTGTTGAATTGGTAATTTTCCGTGTCCCTTACAATGGCGCTGCTTAACGTGCTTCGAATGGATTGAACGAAAAAATTCGTACATTCGTAACTTTATTTTTTTTTTTTGATTCGTAATTTTCCGCGTCCCTTACAATGGCGCTGCTTAACGTGCTTCGAAATGGATTGAACGAAAAAAGTTGTACATTCGTAACTTTTTTTTTTTTTTTCGATTCGTAATTTTCCGTGTCTCTTACAATGGCGCTGCTTAACGTGCTTCGAATGGATTGAACGAAAAAATTCGTACATTCGTAACTTTTTTTTTTTTTTGCGATTCGTAATTTTCCGTGTCTCTTACAATGGCGCTGCTTAACGTGCTTTGAATGGATTGAACGAAAAAATTCGTACATTCGTAACTTTTTTTTTTTTTCGATTTGTAATTTTCCGTGTCTCTTACAATGGCGCTGCTTAACGTGCTTCGAATGGATTGAACGAAAAAATTCGTACATTCGTAACTTTTTTTTTCGATTCGTAATTTTTCATGTCTCTTACAATGGCGCTGCTTAACGTGCTTCGAATGGATTGAACGAAAAAAAAATTCGTACATTCGTAACTTTTTTTTTGCGATTCGTAATTTTCCGTGTCTCTTACTGTAATAATAGCATACACATTACATAATTACGAATAAAATTATGAATTATGCTCCGATTATGAGTCTACGAAAACAATGTTACGAAAGTACGAATAAATCAATCTAACGAAAGTACGAATGTAACTAAATCTACGAAAATACGAATGCGTACGAATTTCGAATAAACGAAAATTAAACTAACGGAAAAACGAATCAACGAAAAAATAACTCTTACGAAAATACGAATCGTTACGAATACGAACACCGACGACTTACGAATTTACGAATCGTTACGAATCAACGGAAACGAAAGAAACAAAACGAAAATAAACACATTTTCTATTGTGCACATGTCTACCATCCACCACCCCAAAATAAGTAATCTTTTTTGGCAAATGTGTTGGAATGAGGCATGTGAATCCCTTCTCTTCTAGAATGGCTGTACTGTGTGCCGCAGTATCAAGCAACTCTTTCTTATTTCAGAAATATCAGAAACTCAACTGGAGCAAAAGTATAAAATACCTAGGCGGAGGGACGGCATGATGGAGGCAGGACATCAGGACAGACAGGGGTAATCTTGGCAGGCGCTCCTTTAAGAAAAAGGGGGGTGGTTTAAAGACGGGAGTCCTTGAGTGGCCCAGCCAGAACCCAGACTTTAACCCGATTGAACATCTCTGGGGAGATCTGAAAATGGCTGCGGGGGTGGAAGTATGGTGAGGTTGTAATGTCCTCAAGACAGTTGGGGTGCTGAGGATATGGACAATTTCAGTAAAATTGTGCCTTATGGACATCCAAAGACACCTTGTTTACATTGTTAGCATTACATTGTTGAATGGTATGTAGCGGCCATAACCCCTTGAGGGGCGGCCTTGACTTTTTGGCTTACCGGTTACCTCCTCTTGGCTTGTCGGTTGTTGTCCAGGGGTTCCCAGGGTTAGTACCCAACAACTTTGGATGCTGACACATAAAAAGTCCTTTTGAAGGTTTTTATTCTGCAGTGGTAACATCCAACATTACACAGTCTCAGATAGGAATAGAGGGCATGGGTGAAGAAACTCAGGCACCTTGAACTGCTGACAAAGTCACACCCTAATGCCGCGTACACGCGGTCGGAATTCTCGTCGGAAAAAGCTCTGATGGTTTTCCCGTCGGAATTCCGACGGAATTTCGCTCAAACTGTCTTGCCTACACACGGTCACACCAAATTCAGACGGTCAATAACACCGCGCCTTAAAAAAACGTTCGACAGCACTATAAAAGGGAAGTTTAATGCTTCTGAGCATGCGTCGAATTGTTCCCGAGCATGCGTCGGAATTTTGCGTGTCGGAATTGCATACACACGATCGGAAAATCCGATAGAAAGGTTTTCCGTCGGAAAAATTAAGAACAGGTTCTCAATCCAAAGTCCGTCGGAAATTCCGACAGAAAAAGACCGTTGGGCACACGGTCGGAAAATCCGATGAAAAGCTCCCATCGGACTGTTTCCATCGGAAATTCCGACCGTGTGTACGCCGCATAAGTCTGCCATAGATGGATCAAAATTTGGCCTTTCAGAGGGAACTAGTCAAATGTCGATGATCTATCTCTGGGCAAGCTGGTTGTACTGAAGTCAGCCCACCGATTCGACTTCAGTACAACTAGCTTGTCAGGTTTTTTTCACCTGTGTTGTATTATTCCCGGTGGGGACGACTAAACCATGTTGATGGGGGAATCAATAAATTTTACTTTCCTTCAACCCATGGCTGAAGGAAATAACATTGCGTATTGCATGGCCTGCCTAAGTCCAATGTACGAAAATCCTCTACAGGTCAGCCATAGACAATTACTCCACCAGGACGAGGCTCCAGTTTTAATTGGTTGTTAAAATAGCCCTCTGCCTATAGATTAATCTAAACTCCATTGACCTTTTTAATAGTTTAAAAAGATGAATGTAGAATTCAATACTTGTTGCAGGTTTTCATGTTATCACACTTCCTAACTGAACACAGTAATGTAGTTACAGTGGTAAGGGCACTGGTGCAGTTTTATTCCCCTTTTGCAAATGCTCACAGTGCTGGATCCCCCTTCCTTCATCCACATTTCCCTAAGTAAATATACATTATGTAAATGGTGTCACAGTTAGTGAGAATAACCCTTTACAGATGTAAAGAAGGATCACATTGGATTTTGTTGAGAGACCAGAGGTCCTTTAGTGTGGAGAATGGGCCCCTTAGCAAGAAGTGCACAATCCATACGCTTCATGCTTGTCAGAAACCATGAAATCAGACCGGGACAGAAGTACATTTAAATCACACTTGTTTAATAAAAGTAAAAAGAACAAACGTAATGAAAACATAGCCAAAGTTCAGTAACCTGAACGGATAGTCAGCCAAGCCAGAAGTCAGGGATCAATGTAGTGGAAGAGCAAGCAGGATCTGGAGCCAGAAGGAATGTCAGCAAAGCAAGTCTTTAAACAGGAACGCAGGAGAATGTCTCTGTGATGTTGACCAAGGCGAAGGCAGAGATCCTCTGGATTGGACAACTTAACTAGGCAGGACTGATGAGCAGGATATCATCAACAGCTGAGTAACTGTGGAGAGAGGGGAGCTGGCAATAAGCCGACAGCTGAGCGACCAACTCTGAGAAGGAAGGGCTGAGCCCAACCCTGACACTGCTTGTGGTCCAATTAACAATCTCCTCATAGACAGTGAACTTTCAGTCCTTTGGACCTTTATTTTTCAACCAGTTAGTTATATCCAGTAGCAGGGGAGTAGATAAGGGGGAGTCAGGGGGGTTCAAACCCCCCCTTCCCCCAGAGAGTCCATCAATATCACAGCAGTAAGGCTAGTGTAGTATATGAAATATTTGGCCAGCAATGATGCGCTCCTCTTCTATCCACTATTTTCTCATTTATAACAGTTTAGTACAGTGATGGTGAACCTTGGCACCCCAGATGTTTTGGAACTACATTTCCCATGATGCCCATGCACTCTGCAGTGTAGTTGAGCATCATGGGAAATGTAGTTCCAAAACATCTGGGGTGCCAACAGTGGCGGTGCGTGCATAGAGGGCGCAGGAGCGCCGCCCCCTCTCTCCTGCACCGCTCTATCACCAATAGATAGATTCATGCATTGCATGAATCTATCTATTGTCACCGCTGCCGCCCCCTATTCAGGTGTCCGGCCCCTTGTCGGGCGCCGGGCATCTGAATTACATCGGGGGGGGGGGGGGGGGGGTTTTGGAAGCGCCCTATTAGAGCTGTAAGCTCTAATAGGGGACCTGATTAGAGCGGTGTGCTCTAATAGGCTTCCATAAGTGTAAACAGCGGGCGCAATGCTGTGCGTTCGCTGTTTACACAGTATTGTGTTAGAGAAGCGAATACATCGCTTCCCTAACACAGACCCGCCTCTCAGCCAATCAGGTTGCCGGGTCTGTGTTACCTGTCACCTGATTGGCTGAAGTCACAGGCGCTGTGATTGGACGCCTAGGGGTCCAATCATTGCAGAAGACAGGAGGAGCGCGGGAGAAGATATCGTGTCGATGAGGAGACACCGCTCGCCGCCTGACGCCGTCACCAGCTGCACACCGAAACAAGGTAAGTGCCGGTAGATGGCGGGCAGAAGGCACATTGGCAGCATTTAATGGGTACAGTGACAGCGTTAGATGGGCACCGTGGCAGCACTTGGGGCACGGTGGCAGTGTTTGGAGCACAGTGGCAGCATTTAATGGGCACAGTGGCAGCATTTGAGGCACAATGGCAGCACTTGGGCACAGTGGCAGCGTTAGATGGGCACAGTGGCAGTGTTTGGAGCACAGTGTAAGCATTTAATGGGCACAGTGGCAGCATTTGAGGCACAATGGCAGCACTTGGGGCACAGTGGCAGCGTTAGATGGGCACAGTGGCAGCATTAGATGGGCACAGTGGCAGCGTTTGATGGGCACAGTGGCAGCGTTTAATGGCACAGTGGCAGCATTTAATGGGCACAGTGGCAGCATTTAATGGGCACAGTGGCAGCGTTTGGAGCACAGTGGCAGCGTTTGATGGGCACAGTGGCAGCGTTTGATGGGCACAGTGGCAGCGTTTGATGGGCACAGTGGCAGCGTTTGGGGCACAGTGGCAGTGTTTAATGGCACAGTGAGGCTGTTTGTTTGTGCCCCCCCAAAAATGTTGAGCACCAGCCGCCACTGGGTGCCAAGGTTCGCCATCACTGGTTTAGTACATCCTTTTTTAATGCATCCCAGAGAAGCTGAAGAGACGCGTCTCAGAATTCCTCTCCTGCATTCCAGACAGGTGAGCCGAAGGGTTTCTCAGATCACCAGATCCCCCACAGAATGGAGTTTGGAGGCCTGATAAATTATAGCAACACCTAAAATACAAAAATCCCCCCTCAATTGCATCTCAAAGGCTCCTACTTCACTTTTCACTGGAGTGTGCCTTTCATACATTATTACATTACAGAACAGAGTATTAAATATTTTTTTTGAGGTCCCACTAGGTGTCACTACCTGTGTTGTATATCCAGCATTAGCTCACAAGCAGCCTTTACACCGCATGCCACACGGGACACGCTGGATGAATTAATAATAACATTTCACACCTGGTTAGAGAAATGAAAGAGTCACTCCACTCCAAACTGATCTTTCTTTGATCTAAATACACTTAATACTTTCAACTGTCTCTGGGGGACTCTATTGGTATCATTCCTGCACAGGGTTCCTGGCTAACCACAACGACTGTGTCCAATATGAGAGGCCCCAACCATCCCTGCACTGTGCCCATTATGAGGGGTTTTATCATCCCTGCACTGAGTTCAAGGTTCTACACACCTAGTGTACCCATTATGAAGGGTTCCCACCATCCCTAAGCTGGGTTCCTGGGTCTGTACACCTGCTGTGCCCATTATGAAGGGTTCTCACCATCCCAATGCTGGGTTCCTGGGTCTGTATACCTGCTGTGCCCACTATGAGAGGTTGCCTCCATCCCTGTGCTGAGTTCCTGGGTCTGTATACTTGCTGTGGCCATTATGAGGGATTACTTCCATCACTGTGCTGAGTTGCTGGGTCTGTGCACCTGCTGTGCCCATTATAAGGGGTCCCCACCATCTCTGAGCTGAGTCCCTGGACCTATACACCTGCTGTGCCCATTATGAAGGGTTTCCACCATCCCTTTGCTGTGTTCCTGGGTCTGTATATCTGATGTGTCCATTATGAGGGGTTTCTACCATCCCTGTGTTGAGCTCCTGGGTCTGTACACCTGCTGTGCCTATTATGAGGGGTTGGCACCATCCCTGTGCTGATTGCCTGGGCCTGTACACCTGCTGTGCCCATTATGAAGGATTTCTACCATCCCTTTGCTGTGTTCCTGGGTCTGTATATCTGATGTGTCCACTGTGAGGGGCTGCCACCATCCCTGTGTTGAGTTCCTGGGTCTGTACACCTGCTGTGCCTATTATGAGGGGTTGGCACCATCCCTTTGCTGTGTTCCTGGGTCTGTATATCTGATGTGTTCACTATGAGGGGTTGCCACCATTCCTGTGTTGATTTCCTGGGTCTGTACACCTGCTGTGCCCATTATGAAGGGTTTCCACCATCCCTTTGCTGTGTTCCTGGGTCTGTATATCTGATGTGTCCATTATGAGGGGATGGCACCATCCTTGTGCTGAGTGCCCGGGTCTGTACACCTGCTGTGCCCATGAGGGGTTCCCACCATCCCTGTGCTGAGTTCCCGGGTCTGTACACCTGTTGTGCCCAGTATGAGGGGTTCCCACCATCCCTGAGCTGAGTCCCTGGGCCTGTACACCTGCTGTGCCCATTATGAAGAGTTTCCACCATTCATGCGCTGTCTTCACAGCTCCCACCTACTGCTATGGTAGAATGCATGACCAAGTACGACATAGCTACCTCTTAGTGCTGCCCAGCTGTACACTCCCACCCTTACCTTACCCAGTAATGGAGACCACACCGTGCTGGAGTGTAAATCTGCCGTAGCAGCTCCTTTATTAAATAACAAAATATATATATATAAATAACTTTATAAATAACTTTTATAACCAATAAACAAAAATAAACAACAGATAAACAACATCAAGAAAAACGTGACGTAGGCCTATAGTAGTACATTACCCCCCCCACCCAAATTACCATAATCAACAGCTCGTGCACTGCGGTCAACTCAACTGTAACTAGGCCTCAAGCTGACATACTAGCTCAGAGACAAAACTATTCCCGCAGTGCAGTCATCCACCATATACCCTACATCACTTATAGGGAATATACCAAACGGGCCCATATCTCCAATGGGTCCCGCATCAAGTTTCCTGTGGGGAGGGGGTTTCTTCTCTATGCCTACGTCACACAACATCCGCCAATGCTACGACGTCCGGTGTACCTGTAAACAAATTATTAGCACCTGTAAAGCATTAAACAAGGGAGGGAGGGCGGGAACTTTTCTCCTCACAGACTGAGCTCCGGGGAGGATGGCTCCTCCCTTTCCTGTTGCCCAGCTCCACCCCCCTCTAACCCTTAAACGGCCATGCACCTTGCAGGCATGTAGACTTTTGTCATGTCAGCCCTGCGCTGATCACTACGTTTAAAGCTGCGGGCTGTTCTTGACCAAGTACGACATAGCTACCTCTTAGTGCTGCCCAGCTGTACACTCCCACCCTTACCTTACCCAGTAATGGAGACCACACCGTGCTGGAGTGTAAATCTGCCGTAGCAGCTCCTTTATTAAATAACAAAATATATATATATAAATAACTTTATAAATAACTTTTATAACCAATAAACAACAAATAAACAACAGATAAACAACATCAAGAAAAACGTGACGTAGGTCTATAGTAGTACATTACCCCCCCCCCCCCCCCCCCACCCCAATTACCATAATCAACAGCTCGTGCACTGCGGTCAACTCAACTGTAACTAGGCCTCAAGCTGACATACTAGCTCAGAGACAAAACTATTCCCGCAGTGCAGTCATCCACCATATACCCTACATCACTTATAGGGAATATACCAAACGGGCCCATATCTCCAATGGGTCCCGCATCAAGTTTCCTGTGGGGAGGGGGTTTCTTCTCTATGCCTACGTCACACAACATCCGCCACCGCAAACAAGGTTAAAACCTTAACCTTGAGCGCACCTCCACACCCTAAGTGCTCGCTCGATCCCATCCTGAATACCGATGGCCCACATATCTGTGCCAACTGGGTTCAGATGAACACCATCAGCCCTCAGATAACGCCAAGTGTCTACCTCCAACTCCCTGTGCCTGATGGCCAACCCCCCGTGTTTAACAAAAAATCTGCTGACCTCCTGATTAACTTTCTTCCGGGCTTTGTTAAGTAGGTCCACTGACCTGGCAAAACGCCATGAAGTCCTGGCGATCATGTCTGACCAAACCAGGACTGTGTTGGGGAAAGCCGCCTGAAGTCGGCAAAAGTCATATTTTATGTCCCTAGTGACGTCTAGTTTTGTCCTAAGCCCCAAATCGTTGCCCCCAACGTGAATAACTAAAACCTCCGGAGGCCTATCCCATCTCGCAAACTTGAGCGCTTCCGGGATAAGACGGCTCCAGAGCATACCCGGGAAACCCAACCACTTTATGTAGGCCTCCCTCCTAGAAAAACCCAGCTGTCTACCATCCGGTCTGTCATCTCCCCTTCTGGCTCCCCAGCAGACATAAGAGTGCCCTATAATCCAAACGAGCTTCGGTGGTTCATCTGAAAGAGAAACAGCAAGAAAATTCCGGTCAGCTTCAATTAATGTACCACACGAAACCATGTCGGCACTTCACACAACCCTCCCCTTTTGTCAGCAACCCTTATGCAATCAAATCCATCCTAACATATGACCTGAAACGCCTTGATTCCCACCTCCCAATTTGTTTCACCGCTTCTTCCGGTAAACCCCACCTGACCGCCTCAGTGGCCGCCCCAATCCTGAAAGAATGCGAGGAAAATCTCAATTCCCCCATATTCATAACTCGTAAACATTTCCGGAAGACCCCTACGAACTGAAAGCGCGATAGCGCCTCGCCGTTCTGATGCACCAACAGGGGGCCCTCCCCAGCCGGCCTCCCCTGTAAGAAAACACTCGTCACCAAGACGGGGCAGAGTTTGGCGTCTGGAATGGCGAAAACCACCACTTCCTTGCCTCGGCCCTGCTGGTCCGTCTTTGATCTTTGCAGATGTAAAACCAACCTGTCCTCAAAGCACCGCACGTCTCCCACAGCCAATCCATCTCTCTTTTTCTTCGAGGAACTCACCAGCTCCCCAATCCGAAAAGCCCCAAAAAAGGCTAATACGAAGGCCGTGCGGAACAGTCCCACCTCGTACCCAGACGAGCAAACCCCACGCAGGGTGTCCACCACCCTGCCCAGCAGTTCGAACGTCACCGGTCGTCGCTCGTCCCGTACCGACTTCCCTTTTTTGTAACCCTTAACTGCTTGACGCGCCCAGAACTCCTTGGTCCAGTCGCTCCCCCCCCCAAGTTTACACCAAAATGCCATAGCCGCCATAACTTTTTCCAGCCTCGACACGGAAATACCGCTCTCCATGTGCCTGGCGATAAAATAAATAAAAAGCAGCCTAGGTTCCCTTTCTCCCCTTGTGGTCTGAAGCTGGAAAGCAGCCCATTCGTCCCATACTTTCCTGTATGCTTTCCATGTCCCTTCGGTCACCGACCGCTGAATCCATCCCGCTAGTCTTCCAGTGCAATCTTCCACATCTCCGCCGGGCACTGGGTTCCCCGATGCTCTGCTTCCGGCGCCAGTTCCCGAAACTTTTCCCACTGAAACCGAGAGAGAGCATCAGCGACCACGTTCTCCACGCCCGGCAAGTGCACCGCATGCATGAAGATGTTCATCTGCATGCACCGCAGTACCAGGTGTCTCAACAATCGTATCACCGGAGGTGATGCCGCCGATACCTTGTTGATCACCTGAACTACCCCCAGGTTGTCGATGTGGAAGCGAACTTTCCGATCCCGGAAGAATTCACCCCACAGCTCAACCGCCAACACTACCGGAAATAGTTCTAGTAGCAACATGTTCCTGAGCAACCCCTCCCGCTTCCAGCTGTCCGGCCAAGGGCCCGCACTCCAGCGCCCCTTGAAGAAAGCCCCATAACCCGCCGACCCTGCGGCGTCTGTGAACAACTCAAGATCAAAGTTGCTCACCGGCCCCGTCATCCATAACGCTCTCCCATTGAAATTGTCCAGGAACACGTGCCACATTCGCAGATCACTCTTATGTTCCTTTGAGAGTGTAACGTAATGCCTGGGCGACTCAATCCCCCCAGTACTCGCTGCCAGTCTCCTACTAAAAATCCGCCCCATCGGGATAATCCTGCAAGCAAAGTTAAGCTTCCCCAACACTGACTGTAGGGCTCTCAACTGCACTTTGCGCCGCCCCACCAATGCCCGAACTTCCGTTTTCAATGCCACCAATTTAACCTCCGGCAGTCTGCATTCCATTGCTACTGAATCAAGTACTATCCCCAAGAAGCTGATCTCTGTCCTGGGCCCTTCCGTCTTGTCGGGTGCAAGCGGAATGCCGAAATCCCCTGCAATCCTTTCCAATGTTGTAAGTAACACCGCGCAAACCTTGGATGCGGGCGGGCCGACACACAAAAAGTCGTCCAAATAGTGGATCACTGAGTTCAAACCAGACACGTCCCTCACCACCCATTCTACAAACGAGCTGAAACATTCGAAGAATGCACACGAGATAGAGCAACCCATCGGTAAGCACTTATCCACGTAGTATTCCTCCTGCCACCTGCAACCCAATAAGTAGAAGCTATCGGGGTGAACAGGTAACAAACGGAAGGCCGCTTCGATGTCTGTCTTTGCCATCAGAGCCCCTCTACCATACTTACGCACCCAAAAGACCGCTGCATCAAAGGACGTGTAATGGACCGCGCAAGCCTGGGGGTCAATGGCATCGTTCACCGACCCCCCTTTCGGGTAAGAAAGGTGGTGAATGAGCCTGAATTTGTTAGGTTCCTTCTTGGGGACCACTCCCAAAGGAGAAACCACTAGTTCGGGGATTGGCATTACGGGGAAGGGGCCCGCCATCCTGCCCAGAGCTACCTCTTTTTGTAACTTTTCCGTTACCACCGCCCGGTGTCTCAGAGCCGACCTCAAATTGTCTGCTCCTGGTGGCACCGAGCCCAGTACCGCAGGAATTACAAAACCCTCCCCAAAACCTGAAGCCAACAAATGAGCCACGCCCCTGTCCGGATACCTACCTAGAAAAGGCAGCATTCTTTCCACTCTCACCGGCGTCTTCCCCTTTGTTTGCAGACTCACTGGCCTTGCCTTTTCCCTGCTTAAAACACCGTGACCCGGGGTGAGATCCCCCACACCCGGAGCACTCGTGTTTGTACTTACACCCCGTTCCGAACTTGCAGGTGCCCTCATTGTACTGCCAACAGACTCCCTTCTTTTTAGCGGCCGATTGACCTGAAGCCCCCGATCCACCGCCCCCCCCCCCCTGAAAAAACTGCCCCGCCGGCTTCGCTGCTGCCATCAAGCGCATCCACAGACTGATGTCCTTGTGGTCCCAGCGAAGCGCCGGCCTGACTGCCCTCCTCTGGCGAAATTGTTCGTCGTAGCGTAGCCACGACATTCCTCCATAGGTCCGATGGGCCTCTCCGATGGCGTCCAGGTAGCAGAAAAGCGCCGAGCAGTGCTCCGGCTCTTTTTCCCCTATTACGCTTGCCAGGATTGCAAACGCCTGAAGCCAGTTTTGGAAAGTCCTGGGAATCAACCTATAACGCCTCTTCTCCTCGTCCTCCTTTTTGCTGTCATCAGGTTTCACCCTATCCAGATTAAACTTTTCCAGGGGGAGCAGCGAAAATATCTCCACGTACTCCCCCTTCCAAATTTTTTCCCTGACCTCTTGCTTTAAATGA
Organism: Lithobates sylvaticus; assembly: GCA_028564925.1. Taxonomy (NCBI): domain Eukaryota; kingdom Metazoa; phylum Chordata; class Amphibia; order Anura; family Ranidae; genus Lithobates; species Lithobates sylvaticus. The sequence continues at coordinate 17,659,231 of CM053028.1, forward strand.
GCCCCTAGGGGCCCTTCAAAACACACGTAAACCTCGCACCGTGCGGAGTCCGCCAGGCGTACAATGTCCTGTTTTTTGGTTTTGTCCCCCCCTTTCTCCCCCTCTCCCGCCGCTGGGTCCGTGGGCGGACCCGCCTCCACTGTGCCCCCCGCCCCTCCCTCCCCCACCCCCGGGGTTAACGCGGGCGGAATCGCCACCGCCGTTTCCCCTGTTTGCTCGTTCGTCCCCACCATGCCTGGCATTGCCCCCATCTGCCCCACCCCCATACTTTCCCTCCCGAGAGGAACCCAGGCTCGGACCGGCCCCGTCGGGGCCATTGGAGCCGCGTCAAACCTGCCCACTAAGTCCCTGAGCCCTGCTAAGAGAACCCTGAGGCCGTCTCCCGACAAGGCGGGATCGGGGCCGCTGTTGCCCAAGAAAGGAGCCCCCTGAACGGCCCCGGGGACGCAATCCCCCCCCCCCTCCGTGTCCCCCAACCCGGAAGCGCCTCCCCCCCACCGAAACACGGAAATGAAGAGGACTTACCAGGCTGCCTGGAAATGTTCCCACCAGCCGTTGTTCCCGAATCCACCGCCACCATTCGTCCCTCCGCGATCTCGTCCTCGGACCTGGACAGCTCTCTCTCCGACAGCTCCGGCTCCTCCTCCGTCAAATCCGCAGCCTGCCCCCCAGGGGATTCGCCCCCGGAGGCGGACGAGCTCCTTTCCCTCAGGTTCCTCTTCCGTCCCTCTGCCGACTTACTGGCACACTTCCGAGGGGTCTGGGCACTTGATCCGGTAGCTGGCTCCACCGCCATGGGGTTAGGCCGCACGCCTCTGTGCCCCTGCAGCGGTTTAGTAGGCCTGGACCGTACGCCCCCAGCCCCCGCTGACTGCGGTTCCCGACCAGATCTTGCGTCGTTCCTCCCCTTCGGGTGCACCCGTGCAGACGGACCGCCTGTACCCCGGGTGTTCGCCCGGTAGCTGCCGGGCCGACAAGTCCTGGCCCCCCCGGCCGCCGACCGCAGGCTGGGCCGAACGCCACCCGCCTGGGCCCTCTGTCCCCCATCAATGGGCGGCTCGCCCCCTTGTTGGTCTTCCTCCCTCTCCTCTTCTTCCTCCGGGCCCGACTGCTGCGTCCCCCCCCAGCTCCTGTTTCTCCCCCTCACCCCCCCCCTGGCGGGCCGCCGAGAAGGGCGGCCGCCCTGTGAGTGTTGGGCCTGGGAGCCTGCTGGCTGTTGACCGCCATGGCGCTTCCCCCCTCCCCCCCCCTTGGAGGCTGTGGAGCTCCTGAGCCGTCCGCCTGTCCCAAGATGGCCGCGAGGCCTGAGGCCTGGGAACGCCGCTGGATGCTGGATGATGCCTGGGTCTCGCTGGTCCCCCCCGCGGACTTAAACCCCTTAGCCGTTTTTCCCGCGGGTGTTGCGGCCCCCCTCGCCGACCGCTTAGCAGGCGGTTCGGCGTCTGACAAGGCCCCCATGTCCCCCTGCCTGCCAGTGGCCCGGCGCCCGTCGGGCGAATAACGGTCCGGCGGGCGGATCTGCCGCGCCCGGCCGCCGTGCGTCGACCCCCCCCTCCTCTCTCACCCCCGAGGGCTCGTTCTACCTGCTCCCTAATCCATGCTGCCCCGTTCGCCGCCGCTGCCGCCCGGATGTTTCCCAGGAGCTCCTCCATGCTGCCTGCTTCCAACTTTTCTCCTCACAGACTGAGCTCCGGGGAGGATGGCTCCTCCCTTTCCTGTTGCCCAGCTCCACCCCCCTCTAACCCTTAAACGGCCATGCACCTTGCAGGCATGTAGACTTTTGTCATGTCAGCCCTGCGCTGATCACTACGTTTAAAGCTGCGGGCTGTTCTAGAGTGGAAAAACACGAGGTAGGTAAGAACTGAGCCAAGTGTCCCCAAGAAATAAAAGAAACTAGGGGGTGACTCATTCCAGTGGACTCCACCTACAACTTCTATATCACTTCTGGGTGGACTGATCCTTTAAGGAAAGTCACGGTCGACTCGCCTGGCATGCAAAGTTTGTTTCTTTAATTTGCAGAACATGAGAGGTTTTAGCTGTTGTGTTTTCTCCGGTCATCAAACTCCTTTCAACGTCCTTGAGGCCTGCGAGGGTGACGCATGGATCTGAAGTTCATTAGAAAATGCGCTGGAAAAACAAACAGAAGGAAAAAAAAACAGAAAGCCGGGCAGATTGGGTTACAGCAGAGATTATTTACTCCTATTATCACTTCTCTTCATGTGGAGGCTCAGCCTGAGTGTTATTGTTTTGTGATTTCAGGTGGGTAAAAAAAGAATAAAAAAGAAAAGCAAAACAAAACGAACCTCCAACAATGCAGTACCTGGAGCTGGCATGGGAGGATGCCATGTACCATCCAGGGACACACCATTGATAGAATGGGCATGGTCCACTTATTACGAGCTACATCCAGAGAAACAACAATAGATTCAGTAGAAATATACCTGGAACTGAAGATAATAGCAAAGTTCAGAAGTAATTTAGCTCTATTACTATATTCACACTATAAGGTCCCTTGCACGCGGCCGTGTCGTCTAGCTTCTGTGCACCCTTAGTTTTAGTGTGCCTGGGAGGGACAGGTGCAGTATCGAGCCTCGCTGCCTGCAACCTGTCAAAGTCTATGGTAGGCAGCAGATAAACAAGGCTGGACGCTGTACCAAGTGGTACTCACCTTTAAGGCCATATGCCTTTAGGATTTTTTTCCCCTAAAATAATAAACGTTATTGTGACGGAACCGCTTTGGCACCCTGCTTGGGTGCTTCCTTCCGCCAAACAGTCAATTCTGCCCTCCAAACCGTTCCGAGCAGACCAAGAGCTAATACCGGCCCTTTTTACCCCAAACATCGTACACAGATAAGATGTGGGGATTGAACCAAAGGAATTTATTGACACTTATTGAAACTCAGACACATATTTTATACCCCACATGACCTTTGTAGGACTTAGGCCCAGTGACCTAATACCTTTTGCTCTATGACCTGGCACCACCCTCCAAAACCCCTCTTCAAAAAAGACCCAACTAGGTTTTTGGAGTAAATGGCCAGCCGGCCTTATTTTATTAACCAATATAAATTTTCATAAATAACATGTTCACATTAACATGAACTTTCAACTTATTTCAAATGGGTCAGAGGTGGGGGAAACAACAAACCCCTGTTCACTGCTAAAGCATGTTTTTAACTTCAAACCTTCTGCCTCCAGTCGGAATCCCCTGACTCGGAGGCGTTACCAAACCAAGCAGTGACCTACCACTTTTTAACCCTTCCAGGTACTGTAACCTGGAAGTAACACAAACCACTCCCATCACGTGGATGGGTACAGCATGTTTCAAACATGTACCTCTCAGACTTCCAGGTACCCCCTGTAACCTGGAAGTAACATAAACCTCTCCCATACATAGATGGGTACAGCATGTTTTAAACATGTACCTCTCAGACTTCCAGGTACCCCTGTAACCTGGAAGTAACATAAACCACTCCCATCACATGGATGGGTACAGCATGTTTTAAACATGTACCTCTCCGACTTCCGGTACCCCCTGTAACCTGGAAGTAACATAAATCACTCCCATCGCATGGATGGGTACAGCATGCTTTTAAACATGTACCTCTCAGATCTCGTCTTCCAGCAACCCTAAGAGCTGCCTTAGCAAGGACCCCATTCCAGCCTAATCCTTCAATAGGGCGGGAGGGTGGGAAACGCTTCCTCCTCCGCTCTGTGACTGACGTCACTTCCCCGTTCTCCTTCACTATTCCCCCTATGGACTCCGCCCACCTGCACATCCTCACTATTTTTAAAGCGTCCTACCTCTTAAAGCGGCAACTGTGCAGTCCAGCACAGTCATGTAGTCCCTACGCTTATTTTCTTTTGTCTTTTGCTCCGGGACTCCCTGGAGGATATTCCTCTCTTGAGGCTATTAGCATGACAATGCAAACTTCAAACACCAATCCAATTAACAGCTAACAACTAATGCCGCGTACACACGGTCGGAATTTCCGATGGAAACAGTCCGATGGGAGCTTTTCAACGGATTTTCCGACCGTGTGTATGCCCATCAGTCTTTTTCTGTCGGAATTTCCGACGGACTTTGGATTGAGAACCTGTTCTCATTTTTTCCGACGGAAAACCTTTCTATCGGATCTTCCGATCGTGTGTATGCAATTGCGACACGTAAAATTCCGACGCATGCTCAGAAACAATTCGACGCATGCTCGGAAGCATTAAACTTCCCTTCTATAGTGCTGTCGAACGTGTTTTATGCCGCTGTGTTACAGACCGTCGGAATTTGGTGTGACCAGGTGTAGGCAAGACAGTTTGAGTGAAATTCCGACAGGAAAACCATCAGATCTTTTTCCAACGAGAATTCCGACCGTGTGTACGCGGCATAACAGTAATCTAATTAAACAGTAAATTTATCAACAAACATATAGCATACCACAATAATTTGGTAACAAGGTGAAGTGGACACAATACTAGCAGACAGACAGAAACAATAGGTGACTCAATTAACAATGTCTATACTATGCACTAGACAAGTCATCAGAATACAAACAATGTTCCAGCAGTCTGATAAAGTGGAATTCATTTATCTTTATAGATTTCTTGAGGGATCTTGTTGATAAATATTTCTGCCCCAAGTGAAGGAGTCTCTCCCACCCAGCCTGCAGGAGGGCCACCATATTTCCTCTATTAACCTGTACAGGATTAATATTACACCTTTCCATCCACTCCAGAAGGGAAGATTTATTTTCCTTATTCAGACAAGTAATCCAAGCCCCACTCTCAGTGTCCATTAGGTTGTTGCCCATCATTATAGAATTATCTGCTTTCTCCATGGGCCATAATCAGTGGGTAGGAGGCATGACCCTAGTCCTCTCCAAAAGCCTCTGTCCTGGTTGGGTCTGTCACAGTTATACTTACCTGCTCTGTGTAATGGTTTTGCACAGAGAAGCATGATCCTCCTCTTTGGGGTTTCCCCACAGGTGCTCCTGCCCTTCGAGTGCCCCTATAGCATGCCACTTGCTATGAAAACAGTCTTGTGGGCTCAATCTCGAACCAGTCTGTGTGCGTCCATTGACACACACAATGCGGCCCAGCCCCACCCCCCACTCAGGATTTGATTGAAAGCCAATGGCTCTGGCTGCTCCTGAGCTTCCTGTGAGAAGAGGGGAGAGAAGAGCAGCATGGCTGCAGACAGGCATAGCATTGGATTGAGCTCATGCTCAGGTAAATATTTAGGGGGGCTGGGGGAGCTGACAGGCAGTTTACCTTAATGCAGAGAATGAATTAAAGTAAAAATGTTTTACCTTTACAAGCAGTCCAACAAGGTGCATGCCACCTCATGGACTTATCTCTTTCATTTACATTTTTGCAAAGCGCTGGCAGCATAGCTCTCACTATGCTTCCAGTGCTCCCGTATCTTCTGGTCTCAGCTCCAGCAGTTAAGAGTTGCATGCAGCTGCTGTGCCCACTCCTCCCATCCTCCTGCCAATCACAGAGCAGTTTGTGTTATTTGAACCTATTCACAAATACAAAGGCTCCTGTGAATGGGCAACAGATGGAGAGGTGGGCAAAGATACTATGTGCATAACTCCCAACTTTTTGAGATAGGAACAAGGGACGCCTATTAGCAAAAGTAAGGCATAGATACCCCCCTGCCACACCCCTTAAAGGAGAATTATACAAAAAAAAATGATTGGTTAAACCCACGCGTGCTTTATTTTAACACTAATATTCCTTTATACTGGCTTTTGAAATTTACAAATGCAGCAATTTAGAAATTGGATGAAAGGGTTAGCGCTGGGAAACACTTTTTGAAAGATAAAAGGTGCATTTTATATAAAACTGTAGCATCCTGTAGTGTGAATAGGTTAGATGTTAGTGTAGGAAAATTTGGCCTGCCTGAGAGCCAGGCCTGTGTTCAATCTAAGTCAGGACTGAGTGACTCAGGGAGGCTGGATGACTCAGAAGGCAGCATCTCTGGTAACTCCCCCTGCTCTCTGGAACCTTGGAGAAGCTTCCAGAAGTAGAGGGTGGAGTTAAGGAGGAGTTGCCTGGAGTATTGATGAGGGTCCCAGATAATCCCCAGTAAATGGGCTGGCAGGGGGCAGGTACCTCATGAATACTCTTGGGTCAAGCAAGCAGGGGCAGTCGGGTGGAATATGAAGATGGAGTGTTGAGGAGGCTGTCAGTGGCCCTTAAGGGTGGTCCCCTAGTCCAGGAATCCTTCCTGGAGGCACAGGAGCAAGGAGAGGACAGCAGGAGCAGGTCAGCAGGAGCAGGTCAGCATGTCCAGGAGGTCTCCTGAGAAGTCACTTTGGTGGGCTGGTGAGTGAGCAGTCTGGGAGGACTGTGGAGAGAGAGAGAGAGTTCCAGTCTTGGAAAACTGTGGAGAAGTAGCCAGGTGGGCTAGAGAAAGGAGCCCCTGCAACCAGGCAGGCTGGCAGTGCCTAAAGAGGTGGTGCTGGGATCAGTAGCCCTGACTTTCTCTTTGCTACACATTTAAAGGGGCCTCCCATAACACCCCTACTCCCCATCCAAGTTCTAATCACTCAGTAAAATAACAAAACAAAGTCCTTGACTGTTTTCTGACTCTGGAAAATTTGGTGTGCCTGGCTGTGTGGGGTGGGAGATCCCATTTCATCTGCGGCTACCTAGGGGGTGCGCTACACAACTATGTAGATCAGACCAAAATGAGGGACAACTGAGGAAAGCGGGTAAGAGTGATTTTGTTTCATAACAGGGACAGTCTCCCAAAATCAGGGACAGTGGGGAGCTATGGGAGAAGGCAGTGTCTCTTCTGTCAGAACTCTGGGAGTGTAGCAATAGCTGTACTTCTGAAGTTCCATAAAATTGTGAGATGAAAATTAATGAGATAAGATTGTAGGCAGGCTGCCTGCAGAAGTGTTGGTTTTAGTTAGTGTCTGGCTCAGGCCAGGGGGGAAAGAGTTATGCCGCGTACACACGATCGGAATTCTCGTCGGAAAAAACTCTGCCGGTTTTTCCGACGGAATTTCGCTCAAGCTGTGTTGCCTACACACGATCACACCAAATTCCGACAGTCAATAACACAGCGGCATAAAACACGTTTGAAAGCACTATAAAAGGGAAGTTTAATGCTTCCGAGCATGCGTCAAATTGTTTCCGAGCATGCGTCAAATTGTTTCCGAGCATAAACTGCACCGCGAGCGGCCGAATACCGCGGTTAAAACGACGGTAAAGCAGCGCTAAATATAGCGCTGCTTTACCGTCACTGCGGCCCACCCGCCCCAGTGTGAAAGGGGCCTTAATGTGTGTGCTGCTGTTCCCGGGCTTTTTGGATCCAGCCTACCCATCAGTGATATAAATATGGGGGAGTGTTGGGCTGCACTAAGCAGAACATGATGTGACCACTGTGGAGGAGGACTGCTGCGCCTTGCAGTTGGTTGGAGGCACTGGGAATCTGGAAACCAGCCAACATTTGGGAAATGCCTAAAATGGACTACTACCTTTTGGAGGTATGCCTGGGCAGCCAGCTAGGGATAGATAGGGATCTTCTAATGTTAATGTACATAGTGGACTGTCATGTTAAAAGACATTTGAGTAAAGTTGAATCAATGGTTCTGAGCCTGGTCTGAAGGTGAATGTGGGCTCTGGCCTGTCAAAAGAACTAGGGTCAGTAAAGCACACCCAGGGTATGAAGCAAAGCACTACTCAGGTCTACCCAGTTGCTATGGGTAACCAAGTACTAGAACAAGTTACATGCAGCCGGTCACAAATCGTGATACCTGGGTCCTCCGGTTATTGAGGGGGTCTGCGTTTCATAGTTTCATAGTTAGTAAGGTTGAATAAAGACACCAGTCCATCCAGTTCAACCTGAGTGAGTGTCTACAACTGTCCCTATCCCTGTACATCACACACTCACATCGGTCCCTACCCTCAAGGAGCCCACAATCCAAGGTCCCCATTCATATACTAGGGCCAATCTTTTTTTTTTGACAGAAGCCAATTAACCTACCTGCATGTCTTTGGATTGTGGGAGGAAACCGGAGTACCCGGAGGAAACCCACACAGGCACAGGGAGAACATGCAAACTACAGGCAGGTAGTGTCATGGTTGGGATTTGAACCAGCAACCCTTCTTACTGCTAGGTGAGAGTGCTAACCACTACACCACTGTGCGTTCTGGCTCCCTGACCAGTGGTCTATCTTCCTTAGCAACCAGGACCAAATCTGTGTTATGGAGCCACTTTTACACACGTTTTCCTGCCTAGCAACAAGATTTATATTAAATAAAATATTCTGAAGCCTGAAATGTGTCCAAAAACACCATAGAGAGGGTAAAAAGAAAAAAAAAATGAAAAATGACCAAAGATACTCAGCTCAAGTGTGAATGGGCCGGCAGGTTAGCCTCCCAACCAATCACAAGTAACGGTGAGCCGCGTGCTTTAAGCAAAATTGACTCCTTCTCAATTTCACTCATTGAGCTGCAAAGATAAAATTTGTTTGAGAAAGAAAAAACGACAGCCTGAATCGCGTGTTTCCATATTTATCACGTGTGAGTTCGGAGACAGGTCAGGCCAGTCCTCAGGAGGCGCTATAAACCTGGCTCTGACCTGACAATAAACTGCTGGAAGAGGAAATTGTACCTGCTGTCTATAATCCCAAAACACAAACACAGTCTATACTGAGAGAAAGAGAAAGAAAGAAAGAAAGAAAGAAAGAAAGAAAGAAGGAAAGGGGTGAATGGAGGGAGGGAGAAAGAAAGAAAGATGGAGAGAGAAAGAAAGAAACAGGGATGGAAGGGGGGGCGGGGAGGGGAAGAAAGAAAGAAAGAAAAAAAAAGAAAGAAAGAAAAAAAGAAAGAGGGATGGAGAAAAAGGGGTGGAGAAAGGGGGTGCATGGGGAGAGGGAGGTAAGGAAGGAGAAAAAAAGAAGGAGGGATGGAGGGGGGTTGAGAAATTAAAAAAGAGTGATGGGGGAGGGAAACAAAGAAAAAGAGGGATGGAGAATGAAAGAGGAATGGAGAAAAAGAGAGAGGGATGAAGAGAAAGAAAGAAATACGAGGGGAGATGGAGGGATGGAGAGAGAAAAGAAAGAAAAGAAAAGGAGGGAGGAAGGGAGATAGAAAGAAGGAAAGAAAAAGATAGAAAAAGAAAGAAGGATGGAGAGAGGCAGAGAGAAAGAAAGATGGATGGAGAGAGAAAGAAAAAAAGAAAGAGGGATGGAGGGAGGAAGAAAGAAAGAAAGATGATGGAGAAAAAAGAGGGGTGGAGAAAAAAAGAGGGGTGCATAAAGAGAGGGGAGGGAAGGAAGGAGAAAAAAAAAGGAGAGATGGAGGGAGAGAGAAAGAAATTAAAAAAGAGTGATAGGGGAGGGAGAAAGAAAAAAATAAATAAAGGGGATGGAGAAAGAAAGAGGGATGGAGAGAAAGAAAGAAATACGAGGGGATAAAGAGGGATGAAGGGAGGGAGAGAGAAAGAAATAGAAAATGAGGGATGAAGGGAGAGAGGGAGGAAGGGAGATAGAAATAAAGAAAGAAAGAAGGAAAGAAAGAAAAAGAGAAAAAAAGAAAGGAAGAGGGATGGAGGGAGGTAGAGAGAAAGAAAGGTGGATGGAGAGAGAAATAAAAAAGAGGGATGGAGGGAGAGAGGAATAAAAAAATAAAAAAAGAGGGATGGAGGGAGAGAGAAAGAAAGAAAAAGAGAAAGAGGGATGGATAATTTGTGCATGTTTGTGTTAGTATATGCATGGGGAAGGAGCTTTTATATTTTTTGGTAGTGTTTTTTTATCTGTTTTATTAACCACTTTGCCGAATGATGGCTACAGTGCGGCCGGCTAGTTCTGGGACGCTGTCACATGATGACGTGCCATGATTGCACCTGCCGCACACCTGCAGCAGGGCGCAGGCAACGCGCTCTGTGATCGCAGTGTCTGGAGGACACTGCTGATCACAGATTGAGGTAATGAGCCAATCAACGGCTCTTTACCACGTGATCAGCTGTATCCAATCCCAGCTGATCATGGATCTAAACAGAAGTTGGTTATCTGCACTTCTTTCCTCACGTTGACAGCATGAGAGGAGAGCCCATAACCCGCTTCTCTAAAAGGGACATGTACACTGATATTCAGGGCACTGACTATCAGTGTCCTGCTTATCAGTGCTGTCCCAACAGTGCCCACCAGTGCTGCCAATCTGTGCCCACCAGTGCTGCCAATCTGTGCCCACCAGTGCTGCCAATCAGTGCTGCCCATCAGTGCTGACCATCAGTGCCTCCCCATCACTGCCCATCAGTGCAGCCTATCAGTGCCACCTCATCACATCAGTGAAAGAGTAAAATTACCAGTTTGCCAAATTTTATAACAAACTATGAAAAAGTTTTGTTTATTTTTCAAATTTTTCAGTCTTTATTTGTTTATTTAGCAAAAAAAAAAAAAAAACTGTGGTGATTAAATACCACCAAAAGAAAGCTCTATTTGTGTGAAAAAAAAATGATAAAAATTGCGTTTGAGTACAATGTTGCACGGCCGCGCAATTGTCATTCAAAGTGCGACAGCGCTGAAAGCTGAAAATTGGACTGGGCAGGAAGGGGGTGTAAGTGCCCAGTAGGCAAGTGGTTAACCACTTCCTGCCCGGTTAATAGCAGATTGACGTCCGGGAAGTGGTTTCGTTATCCTGACTGGGCGTCATATGACGTCCTTCAGGATAACAGCCGCTGCGCGCCCCGTGGGGGGTGCGCATCGCGGCGATCGGTGGAGCGGTGTGCCAGTCTGACACACCGATCCACCGATCTCGGTAAGAGCATGCGTCGGAAATTTTGCGTGTCGGAATTGCATACACACGATCGAAAAATCCGATAGAAAGAAAGGTTTTCCGTCGGAAAAATTAAGAACAGGTTCTCAATCCAAAGTCCGTCGGAAATGCCAACAGAAAAAGACCGATGGGCATACACACAGTCGGAAAATCTGATGAAAAGCTCCCATTGGACTGTTTCCATTGGAAATTCCGACCGTGTGTACGCGGCATTACTATCACAAACGGCTAAGAAGTCCCCTATGTGATAGTGTGATGCAGGTGACAGACCCCTAATGTCACCCCTGCATTCGGTTGAAGCCAGCAGAGCACAGCCTGTGGTCCATCAGCTTCTTCCCCAACTAGAGCAGCCAGGGTTTTTAACAGCTGTGAACCTGGAAGTGCTCAGAATTGAGCACCTCTGGGTTCCTACTATCTGTTCACTGATCTCCCGCTGCGCTCTTGATCCAGACATCCACCACGAAGGTCCAGAGAACCCAGGAGGGACAGGTGATCCAGGACATACGGCTGCTGAAATTTCAGGGGAAATTAAAACTCAGTGCCTTGAAAAAGTATTCATACCCCTTGAAATTTTCCACATTTTGTCATGTTACAACCAAAAACGTAAATGTGATTTTATTGGGATTTTATGTGATAGACCAACACAAAGTGGCACATAATTGTGAAGTGGAAGGAAAATGATAAATGGTTTTCAAATAAATTTATTTTATACAAATAAATATGTGAAAAGTGTGGGGGGGGTACATTTGTATGGCGCCCCCCTGAATCAAAATTTTGCTGAACCGCCTTTCTCTGCAATTACACCTACAAGTCTTTTTGGGGATGTCTCTACCAGCTTTGCACATCTAGAGAGGACATTTTTGCCCATTCTTCTTTGCAAAATATCTTACGCTCTGTCAGATTGGATGGAGAGCGTCTGTGAACAGCAATTTTCAAGTCTTGCCACAGATTCTCAGTGGGATTTAGGTCTGGACTGTGACTGGGCAATTCTAACACATGAATATGCTTTGATCTAAACCATTCCATTGTAGCTCTGGCTGTATGTTTCGGGTCGTTGTTCTGCTGGAAGGTGAACCTCCGCCCCGGTCTCAAGTCTTTTGCCGACTCTAACAGGTTTCTTCTAAGATTGCCCTGTATTTGTCTCCATCCATCTTCCCATCAACTCTGACCAGCTTCCCTGTCCCTGCTGAAGAAAAGCATCCCCACCACATGATGCTGCCACCACCATGTTTCACAGTGGGGATGGTGTGTTCAGGGTGATGTGCAGTGTTAGTTTTCCCCACACATAGCGTTTTGCTTTTAGGCCAAAAAGTTCATTTTTGGTCTCATCTGACCAGATCACCTTCTTCCACATGTTTGCTGTGTCCCCCACATGGCTTCTCACAAACTACAAACAGGACTTCTTATGACTTTCTTTCACCAATGTCTTTCTTCTTGTCACTCTTCCATAAAGGGCAGATTTGTGGAGAACACGACTAATAGTTGTCCTGTGGACAGATTCTCCCACCTGAGCTGTGGATCTCTGCAGCTCCTCCAGAGTTACCATGGACCTCTTGGCTCTTCTCTGATGAATGCTCTCCTTGCCCGGCCGGGTCAGTTTAGGTGGACGGCCATGTCTTGGTAGGTTTGCAGTTGTGCCATACTCTTTCCATTTTCGGATGATGGGTTGAACAGAGCGCCGTGAGATGTTCAAAGCTTGGGATATTTTTTTTATAACCTAACCCTGCTTTATACTTCTCCACAACTTTATCCCTGACCTGTCTGGTGTGTTCCTTGGCCTTCATGATTCTGTTTGTTCACTGAGGTTCTCTAACAAACCTCTGAGGGCTTCACAGAACAGCTGTATTTATACTGAGATTAAATTACACACAGGTGGACTCTATTTACTAATTAGGTGACTTCTGAAGGCAATTGGTTCCACTAGATATTAGTTAGGGGTATCAGAGTAAAGGGGGCTGAATACAAATGCCCCCCCCCCCACACTTTTCACATATTTATTTGTAAAAAAAATTGAAAACCATTTATCATTTTCCTTCCACTTCACAATGGTATGTGCCACTTTGTGTTGGTCTATCACATAAAATCCCAATAAAATACATTTATGTTTTTGGTTGTAACATGACAAAATGTGGAAAATTTCAAGGGGTATGAATACTTTTTCAAGGCACTGTATTTTCCCTTTTTCTTGGGGCCCCCCATGCAGTTTTGCTCTCCACCTGCTCTGAGATATACAATAAATAGCAGCTAGACTCAAAATCAGTTTACTGAATCAGATCAGGCAGCTATTGCGATTGGTTGCCAGAGGTTACAGTGTATCATTACCGCTCACTGACTGGTTGCTAGATGTTACAGCACACATTACGGCTCACTAATTGGTTGCTAGAGGTTATAGCACATGATTTCTGCTTGTTGATTGGTTGCTAGAGATTACTGTGGGTATGACCTCAGGGGGTCATGATATACATAACAATGTATGGAAACATCACCTGCGGTGCCGACATCGCTGGACTCCAGGAGAGGTAAGTGTCCTATTATTAAAGGTCAGCAGCTGCAGTATGTGTAGCTGCTGGCTTTTAATTTTTCCAGGGGTGGGCGGACCTCCTCTTTAACCACTTGCTTACTGGGCACTTAAACACCCTTCCTGCCCAGACCAATTTTCAGCTTTCAGCGCTCTCGCACTTTCAGTGACAATTGCGCGGTCATGCAATGCTGTAACCAAATGAATTTTTTATCATTTTGTTCGCACAAATAGAGCTTTAGTTTGGTGGTATTTATTCGCAACTCTGTTTTTTATTTTTTGCGATATAAGCGAAAACATAGCGGAAATTTTGAAAAAAAACTATATTTTCTCCTTTCTTTTTTAAAAGAAATCCAATAAAATCAAATTTTGTCATAAATTTAAGCCAAAATGTATTCTGCTACATGTTTTTTGTAAAAAAAATTCTGTTAAGTGTATAATAATTGGTTTGCGTGATCACGGACATATGTACGCAAATGATCATGTAAAAGGGGTGTGCAGGTGATCACGGACATATGTGTGCAGATAATCATTGGCACATGTTATTTTACTGGGACATATGTGAGGGACATGTGTTTTTATTATTTGGGGACATGTGTGTTTTGGGGACATGTGTGTTTTACTGTGGGGACACTACACTGGTGATCAGTGAGTAAAAAACTGTAAAAAAAACAGCTAATACTCACTGATCACCAGCCGGCTGCAGCGATCCGCTCTCCTCTCCTCACCGACGACTTCCGTGTGAGGAGAGGAGGGGCGATTGCCTAGCAACCGGCTGTTTGTTTACATCACATGGCGGCTGTGATTCGACACGGCCGTCATGTGATCAGGAGGGCCAATCACCGAGCCCTCCTGCCGATCCGACATGCGCCGTGTCCGGGTGACACGGCCGCATCGGGATCGCGCTGCTGCGCGGGCACGTGCGCGCGCGATCCCTCTACTTCTGAAGGACGTTACGGAACGTCCATTCAGAAGTAGACGGCTCCCACCCGGCCGTATATGTATATTGGCCGGGTGGGAAGTGGTTAAGAACTATCTTTAGTGTAAAGTAGAACAAAGAATCCTGGAAGTGATGGCTTGGCCTCCACCATCATGGAGTCTGTCTGGGATGACATGAAGAGACAGAAGGATTTGAGACAACCGACATCCACAGAAGATCTGTGCTTGGTTCTCCAAGATGTACATAGAACAACCTACCTGCCAAGTTCCTTCAAAAACTGTGTGCAAGTCTATCTAGAAGAAGGCAAAGGGTGGTGGTCACACCAAATATACAGTAGATTTGATTTGGATTTCTCTTCTGTTTACTTGACTAATGTATAACATATATGCATAGTGCTATAACCTATAACTATACCCCTTATCATTATTAGACATGTGCGATTAGTTTCGTACGAATCGGAAATTCGTACGAATTTTTCGAAATTCGTACATTCGTACGAATCCGAATTACACATTTTTACGAATACGAATTCTGTACGAAATACGAAATTTAGTTTACGAATTTCGGATCCAAATTATCCGAATCCAAACTACCAAATGATGAATTTCTAATATGAAAGAAATTATAGCGGATATAACGAATTATTCTAATGAATTCGAGATTCAGTATAACGAATATCGTCACTCTACGAATAATAACGAATTATCCGAAAACGTATTAACGTAAAATAGGCCGTAGCAGCCATTAACTTTTATTAACAAAAACTGTATAAATATCCAAAATAAATAACTCTTTTAACCAGTTCGCGCCCGCGCTATAGCCGAAAGACGGCTGCAGCGCGGACGCTCTCTGCTGGGAGGACGTCCCTGGACGTCCTCCTGTTTACATCCTCCCTGCGCGCCCTCGAGGGCGCGCAGCGGGGAAAATCTGTGTTGGCCGTGTCCGTCGGACACGGCCAATCACAGATCGCTGTAAACGGCCAATCACAGCGGCCGTTTACAGCGCGATCTCAGCAGCCAATGAGAGATGATCTCAAATGTAAACATATGAGATCATCTCTCATTGCCGGCTTTCTCTCTCCTCACACAGAGACAGCGTGTGAGGAGAGAGAAGCGATCTGTGTCAGCATTGCCTACTGTGAGTAAAAAAAACACTTTACACTGCCATCAGTCCCCATAAAGTGCCATCTGCCAGCCCAATCTGCCAGCCCAATCTGCCAGCCCAATCTGCCAGAGGAATCTGACATTACAATCTGCCAGTACCATCTGCCAGTACCATCTGCCAGTACCATCTGCCAGTACCATCTGCCAGTGCCATCTGCCAGTGCCAGCCAGTGCCATCTGCCAGTGCCACCTGTCACCAGTGCCACGTATCAGTGCAATCTGTCAGTGCCACCTGTCACCAGTGCCACGTATCAGTGCCATCTGTCAGTGCCACCAGTCATCAGTGCCACGTATCAGTGCCATCTGTCAGTGCCACCAGTCATCAGTGCCACGTATCAGTGCCATCAGTCAGTGCCACCAGTCGTCAGTGCCACGTATCAGTGCCATCTGTCAGTGCCACCAGTCGTCAGTGCCACGTATCAGTGCCATCCGTCAGTGCCACCAGTCAGTGCCACCAGTCGTCAGTGTCAGTGCCACCAGTCGTCAGTGCCACATCAGTGCCACATCAGTGCCACCTGCCAGTGTCACCTGCCACATCAGTGCCACCTGCCACCTGCCACATCAGTGTCACCTGCCAAATCAGTGTCACCTGCCAAATCAGTGTCACCTGTCAGTGTCACCTGCCAAATCAGTGTCACCTGCCAAATCAGTGTCACCTGCCACATTTGTGATCAGCATGTCACAAAGGTTATATTCAGCCGAGGAGGCTTACGACATTCTTGCAGCCGACGAGAGCAACGGGGAGCTCTCCGCTTCGGATTCCTCCTCCTATGCAGGTTCCGATTCTGACATGGACTACGAGCCTGTCATAAGTAGCGGGACAATGACAGCCTCAGAGGAGGAAGATGAGAGTCCGCCCGCCAGACAAAGGCGTACTGATGAGGCAGTGCCATCCACCAGTACCGCAGTGCCATCCACCAGCACTGCAGTACCATCCACCAGCACTGCAGTACCTCGGCAAAGGCCAAGTTCCAGTGGGGTGTCACCTCGGCCCCAAAGGGTTAGGTCCCATGCAAGCCTTCCCTATGCCCTTCAGAACCCCTTGTGGCTTCCTCCTAATTCAGGAGAAGCTAACGTTCCCCCTTTCACTGCCCACCCAGGAGTCCAGGTGAACACAGAAAATTTTTCCCCAATGGATTTTTTCAATTTAATTTTTACCAATGACATGCTTGCATCGATTGTGGCCCAGTGCAACCTATATGCACAACAATTTATCGCAAGTAATCCAACGTCCTCTTATGCCCGTCCCTACCAGTGGAGACCCCTGACAGTGGAGGAGTTCAGAATTTTTTTGGGCCTCACGTTCTGTATGGGACTAAACAACAAAAACGAAATCCGTGCTTATTGGTCAACCCTCCACATCTACCACATGCCCATCTTTTCTTATGTAATGCCCAGGACCAGATATCTGATGATTTTGAGATCCTTACACTTCAATGATAACACCCAGTGCCCTCCCCGAAATGACCCAAATTTTGATAAACTCTATAAAATTCGGCCGCTAATAAATTATTTTTCTGAGATCTTCCCCCAGTTGTTTACCCCAGACCAGCACGTATGTGTGGATGAGTCCCTGGTCAAATTTTCTGGCAGGCTGGGCTTAAAACAATTTATTCCCTCCAAAAGGGCCCGCTATGGAGTGAAAATGTAGAAGTTGTGTGACCGAGCCACAGGTTATACATATTCCTTCATTTTGTACGAAGGGAAGGACACCCAGCTACATCCCCCTAATTGCCCAGAATACATCGGATCGAGTGGGAAAGTGGTTTGGCAACTTATAAACCCACTCCTGGAGAAAGGTTACCATCTCTATGTGGATAACTTTTATACCAGTTTGCCCCTGTTCCGAAACCTTCACAGGAAGAACACGCCAGCCTGCGGCACCGTAAGAACAAACCGGAAGGGCTTTCCTCAAAGCCTCGTCAACAAGAAGCTGAGAAGAGGGGAGACGGCGAGCTTACGCAATGAGGAAATTCTGGCTGTGAAGTGGAGGGACAGAAGGGATGTGTATATGCTTTCGTCGATCCACAACAACACATTTGTTGAGATCACCAGGAGGACTGGCCCAGTCGTACAAAAGCCACTGTGTATATATGAATACAACAAGTTCATGGGAGGTGTCGACTTCAACGACCAGATGCTCGAACCTTATCTTGCCACAAGAAGAACATACCAGTGGTATAAAAAAGTTGCTATTTATTTATTTAATTTGGCCACATACAACAGCTATATTATCTACCAAAACTCCACTGAAAGACCCAGACCCTTCCTTGGCTACCAGGAGATAATCACCACTGCCCTTATATTCCCGAACGGCCCACCACAAAATATTCGATCCGATGTCATAAGCAGACTCTCTGAACGCCACTTTCCCGATAAAATCCCTCCCACTCCAACAGGCCAAAAACGTCAGAAAAAATGCCGGGTGTGCTCCAAACGAGGATTGAGAAGAGACACCACTTATCATTGTGTAGATTGTCCTTCCCAACCAGGCCTCTGCGTAGTTAACTGTTTCCGCCGTTACCATACTTCACTGAATTATTAGTGAAGTATGGTAAACATAGCCCTCACTTCCTGCCATTTACCATCACACCCCTTATGCCTCTGCTTGCTCTGTAACTGACCCTGGCTTGTTGTTCGACCATGCTTCTGCCTACTGATTCTGTTTATACCTCTGCCTGATCTGGAACTGACCCTGGACTGTTATTTGACCATGCTTCTGCCTACCGATTCTGTACATACCTCTGCCTGATCTGGAACTGACCCTGGACTGTTTGACCATGCCTTTTGCCTGCCTCTTGGACTGATCTTGTACCCTGCCAGTGGACTAGTGGGGTTCATAACACAGGGGTCTCACATATGTGAGGGGCTCCAGAATAGTTTTTCTGGATGAAGAAAACTTTCATTTGTTTTCTCATTCCTAGATTAGGGTCTGGAGGCTCGGAGGCTTCAAAGAGATTTGGGTGGGAGAAGCCTCTACCCCTGTCCCCATTCTGTCCTGAACAAGGCCCTACTTCTGCCTGCTCTGCCTGTAGGACCTATGCCATCATGCCTCTGCTTGTTGCATGAACTGACCACACCACGTGGATGGACCATGTTCCTGCCTACTACCAGGACCAATATTTTGGCACTGCTGACAATCTCTCCCTGCACTGACCCTGGACTGTATATGGACAGTATCCCTGCCTGCTGCCTGTATTGACTATGGACAGTATTCCTGCCTGTTGCCTGGAAAATTGTGTTCGCTTTTGATGACCAAGTTCCTGCCTGCTGCCTGGACCAGTGCTATCCTCCTGTGGACAACTGCGCTACTAAAACCACAGGTAATCTTTTGTTTACTCTTTGCTAAGCAGAATGTATTTTGGGGTGTAATTCTTGGTATGTGCATGCTATGCGTCCCTGGTACACCTCATGGTGTTCCTTGCATGTTGGGCCTCTGTATGTGGCCAAGCTGTGTAAAAGTCTCACACATTTGGTATCGCCATACTCAGGAGGAGTAGCAGAATGTATTTTGAGGTGTAATTTTTGCTATGTACATACTATGTGTTGGAAATATCTTATAAATGAACAACTTAGCGTAAAAAAAATGCGTTTTCATTTTTTTTTTCCACATTTTCCCAAAACTTCTGGAAAAAAATGAACCGTTCAAAAGACTCATTATGCCTCATAGATTATACGTTGGGGTGTTAGCTTTCCAAAATGGGGTCACTTTGTGGGCGTTTCCATTGTCCTGGTGCTCCAGGGCCTTCAAAAGTGTAATAGGTGGTTGAGAAATAAGATGTGTCATTTATGCTTGTAAAACGCCTGACGGTGCTATTTCAATGTTGGGTCTCTGTATGTGGCCAGGCTGTGTAAAAGTCTCACACATTTGGTATCGCCATACTCAGGAGGAGTAGCAGAATGTATTTTGAGGTGTAATTTTTGCTATGTACATACTATGTGTTGGAAATATCTTATAAATGAACAACTTAGCGTAAAAAAAATGCGTTTTCATTTTTTTTTTTCACATTTTCCCAAAACTTCTGGAAAAAAATTAACCGCTCAAAAGACTCATTATGCCTCATAGATTATACGTTGGGGTGTTAGCTTTCCAAAATGGGGTCACTTTGTGGGCGTTTCCATTGTCCTGGTGCTCCAGGGCCTTCAAAAGTGTAATAGGTGGTTGAGAAATAAGATGTGTCATTTATGCTTGTAAAACGCCTGACGGTGCTATTTCAATGTTGGGTCTCTGTATGTGGCCAGGCTGTGTAAAAGTCTCACACATTTGGTATCGCCATACTCAGGAGGAGTAGCAGAATGTATTTTGAGGTGTAATTTTGTGCTATGTACATACTATGTGTTGGAAATATCTTATAAATGAACAACTTAGCGTAAAAAAAAAATGCGTTTTCATTTTTTTTTTTCCACATTTTCCCAAAACTTCTGGAAAAAAATGAACCGCTCAAAAGACTCATTATGCCTCATAGATTATACGTTGGGGTGTTAGCTTTCCAAAATGGGGTCACTTTGTGGGCGTTTCCATTGTCCTGGTGCTCCAGGGCCTTCAAAAGTGTAATAGGTGGTTGAGAAATAAGATGTGTCATTTATGCTTGTAAAACGCCTGACGGTGCTATTTCAATGTTGGGTCTCTGTATGTGGCCAGGCTGTGTAAAAGTCTCACACATTTGGTATCGCCATACTCAGGAGGAGTAGCAGAATGTATTTTGAGGTGTAATTTTTGCTATGTACATACTATGTGTTGGAAATATCTTATAAATGAACAACTTAGCGTAAAAAAAAATGCGTTTTCATTTTTTTACCACATTTTCCCAAAACTTCTGGAAAAAAATGAACCGTTCAAAAGAATCATTATGCCTCATAGATTATACGTTGGGGTGTTAGCTTTCCAAAATGGGGTCACTTTGTGGGCGTTTCCATTGTCCTGGTGCTCCAGGGCCTTCAAAAGTGTAATAGGTGGTTGAGAAATGAGATGTGTCATTTATGCTTGTAGAATGCCTGATGGTGCTATTTCAAAATTGGGCCACTATATGTGGCCAGGCTGTGTAAAAGTCCCACACATGTGGTATCGTAATACTCAGGAGAAGTAGCAGAATGTATTTTGGGGTGTCATTTGTGGTATACACATGCCATGTGAGAGAAATTACCTATTACAATGAACATTTTGTTAAAAAAAAAAAAAAAAAAAAAAAAAAAATCTTCATTTTGCAAAGAATTGTGGGAAAAAAATGGCAACATCAAAAAGCTCACCATGCCTCTTACTAAATTCCTTGGAATGTCTACTTTCAAAAAAGGGGTCATTTGGGGGGTATTTGTACTTTCCTGGCTTGTTTGGGTCGCAAGAAATGAGATAGGCCACCAGTACATCAGGTGTGATCAATTTTTTATGATTCGCACCACCGCTTGTAGACTCTATAACTTATACAAAGACCAAATAATATCCACTAATTTGGGTTATTTTTACCAAAGATATGTAGCAGTATAAATTGTGGCCAAAATTTATGAAGAAAAATTAATAATTTGCTAAATTTTATCACATAAACTAAGAAAAATGCGTTTTTTTTTCAAAATTTTCGGTCGTTTTTTTTTTGTTTCAAAATTTTCGGTCTTTTTTCAGTTTATAGCGCAAAAAATAAAAAACCCAGTGGTGATCAAATACCACCAAAAGACAGCTCTATTTGTGGGAAAAAAAGGACAAAAAATTCATTTGGGTACAGTGTTGCATGACTGAGTAATTGTAATTCAAAGTGTGAGAGCACCGAAAGCTGAAAATTGGTCTGGGCAGGAAGGGTGTTTAAGTGCCCAGTATGCAAGTGGTTAAATAATCTCTGATTGCCCGGGGGCCCCATGAGTTGTCAGTCCGCCCCTGCCTGTAACAAAACAAAAACAGACACACAACACACAAAGAAAGAACAACCTGCACCTACTAATACCTAAAATTAGGGAGGGTGGGCGGGAACTTTTCTGGTGCTCTGCTGACTAGAGGAGGGTGGAGTTACACTCCCTTGTAGCAAAACCCCTCCCTGCACTAACTTCCAGCCAATCCCCAACCCGTTTACAAATAATCAACTGCAAACACCACTGACTGCAATGTTAAAGTGGGGGGACACCCTAAAAAACAAAAAGCATTAATATTCTGGAAAAAAAAAAATGAAAAAAAAAAATAAAGAAATATTTCCCTGATCCGAAATCCCTGTTGCTAGGCAGTCTTCCTAATCTGCCTCCTTCCTACGCCGCGGTGATCTTCGTTCTTCTGTCCTCCGCCGCGTTGTCTTCTGGGTAATGGGGCGCGCCGTGTTATGGGAACTGTGTGTTCCCTAACACAGCGCGTCCCATTCACAAAGCGCCATGCGACTCGCGCATGCACAGTAGGAAACGGGCAGTGAAGCCATAGTCTTCACTGCCTGTTTCCCTTACTGAGGATGGCGGCGCTGGGACCGAAGCGCTGAGGGACATCTCGGCCTCCACGACCGACATCGCGGGCGCCCTGGGAGGGTAAGTGTACTTAATAAAAGTCAGCAGCTACTTTTTTTTTTAGATGCTGACTTTTAAAAATTTTTTTTTTTAGCTGAAACACCCCTTTAACACAGTCATGCCAGCCCTCTGCCTATGTGTTGTTAACCCTAGTGGCGCCGGGCTTCTCTTTCCATCTTGTTAATTTATAATAAATAAGCTATGAGCACATCTATTTCTGAAAGCTTTCTTCATTTACAGCATTTTATACTTGAGCACAGTACTGTATGTTGGATCACCTTTTCTAACGGTACAGATAAGGCCGAAGCAAGAAAAGAGAAAAAACAAGCAAGGCTCTGCATGACTAGGGGGACAGGAGAAACATGGAAGAAGAGGGTTTAATCAGTTATATCATAGGAAGGGTGAGTACCTACGTTATTGGTTACTTTGTAGTGAGTAGGTGGGCCATGATGGGGGTTATACAGGGTGGGATCCGGAAAGGTGGCAAAGCAGTTGGAGCCAACGAACGTGAAGGATTCTTCCCACCCTCCCATCCTGCGCTGGATCCGTTTTAGTGCCAGTTATAGGGTGTCTTCAGAGGCGGTAACATTTTCGGTAACATTTCATAGTATTGATCCAGCTAAGGTATGGCGTCCTCCGATGGATCCCAGTTAATGGTGTGTTATGTGGGAAATGGTAACAAGGACGTTTCTGCTGTCCCCGAGCTGGTGTAGCGTGGCTGGGGATGGTTAAAAAGAAATGCAGATACAAAAATGATGTTGGTGATTTGGCGCCTCCTAAGATCGGCAACCCTAATGTTACGGTTAGTTGATTATTATCGTTTCTGTTCTAAGGAATGTTATTTTTGATGTTTGTTAATAAATGGCCAAAATGTTCTCCATATTGGCGTCAGTCACGTTATTTGGGTAAAGTAAGTGTAGGAGTATGCCATAGCACCGTGGTATGATGGACTGGTTGACATCTGTGATACCCTAGTCATGATAAAATTACACTCCTCTGGCACAGTGAAATCTGGGATTAAGGCCCCATGTACACTGGGCGTTTAGCCCCGATGCATTGGGCGGGCTTCGACATTTAAGGTGGAGAGCACAGGTGTCCCGTTAATCCCTTCTGCAGGTTGCTGTGGCTGGACGGTGCACAGAGCCGTATGAACGTTTAGGACAATATGCACCCAAGAACTAATGCTCAGAATGCAAGGTGTGCTTTCTGGGCACTCGTCCTTGGGCACATACTGCCTTACATGCAGGGCCGTTTTTTCCACTGGGCATGCTGGGCAGTTGCCCGGGGGCCCCACTTGTCTGGAGGGCCCCATCCAGGGCTGATCATCAGCGCTGCAATCTGCTTGACTGACTGCACTGGTTGCTCACTTCACCGGCCGGCATCTAACTAGCAACCAGTGACGTCAATCAGAGGGCGCGGCTGCCCCAGCATTCATAGCGCACCGCGACTGCCCCAGTGGCTAGTGAACAGGCTCCGCCCACCTCTGCCATGTTCTTCAGACAGCATGGAGAGGGAGCGGAAAGATGGCCCTCGATAGCTGGCGCTGCCTTGCTGCTGTGAGTGACACACTGTACTGCACCAGGCCGGCGGCCTCAAGTAAGTCTAACAATGTCTACTTAAGTAAGTTCAAGTTGTGCATCAAACACAGCCACTGTCTGTGCCCCTCAAAAGCTGCCACTGTGCCCATCAAACACAGCCACTGTGCCCATCAAACAGCCACTGTGCCCATCAAAGCTGCCACTGTGCCCATCAAAGCTGCCACTGTGCCCATCAAACACAGCCACTGTGCCCATCAAAGCTGCCAATGTGCCCATCAAAAGCTGCCACTGTGCCCATCAAAAGCTGCCACCGTGCCCATTAAACGCAGGCACTATGCCCATCAAACGCTGCCACTGTGCCCAAACGCTGTCGCTGTGCCCATCATACTCATGTTATATTGTCCAAACATTGTGTTTAATGTTTAAACACTGATTTTGTTGGAAGTACCAATAAATATAGCCTTATTGATAATTTGCATTTTTATTCTCGTGCGTGATTGTGTAGACAGGGCCCCAGTGCACTGTATTGCCCGGGGGCCTATAATGCTCTTAAGATGGCCCTGCTTACATGTTCATAAAGCTAGGTACCTCGTATAGCCACAGCAACTGTTATCTTCTCCAGTAGGGCTTGACGGAACACTTGTGCCCTCTGCCCGCAACTAAATGTCAGACTCCTTTATACCAGGGCTAAACGCCCAGTGTGCATGGGGCCTAAGAAGAAACGGAGACAGGGCTGGACACCTGGGGGTTAGGCTAGGGGAGCTCAGGCTGGATCTTTGCATTCATTGTATCTCAGCGGTGGTGGGATGAGCTCATGGGAAACTCGTTAGGTATACATACAACGTACACTATATCCGGCACTTGGCCACCTTCCCTGCCACAAATGAACGTTGATCTCCAGGTAGTTCCCAGTTAAGTGCTTGTAAACCAGAAATAGCAGATAATTGGCTCAGCCACAATGATAGACGCAGGTTATTCTCGGTTCCATGATGGATTCCGGTGCGGTTTCTCGTAAAACCGCCGCTGTGGTGACAAATCCGTGTTTATGAAGTTTCCAGAATCACAATAGAACTTGTAAAATGCGTCACAGCAAGAAATTAAGGGTAATGATGGGTAATTACGCAGGTAACAACCATCAAGGCGCTTTGTTATCTAAAGAGAGACTCCAGTCAGAACTGAAAACGAGTCCCTGAAGCATATACTGGATACAACCAACCTGCTGCGGGTTTCAGGCCACCATCACAGCCGGAGGCCCCTACAAGCTTCCAAACTCCTTCAAACTCCTTGCGGCCCATAATTGTGGAAAATCAGAGACATGTGCTCGTGCAAGCAGTGTGTAGGTAGGTTGCAAATATGTTGGTTTAGTGACTTAGTGGCTGGTCTAGGCCAGAAGAGGGGTTAGGTTTGTGAAGCTTTTTTGTCCTAGCCAAAAAAGAAAGCTGAGGCCCAATGGGGTCCTGTTTGGTAGGTTTTGTTCCCGCTAGCAGTTCGATCTACTGGTACTACTGCGCCTTGCAGTCCACCAAAGGCACCGGGATCCTCGGGAGATGTCCAAGCAATGGAGTATACCATGACCAAGTGCAACATAACTCATTTTGTGCTGCCCAGCTGTAACACTCCCACCATTACCTTTCCCAATAATGGAGACCACACCGTAGCTGGAGTGCTAAATAGGCCGTAGCAGCCCCTTTATTAAATAACCAAAATAGTAAACAAATTTTATAAACAAATAAACAACATATTAATGAAAACGTGGCGTAGGCCTACAGGAGGACATTACCCCCCCCCCCCCCCCCCCACCACCCATTTTACCATAATCAAAAACATGGGCACTGCGGTCATATCAACTGTAACTAGGCCTCAAGCTGACATGCTAGCTCAGAGACAAAACTATTCCCGCAGTGCAGTCATCCACCATATTCCCTACATCACCTATAAGGAATATTACCAAACGGCCCATATCTCCAATGGGTCCCGCATCAAGTTCTCTGTGGGAGGGGGTATCTTCTCTCTACCTGCGTCAGCCAACATCCGCCACTGCTACGACATCCAAACGGTCCTGAAATAAAATTGTTAGACACACCACCTGCAATAAGAAAAATTAGGGAGGGAGGGAGGGCGGGAACTTTTCTCCTACAGCACTGACTCTGGGAAGGGCTGAACCTCCCCTTCCTTTACAAAAGCTCCACCCACTCTCTTAAACGGCCATGAATGAATGAATGAATAATTTGTATAGCGCTACAATGCGAACCGAATCGCCTCAAGGCGCTGTAATTAGTGCTTTGTTGTCAAGCTTCTTAGAAGAGGTGGGTCTTGAGTTTTTTCCTGAAGACCTGATGGTTTTCTTCCATGCGGATGTAGGTTGGTAGTGCATTCCATAGCCGTGGTCCTTGGACAGCGAATCTTCGTTCCCCTTTTGATTTGTAGCGGGACTTGGGGATGAGGAGGAGGTTTTGGTCGGACGATCGAAGACTGCGATTGGGTGTGTAGCGTTTTATTTTCTCGAGAAGGTATTGAGGCGCGTCTCCATGGGTGCATTTGTGGGTGAGGCAGAGGGTCTTGAAAATGACCCGATTCTTTACGGTTAGCCAATGTAGGCTCCTCAGGGAAGGGGAGATGGATTCCCAGGGTTTTTTTCCTGTTATCAGCCTTGCCGCCGTGTTTTGGATAAGTTGTAAGCGTGCAAGTTGATATTGGGGTAACCCTATGTAGAGGGAGTTTGCGTAGTCCAGTCGTGAATTAATGACTGTTCCAACTACCACTGCTTTGTCCTCCTTTGGAACGAAGGGGATGAGTCTGCGTAGAAGACGAAGGAGATGGTGAGATCCGCTAACTACCGATCCTATTTGTGCCTCCATTGACATTTCTGAGTCAAAAATGACTCCGAGGCTCTTGGCCTTGGTTCTTGGGGAGATGGTCTGTCCAAGGATGGTAGGGGGTGTCCAAGGGATCTTGGTTCGGGAGTTTTGGTTTGCATGTAGAATAAGAAGTTCTGTTTTTGATTCGTTGAGTTTAAGAGAGCTGGCAGTCATCCAGTCGTCTATTCGAGTGAGGCAGTTTTCTAATTGCCGATGATGGTCTTTTTGTCCAGTGATCCGAAAGTATAATTGGGTGTCATCAGCGTATGAGTGGAAGCAGAGATCCGATCTTCTGATGATTTTGAGGAGTGGGCGGATGTATATGTTGCCATACACCTAAATGGCCTGTTTACTTTATTCATGCCAGCCCTTCGCCTATTTCTTTGGGGCTTTTTGCTGCTGTTGTTCTAGATGGACTACCATCTCGTGGAGGTATGCCTGGGCAGTCACACTACTGTAGTTAGTATAGGGATAAGGACGATGTTCACATTGAACTATTAAGATATTGAACTTGAACAAGATCTTCAGTAAAGCTACATTAACCGTTCCAAGCCTGGAGTTATTCAAAGGGGTTCTGGGGTATCTAAAGAACCTGGGTCTGTAAAGCACACAAGGGGTATGAAGTAACACCACTACAAGGGATTAACTCAGGAAGACAAGGAAGAGGAGTGAGTTGCTATGAGTAACCAAGCACAAGTTCAAGACACAAAGCAACCAGTTGTTAACTATGGTACCTGGTAAGAGTGATCGGTCCTCCGGTAGGGAGGGGGTCGATGTCTGGCTTCCTCCCTCTCTCTGCTCTTAATGTTTAGGCATTTTTAGGTACTGTCGAGTTTGTAGAGGCCGATCTGCTGACAGCCTTACAGCAAGATTAAACCCTCCTATACAGCTAAGGAAGCTGCTTCAGTTTGATTTGCAACTTCCATAGTGCTGCACATGCGATCAGTTATGACACCAGCCATTTGATGGTTTTACATTTTGGTTGAGGACACAAGCAAATGTGACAGTTAGCAATCTTGGCATTCCAGGAATGTAACTGTTTTTTGAAATGGGTTTAATTCCGCTTTATGATTTACTGCTGTATGACTTATTGTTTGGAAGTGGTGCAAAGATGTCTGAACCCAGAGTGTCAGGCGAGTTGGAATGTTCATCAGATGCAAATAGGGCTAACGTGCATTGCAGTGTCGTACACTTGTCAACAAAATGGTGTATGCATTATTCTTTTGGCTGCACACCGGAATGCATTGAGGTCCATTGCTGCGTGTTGTGGTTTGCTGCATTGCAACACATGTCCATCAGCAACATGCGTTGGGAGCCATTCAAACAGTGGCACTGCGTCCATAAGGGCGCACGGGCGCCGCCCCCTCTCTCCAGCCACCCCCTCTAGCACCAATAGATAGATTAATGCATTGCATGAATCTATCTATGGCCGCCTCTGCCACCCCCTATTCAGGCGGCTGGCCCCTTTTTGGGCGCCGGGCGCCTGAATTACAGCGGCAGTTTTTTTTTTTAAGCACCTGATTAGAGCTATAGGCTCTAATAGGCGTCAAAAAAGGTGACCTGTGAGCGCCATGCTGGGCGCTCGCAGGTCACTCAGCTATGTTAGAAAAGCAAATGAATATTCTCTTTCCTAACACTAAACTGCCTCTGCGCCAACCAGGTGCTCAGATCTGTGACCCGTCACCTGATTGGCTGAAACGACAGGTCGCTGGGATTGGACACCTATCAGGCGTCCAATCATAGAAGAGGACAGGAATAGAGGACGGGAGAAGACATCGGGGAGCTGTCCCACCGACAACCGAGACAGGGTAATAGCATTTGATATGGCACAGTGGCTGCATTTGATGGGGCACAGGGGGAGCATTTGATGGGCACAGTGAGGCGGCATTTGATGGGCACAGTGAGTCTGCATTTGATTGGCACAGTGAGGCTGCATTTGATGGGGCACAGGGGGAGCATTTGATGGGGCACAGTGGGATAATTTGATGGGGCACAGTGAGGCTGCATTTGATGGACACAGTGAGGCTGCATTTGATGGACACAGTGAGGCTGCATTTGATGGGGCACAGGGGGAGCATTTGATGGGGCACAGAGGGAGCATTTGATGGGGCACAGTGGGAGCATTTGATGGGGCACAGTGAGGCTGCATTTGATGGCACAGTGAGGCTGCATTTGATGAGTCACAGTGAGGCTGCATTTGATGGGGCACATTGAGGCTGCATTTGATGGGGCACAGTGAGGCTGCATTTGATGGGGCACAGTGAGGCTGCATTTGATGGGCACAGTAAGGCTGCATTTGATGGGGCACAGTGGCAGTGTTTGATGGCACAGTGGCAGCGTTTGATATGGCACAGTGGCTGCCTTTGATGGGCCGGCACAGTGGCAGCAATTGATGGCACAGTGGCAGCGTTTGATATGGCACAGTGGCAGCAATTGATGGTACAGTGAGGCTGCGATTGATGGGGTTTTCTGATCAGAATTTTTCAGTTTGTTTGAGGGCCCCCCCCCCCCCCCCCCCCCGGATAAATGGTTACTGAAATTCCCAGATCCAGCCCTATACGCGGACTACGCAAGCTGCGTAGGGCCCCGCGGCGGATCGGCTCTGCTCGGGGGGGCCCCTGGGGCCGCTGCCGCCACTGTGAGGGCAGCGGCGCCTGAAAAAGAGATGGCCGCGGGGCCGACATGCAACTGCGCATGCGCCCGCCTTTCCGAAAATTGCCGAGCAGCGGCAACAGCGCTGGCGCATGCGCAGTAGCCCGACATGCAACTGCGCATGCGCCAGCGCTGTTGCCGCTGCTCGGCAATTTTCGGAAAGGCGGGCGCATGCGCAGTTGCATGTCGGCCCCGCGGCCATCTTTTTTCAGGCGCCGCTGCCCTCACAGTGGCGGCAGCGGCACCAGTGACACGATGGCGCCAAGTGGCGCCATTTTTTAAAAATAAAACGTCCCCTCCGCAGCCTCTTACCTCCTGGGCCCCCCCCCCTCGCAGCCTCTGACCTCCTGTCCCCCCTCCCCCCTCGCAGCCTCTGACCTCCCCCCCCCCTCCCCCCCTCAAAGCCTCTGACCTCCTGCCCCCCCTTCGCAGCCTCTGACCTCCTGCCCCCCCTCCTCGCAGCCTCTGACCTCCTGTCCCCCCCCTGCAGCCTCTGACCTCCTGCCCCCCCTCGCAGCCTCTGACCTCCTGTCCCCCCCCCTCGCAGCCTCGGACCTCCTTTCCCCCCCCTTCGCAGCCTCGGACCTCCTGTCCCCCCCCCTCGCAGCCTCGGACCTCCTGTCCCCCCCCCCTCGCAGCCTCGGACCTCCTGTCCCCCCCCTCGCAGCCTCAGACCTCCTGTCCCCCCCCCTCGCAGCCTCGGCCCTCCTGTCCCCCCCCCCCTCGCAGCATCGGACCTCCTGCCCCCCCCCCCCCCCTCGCAGCCTCGGACCTCCTGTCCCCCCCCCCCTCGCAGCCTCTGACCTCCTGTCCCCCCCCTTGCAGCCTCTGACCTCCTGTCCCCCCCCTTGCAGCCTCTGACCTCCTGTCCCCCCCCCCTTCGCAGCCTCGGACCTCCTGTCCCCCCCCCCCTTCGCAGCCTCTGACCTCCTGCCCCCCCCTTCGCAGCCTCTGACCTCTCCTGTTGCCCCCCACAGCCTCTGACCTCTCCTGTTGCCCCCCGCAGCCTCTGACCTCTCCTGTTGCCCCCCCGCAGCCTCTGACCTCTCCTGTTGCCCTCCCCCCGCAGCCTCTGACCTCTCCTGTTGCCCTCCCCCCACAGCCTCTGACCTCTCCTGTTGTCCCATCCGCAGCCTCTGACCTCCCCTGTCCCATCCGCAGCCTCTGACCTCCCCTGAGTCAAGAGAGGGAGCGCAGCCAGGATGGGGGTCATGGGAGAAGTCAGACATGTATGGACTGTGGAGAGGAAACTATGGGATAAAACCAGAGCCACCAAGCTGGAGCCGACTGACTGAGCCCTGCATGATGCACCTGAGAGGAGGTCAGTGACAGCACCGCCAGGCCAGTCTAGGGGGGGTCAATACAATATTGTAAGGGGGCACTGATATAAAGGTTTCCCCCTTATCAGTAAACCCCCTTATCTTAGTGTTTTCTTTCTCTGGTCACCAGAGTCCTCCCCACATTCCCAGAGTTCCCCTTTACATCATAGTATGCAGGATTCCACCTTACAGTGCAAGGGGGAACTCTGATGTAAAGGGCAATGCTGCAGACCCTGATGTAAGTAGGGAGGCTCTCTGAGGACACTGATGTATGGGGGGCTCTCTGGGGACCCCGATGTAAGGAGGGGCTTTATAGGGATGCTCTCTGGGGACCCTGATGTAAGGGGGGTGCTCTCTGGGGACCCTGATGTAAGGGGGGTGCTCTCTGGGGACCCTGATGTAAGGGGGTGCTCTCTGGGGACCCTGATGTAAGGGGGGCTCTCTGGGGACCCTGATGTAAGGGGGGGCTCTCTGGGGACCCTGATGTAAGGGGGGGCTCTCTGGGGACCCTGGTGTAAGGGGGGGGCTCTCTGGGGACCCTGGTGTAAGGGGGGCTCTCTGGGGACCCTGGTGTAAGGGGAGGCTCTCTGGGGACCCTGGTGTAAGGGGGGTGCTCTCTGGGGACCCTAATGTAAGGGGGTGCTCTCTGGGGACCCTGATGTAAAGGGGGTGCTCTCTGGGGACCCTGATGTAAGGGGGGTGCTCTCTGGGGACCCTGATGTAAGGGGGGGTGCTCTCTGGGGACCCTGATGTAAGGGGAGGCTCTCTGGGGACCCTGATGTAAGGGGGGGCTCTCTGGGGACCCTGGTGTACGGGGGGGCTCTCTGGGGATCCTGATGTAAGGGGTGGCTCTCTGGGGACCCTGATGTAAGTGGGGGATCCACACTCAGATATGTAAAGATATATATATTGTATACATGTCTGTTCTATTTTGTTGTACTTATTCTTTGACTGTTTTGTTTAAAGGAGGGAGGATTGTATTGGGAGCGCTGAAGTGTCAGGTGTGACTGTGTGGCAAATGGTTTACATAGCTCACGGCATCACGGGTCAGGTAGAGGGCCCCTCAGCAGAATTTTGCTTAGGGCCCCAGGGAGGTCAGGATCGGCACATGATTTCTGCTTATTGATTGGTTGCTAGAGATTACTGTGGATATGACCTCAGGGGGGCATGATATCCCATATTTACATATGAATGCCCTTTAATTTACATGTAAACACAGGGTCTGCAGGTAAGTTATCTGTACACAACAATAGGGCAGAGCTGGGCAGCATTAGTACAGCACTTCACACTGAGATATTGGGACACAGCACAGGACTCAAACCTCAAGGGACGAGGGAATTTAAACCAGGATAGTTGGCAAGTATGATGCAGCTGCTTTGGGCCCCACAACAATGACAGGGCCCAGGGCAGCTGCCCCTTTTGCCCTGCCTTAAAAACGGCCCTAGTATGGACTCTGCACAGTACCACTTCTCTTGTCCTGTATGCCGGGTGTATTTCTCAGTATCTGTTCTTATTCTGTATGTATGGACTCTGCACAGTACCACTTCTCTTGTCCTGTATGTCGGGTGTAATTCTCGGTATCTGTTCTTATTCTGTATGTATGGACTCCGCACAGTACCACTTCTCTTGTCCTGTAAGTCGGGTGTAATTCTCAGTATCTGTTCTTATTCTGTATGTATGGACTCTGCACAGTACCACTTCTCTTGTCCTGTATGTCGGGTGTAATTCTCGGTATCTGTTCTTATTCTGTATGTATGGACTCCGCACAGTACCACTTCTCTTGTCCTGTAAGTCGGGTGTAATTCTCGGTATCTCTTCTTATTCTGTATGTATGGACTCTGCACAGTACCACTTCTCTTATCCTGTATGTCGGGTGTAATTCTCAGTATCTGTTCCTATTCTGTATGTATGGACTCTGCACAGTACCACTTCTCTTGTCCTGTATGCCGGGTGTAATTCTCAGTATCTGTTCCTATTCTGTATGTATGGACTCTGCACAGTACCACTTCTCTTGTCCTGTATGCCGGGTGTAATTCTCAGTATCTGTCCTTATTCTGTATGTATGGACTCTGCACAGTACCACTTCTCTTGTCCTGTAAGTCGGGTGTAATTCTCGGTATCTCTTCTTATTCTGTATGTATGGACTCTGCACAGTACCACTTCTCTTGTCCTGTATGTCGGGTGTAATTCTCAGTATCTGTTCCTATTCTGTATGTATGGACTCTGCACAGTACCACTTCTCTTGTCCTGTATGCCGGGTGTAATTCTCGGTATCTGTTCCTATTCTGTATGTATGGACTCTGCACAGTACCACTTCTCTTGTCCTGTATGTCGGGTGTAATTCTCAGTATCTGTCCTTATTCTGTATGTATGGACTCTGCACAGTACCACTTCTCTTGTCCTGTATGTCGGGTGTAATTCTCTGTATGTCGGGTGTAATTCTCTGTATCTGTTCTGTATGTATGGACTCTGCACAGTACCACTTCTCTTGTCCTGTATGTCGGGTGTAATTCTCGGTATCTGTTCTTATTCTGTATGTATGGACTCTGCATAGTACCACTTCTCTTGTCCTGTATGTCGGGTGTAATTCTCAGTATCTGTTCTTATTCTGTATGTATGGACTCTGCACAGTACCACTTCTCTTGTCCTGTATGTCGGGTGTAATTCTCGGTATCTGTTCTTATTCTGTATGTATGGACTCTGCACAGTACCACTTTCTCCTGTAAATTCTCGGTATCCTCTGTGGTATGAAGTCCAGGTACTCAGATGAAGTTTCCATATTCAATATGAAGAATTCTTTGCATTCTTTATAATCAATTCTCTTAAAGGAACATGAGCCCTGATAATTTTCTGACAACGTTAGGTCTATGGGAGCTTATAGCGTGTCGCTCTGTGCTCTTTCCTGCCATAATCCTGGCTAAGCCTTTAAATACGGCAGAAACTGGAATCTCGGTATCAGCAGATTAGATCCCTATGTGAAGCCATGTTTACAAATCTCCTTATATGTGAAGGTCTAATGAATGTGTGTGCAGTGTTTGGGCACCACGGGGCCCTTTGTTCAGTGTTTGGGCACCACGGGGGCCCTTTGTATGAGCCATAAATAGACATCTTTGTTGCAGGGTCACATGACGTGCCTCCTATAGAGGGAGAAGACTGCGGCATTTTCTATATGTACCCACCATTCACCTTCCGCTCAGCGAGAAGCCCCATAGAGGGGATATTTATAATATTTAGAACATATATGTTAGTAGTAAAATGCCAAGATTTATTTTTTTCAAATTTTCAGATTCCCCCATCCCCTCCTGTATAGAAGAAGACATTTTTTTTTTTATATATTGCCAATCTCTATGTACCCTCTCCATGCTGGCCCAACATCCTCCTTGGTCGGGACATGACGTGTCATTCTGCCCATTCTCTGCCATTCCCTGTCATATATGTACCCCTTTAAGGGGCACCTCATCATTTAATTGATGCTTTTGAGCTATGGTGTTGGAGAAGACTCTTGAAAGTCCCTTGGACGGCAAGAAGATCAAACCAGTCAATCTTGAAGGAAATCAACCCTGAATATGGAAGGGCAGATCCTGAGGCCACCTAATGCGAAGAGAGGACTCAATGGAAAACACCCTGATGCTGGGAAACAAGGAAGAAAAATGGAGAAGAGGACGACAGAAATCAAGATGGAGAGACAGCATCATCGAAAAACAATGAACATGAAGTTAAGCAAGCTCCGGGAGGCAGTGGAGGACAGAAAAGCTTGGCGTGCTATGGTGCATGAGGTCACGAACAGTCAGACATGACTAAACGACTGAACAACAACATTACATATGCTGGGATTACAGTGGTCCAGCGCCACTCAGTCCAGGAAGATGCACAAGAAAGTCCACAAACAGTTTTCTAAAGACAAGCAGACTAAGACATGGATTACTGGAACCATGGTCTGTGATCTGATGAGACCAAGATAAACGTATTTGGTTCAGATGGTGACAAGCGTATGTGGGGGCAACCAGGTGAGGAGTACAAAGGCAAGTGTGTCTTGCCTACAGTCAAGCATGGTGGTGGGAGTGTCATGGTCTGGGGCTGCATGAGTGCTGCCGGCACTGGGGGGCTACAGATCATTGGGGGAACCATGAATGGCAACATGTACTGTGACATACTGAAGCAGAGCATGATCCCCTCCCTTCAGAGACTGGGCCGCAGGGCAGTATTCCAACATGATAACAACCCCACACACCCCTCCCAGATGATCCCTGTGTTGCTAAAGAAGCTGAGGATAAAGGTGATGGACTGGCCAAGCATGTCTCCAGACCTAAACCCTATTGAGCATCTTTGGGGCATCCTCAAATGGAAGGTGGAGGAGCGCAAGGTCTCTAACATCCACCAGCTCCGTGATGTCGTCATGGAGGAGGGGAAGAGGACTCCAGTGACAACCTGTGAAGCTCTGGTGACCTCCATGCCCAAGAGGGTTAAGGCAGTGCTGGAAAATAATGGTGGCCACACAAAATATTGACACTTTTTGGGCCCAATTTGGACATTTTCACTTAGGGGTGTACTGAGTTTTGTTACCAGCGGTTTAGACATTAATGGCTGTGTGTTGAGTTATTTTTGAGGGGACAGCAAATTTTACACTGTTATACAAGCTGTACACTCACTACTTTACATTGTAGTCAAGTGTCATTTCTTCAGTGTTGTCACATGAAAAGATAGAAGAAAATATTAACAAAAATGTGAGGGGTGTACTGACTTTTGTGAGATACTGTACATGTGTGTGATTGGTTCTTTTGAAAGAATACAAGTGTCTGATTGGCTGATTCTGAAGCCACCACCTTCCTTTGTTATTTATGTTTACAGTATAAATAAAAGCAGCAGATCATCACAGGCAGGATTTTGCTAAGCTCAACGTGATACCAGCGACTGTCTGTGTTACTTGGAGATAAACAAGCGCGCTTTCCTGGCATTATACAAGAGAGCTATGATTGTGCTTATTAGCGCATGGAATTATTTGCTTATAGGAGAAGCTTTAATATTTCCACTACAGTACAAGTTAGAAAGTGAACTATACTTCCACTTTAACCCTACAAATGGCCAAAACTGGATACCAAGATCCCCCCTCCCCATAGACTTCAATGAGGTTTTCTGCCATGTTCGAAAACTTTGAGCAAATTACTTAAAAGTAATTAAGAACTGAACTCAGACAGATCCCCCCATCCCTAGCCATCAGAAGTGTCCCCATCGGCTGTTCTGGTGACAGCCCAAGATTTTGGATCTTCAATGATTGGTAACAATGGTCACCATAGTGGAGACACGGACTGCAATAAAACCCTAAGAGATGGTTCAACCCTTCCACATCCCATTCAAAAAAGAAGAGTTTGGGCTTTGATACACTCTTGAAGAAAAGGGAGTCCCAGAGCAGAGAAAGAAGGAAGATAGGCACAGGGACGGCATGACATATTGGGACAGCCTAGTCGGGCTGTTAAAAAGAAAAATGTGTCCCCGTTAAGGAAAGGGGAGGGGCCGTGGAGCAGGCAGGCGCTCGGGGTTTAGGAAATAGAAGAGGAAAGAAAGTGACTTCAGTCTAGAGTGGCGGAGGAGAAGATTGCCACCCACCCTGCCGAGTTTGGGCAGAAGGCAGTGTTGGGTCTTTGGAGGAGGAGAAGATGTATGTTATATGTGTAGCACTGACCCCCGAAGGAGCTGCTAGTTTGGATTGGGCCTGCACTCTTCTGAGAAACCGCACTAACTTAACTTGATCCCCTTGGCACAGCTGTGGTGCAATGCAATACAGTACATTATAAAACAATGTAGAGTACCTGTATAATAATGGAAAAGAAAAAACTGCGCCAGGTAAATTAGCTAGATGTCTATGAAGTGATAAAGACAGTCAAATTAGAAACTACTGGTACATGACCAGTAGGTGAAATTATATGAAGATGTATATGCACACAAATTCTTAATAAAAACAATAGTATCTGGAAGTGATAAAAAATGAATAACTAAGTGGTTAGCAATGGCACCATGTGACAGAAAAGTCCTATATTGTAATCACACACTGGACCGCGTGTGAATAAACCTGTAAATAAAAACAGTTCAAGAGTTGAATGTCATCCTAGGATATGGCTTCCTATTCTTGGAGACCAGGCACTCCAGGTTAAATTTCTTATCACACCGCTGTGCTCCACACCACACGAAAGTGCCGCCACCAGTATAAAATCTCCTTACCAGATGGTAGGCAAAATAAAGCCACTCAAACTGAGCCCATACAGGAATCCTGACTTCCAAGAGGGGACGAACGCCAAACAAACGATCTCCCAGAGCCTGCCACTCACAGCGGACACAAGACCTCAGACCAGACCCAGTATGGAAATCAAATCCGTAGAGTAGCACTCGGCGGTGCATCCAAATGTTGCCAGAGAAGAAAGAGGGCAGACCATAGTATAATATTGTTTTAAAACATGATGAGTAGTTTATTAATGAAAAAATACTCACATTTAAATGAAATTAAAAGAGCATAAAGAGACTCCAATGGAATAAACACGGACGCCGGCCGGCATCTACAAACGAACCCTTCCTCCTTCCAGAGACGCTAAACACGATGACGTCACTGCACGCCCTCCCCAGACGCGTTTCGTCATACAAGACGTTTTCAATGGGGATAGGGCCGTGCAGTGAGTCGTATCGTTAAATAGCGCAACGCCTCGTTGTGGGAGGTAAGGGAGCGGAGAGAACTCCATCTTAACTAAGGGAAAGAATGCCCTTAAGTGTCAGATTTACAAGGGGAAAGTATGTTGATGTCATATTATTCCTAGTCGCAACTAAGAGCAAACAATTGCTCAGTTGTTTACTATGAGAATCAAAGACTATAAGGATATAAATTGTGAAATATATATATAATATTACGATTATATGTTACCCGTGAGAGTGAGTGTTTGGACATATAATGTAAACCGTGAAAGAATATTGGTGAACACTTGTAACTGTTAGGTTACATAACAAACCAGTATAAAAATGACTGGGGGTGTATTGTGATTTTATCTCCAATATTTAGCAAGTGAAAAATATAATAAAATATAAAATAAAAATTCTCTCTAATACACAAAAACCAAACCAAACTAAAAACGTAGAGAACGTTTATACAACCAAAGTGATTAGAAATATACCCCATCATCTATCAACTCGATGTTGGAAATATATCCTAGCAACTAGAACCATAAATGAAGTATGTGTAATAGCGTGATAATTTATTTAATTATGAATATCTTTTTAAGAATTATGTGTGGGTGAAACGAAAGGGGGTGAGAGTTTCGAATAATAATAGACCCAACTCTACATACCGAAACTTCCACAGAATCGGAAGGAGGAAGAGTCCGTTAGTAACAAACATATCCCTTATATGCATATAATCATTAATCAATGGCACCATATCTCGGGGATCCAAGTCTCATGACAAAATGCTAATAGTTAACACAATGGGGCCAATCCTTATACAGCACCAGGATGTATAGGTTGGGAAAGAAGAGGGGGGAGGGGGGGAACCCCAAATCTTATTATTGAAAAAATATGGTGAAAACAAACTTCTCTGAATGGCGGGAAAGGGGAAATTTGAAAATACAGACATTGTTCCTACTCACAGGAAGTTTGTATTTGTTGATGAAACCACACCAATCCACAGGGAAGGAAAAAAGGCGGAAAAGAGGGGGGAAAGCATGATCTTAATCCCCGAACTAAAGTGGCCATGACAGGCAAAATTACATCTGTTCAAAAAGTTGTAGATTGAACAGTGTTTACATTATCTTATTTTGAATATGTCATTGGAACATACAGATATCTTTGAATCAATTATGCATTGTTGATAAAGGCGTTAACATCTGTCTCAATATTCATTCCGTAAGGGACATAAGTTTTTAATCGGTGAATCCAGGCCATCTCCA
This sequence comes from Lithobates sylvaticus, assembly GCA_028564925.1. Classification (NCBI taxonomy): domain Eukaryota; kingdom Metazoa; phylum Chordata; class Amphibia; order Anura; family Ranidae; genus Lithobates; species Lithobates sylvaticus. The sequence goes on from CM053028.1 coordinate 17,697,403, forward strand.
ATTTGGAGATTTCCCTGACCAAAAGGTCACCTCTCCAATTAGGCTTGTGTTTATCAATACCCAGAAAAAGTGTATTGGAAGGATCCCTATTATGTACTAAACGGTAGTGGTTGGAGACCGAATGATTCTTAAAACCTGAGATGATGTTTGTGATGTGTTCGTTCAGGCGCACTTGTAGCGGACGTTTAGTGCGGCCCACGTACTGCAAGCCACAAGGGCATTGCAGTAGGTAGACGACTCCAGTAGAGGCGCAAGTAATACACGGTTTGATCGTGAATGTCCTCTGTGTGGCTGTAGATAGGACAGAAGTGATCCTTCTAGATGGATTAGAGTTAAAACGACAAACTCTACATCGTTTGCATTGATAGAATCCACTCAGATGGTCGAAGAAACCTTTACTTCTCACTGGAGGATTAAGAACATTTGGAGCCACTTGACCCTGTAGGGACTGTGCACCCCTGAAGATAACCCTTGGTTGTGGTGGTAAGATACTGCCAAGAATGGTATCATTAGTGATAATGTGCCAATGTTTCTTAATTAGTTGTTTAATATTATTATGTTGTATGGAGTAGGTTGTAATAAATGGTACAACCGGAACGGTCCCAGATGTATTCCCAGGGGCCTTCTCCATCAACAGTTCTCCTCTATTTTTGGCACTTACAACCTTGAGTGTTTCCCGGAGGTCACCCTCTGAATAACCCTTTTCTACAAACCTACTGACCAAGACTTCGGCCTGTGTAAGGAACTGCTGATCATCGGAGCAATTTCTCCGAAGTCTCAGAAATTGGCTCTTGGGGATTGCCTTTAACCAGGAGTTGTGGTGACAGCATACATAATACCCTCAGGATCCTCTGGCTCCACCTGGTGGGGAAAACAGCACGCCATACAACTGAATACTTAACCAGAAATACTTTTACTGCAAGTATATTAAAACAGGTGGTTACAGAGATTGCACTGTCATCCCAACGTAGGATGTCAGTACAATATAAATCAACAGACAAATACAATATGAAAGATATATATATATATTCTATGTATCTAAACCTGGGAGCTCCTGCTACTTTAAAAGTTATACGTGAGGCCTCACTAAAAGTACTTTCTCCCGTATCTTCTTTCTTCGCTAGCTAGAAATGATTCCTCTGATATTTGTAATCCAATAGGTAGGTAAGAGTTAGCTTAAGGTGCTCCGGGTGTAACTCCAAGAACTTATACACAACGCTTGGGCACTAAAGTGAAGTAGGCCTCAAGCCTGCTCAATGTCAGTTGCTCTGTTACTCCTCCGTGGAACTGCAGATTCCAGCGGGGCCTGTAAGTGAGTCCAACTGCGTTTAACAAATCAACAAACGGTGGGCCGTAACCCGCTCACCAACTGGATCGGAGTTCTGGGTGATGACTTTTATCCGGTAACTGCAGCTTGCTTCGGTATCAGCTGGGCCAGATGCTCTGTGTCACTCCGCTGAATGGATCCGGTCCACCGATATCCTGATGAGCGTCTCTGGGCCTTGTCAACCTGGTCAACGGCACACAGGCTCCGTCAGATCACCTCGCAAACAAGCAGGTTTGCACTCCGTGGTGACTGTCTGTCGCTGTCTCCGGAAAGCCTCCTCACAGATCCGCACAGGCAGGCAACGTGATCCCAAGAGACCAAAAATGGCAGCTGCGGTCCTTTTTATACCCTACCCAGCATGCACTGTACAAGAGAGTGTTCATGGGTAGGTCACACAGACTCCTGGGTAACAAGGTCAACCTTCTTATCAAAACAACAGTACTTCCTGTCAAAGTCTTCTGTGCTTGTTCTGATGTAATAAACATATCAGCGCATTACCAGTATTTGGTCACTAGATGGCTCCAAACACTGAACCATAGCAATGTCCATAGACTTTACAGTGACATATACATTATCACATCAATAGACAAAGATGTCACCGCTACACATGTGTATAACATGGTTGGTACCCATCTATGGTATGGGGTTATCTGGTACTTCCAGGTTACCAGGGGTTACCTTGGAAGGGGTAAAAAGGTAGGTCACTGCGAAAGGTTGGGTACCGTCTCTGAGTCAGGGGGCTGGCGACTGGAGGCGTTGTTTGCAGTGACCAGTGGTGTGTTGTTTTATGGATAATGGGTGGGGTCAGGTTACTGGGTTTAGGTCCTTCAGATGTCACGTGCCTGCCCTCTGAGTTTTGGCATGGCGAGGGTTAGTCTCAGCCGGATGAATATACGAATGACAGAAATCGACATGTCCGTCAGCCTACAAGGGTCCGTTTCTGTTATCTGGTAAAAGACCAATTCCCCTTTAAACTTTTAAGCCTCTTATGAATTATCAGAAGTTCTTAATCGGATTTGTGCGGCAGATAAACGCCCCCCCCCCCCCCCCTAATCTAAACAGCCCACTGCTGGGACAGACTGCTTTACAGTCACACTTGGGTACGTAGCAGTTGAGGGGGGGGAGAGAGGTTGCAAAGGGAAAGGGCAGTGATGGACATTTTCTCCCGGGCTCTATAAAATATCATAAACTAATTGATGAAAGAGGAGCTGACTCAGCAAAATTTGCTGCGAAATGACGATGTTATGGTCAGACAGGATGGGGGAAGCCTGCCTTGGGTCTGAATGACGCCACTGTCAAGGTGTTGGGGCCTATACACCTATCGGGTTGCATTACTGCAGCACATGTTAAATGTATTGGTGCGATGCCATGGCATCCCTTTGAATGGTACCCCAACACACCTTGCCAACAGATGTGCGTTGCGGCTCAACTAGTGGCTTTATTTATTACAGGTATTTATATAGCACCAACAATTTACACAGCACTCTACATACTGTACAATCACATGACCAGTGTAGCCTAGATAATACCATTAAGCTGATAAAAACCCCTTACTAGCACCCCTTTTACTACCCGCCCCTAAAATAAGAGACCACACCTTTAATTGGAGTAAAATGGCCGCAAGGCCTGATTTTATTAACCAAACCAAAATAAAACTCCAATTTTATTTAAATATAAATAACATATAAAATAACCAATATAAATAACACAATAATATAATTTGAAACAACATGTTTCAACCCACCCTGTTGGTCACTGACGGAGCTAAGTGCATATAACACACACCCATGATATCAATCGATATCCAAAAATACCACCAGGGGGCACTGCGGGATTTTACCGAAACCACGTAGGCCCCCTTCTGTACCGCCCTGAGACCATTACCTTACCCGCAGTGCAACAACCAGAGTAATCATCAACAACGTTTGATGTACTACAAAGGAGGGGCCATATACTGATGAGCCCCCCAACCACTTACCACCTGTATACATGCTTCCGCCACTGACCAACAACAAAGGCGCCAAGCCCCATACTGCTGTGACGACCACATTGCCAAATGATCCTGAAACGACACAAGAGAATTAACACCTCCAAAATTAAACAACAAATCTTCCCTACCTAATAACCAAAAAAGGGAGGGGAAAAAACCTGCCTCCTCGTGTTCTCCTTGCTCAAAACTGATCTCCCTTTGCTCCGCCCCCACCTTTATATGGCCACTCCCCCGGGCTTGCTCAGTCCCTCCCAAAGCAAACCACATCCCCTTTTAACCCTGCATCTAGTATACTAGACACACCGTCATGTCCAGCCCTGCATTAACATTACCCTCTGGTCCATTCTCATTCTAGGCTTTTCTTCACTTCCTGCTCTCGAGGAGCTTACAAGCTAAGGTCCACATCTCACACGTATTGTATACACACACTATATTGCCAAAAGTATTGGGACGCCTGCCTTTACACGCACATGAACTTTAATGGCATCCCAGTCTTAGTCCGTAGGGTTCAATATTGAGTTGGCCCGCCCTTTGCAGCTATAACAGCTCCAACTCTTCTGGGAAGGCCGTCCACAAGGTTTAGGAGTGTGTCTATGGGAATGTTTGACCATTCTTCCAGAAGCGCATTTGTGAGTTCAGGCACTGATGTTGGGCGAGAAGGCCTGGCCCGCAGTGTCTGCTCAAATTCATCCCAAAAGTGTTCTATTGGGTTGAGGTTGGGACTCAGGCCAGTCAAGTTCCTCCACCCCCAAACTCGCTCATCCATGTCTTTATGGACCTTGCTTTGTGCACTGGTGGGCACAGGGCCAGATTTCCCACAAGGCCAGGCCTCGGGGCGGCAGTGGAGCGGCGACTTCTTGGCTTTCGCGGCCGCCCCCCCCCCGCACTAACATAGCCCCCGGTGGGCGGCGGCGCCAGCACTCAGTGTTGCCAACCGTCTGTAGATTTAGGGGCAGCCCGTAAATTTAAGCCCTTTTTCGGGCTGCCCGTTAAAGTCCGTTACGTGCATCGATGCACGTAAAAAAGATGGCCGCGAGCCGACCAAGCAACTGCGCATGCGCCGTTCCGAAGCCGGCCGGGCCTCGGGAAAGCTCGTATGCGCTCGGCCGGGCGGCGCATGCACAGTAAAGTGATAAAACCAGAGCTGCCAAGCCGGAGCCACCTGACTGAGCCCTGCACGGTGCACCTAATAGGAGGCCATGAACAGCGCCGCCAGACCAGTCTGAGGTCTATTGTAGCAGTCATCGATAAAGGACGAGAATGGTGGTGTGTTTATGTGTGTGGAGGGCGGCATTGAAGGACCCGGCCTTGGGGCAGCAAAGGGAGTAAATCTGGGCCTGGGTGTTATGTTGAAACAGGAAGGGGAAATCCCCAAACTGTTCCCACAAAGTTGGGAGCATGAAATTGTCCAAAATGTCTTAGTATGATGACGCCTTAAGGGGCCAAAGCCCAACCCCTGAAAAACAACCCCCACCATAATCCCCCCTCCACCAAACGTTATCAACTTTACTCTTGGTACAATGCAGTCAGGCAAGTACTGTTCTCCTGGCAACTGCCAAACCCAGACAAGTCCATCGGATTGGCAGACAGAGAAACGTGATTCGTCACTCCAGAGAACACGTCTCCACTGCTCAAAGAGTCCAGTGGCGGCGTGCTTTACACCACAGCATCCGACGCTTTGCATTGCACTTGGGTATGTAAGGCTTGGATGCAGCTGCTCGGCCATGGAAACCCATTCCACGAAGCTCTCTATGCACTGTTGTTGTGCTGAACTGAAGGCCACATGAAGTTTGGAGGTCTGTAGCTATTGACTAGACACGTGCAATTCGTTTTGTTTTTTTTTTTCGTTTTTTCATTTTTTTTTTTTCGCTATATTCGTTCATTCGTTATCGTACGAATGAACGAACGATTCGCAAAAAATTTTACCGAATAACGATTCGTTCGAATCGACGAATATGAAAAACAACGAAAATCCGAAATAACTAAATTAGAAACAACGAAACTACGAAAGAAGAAAGTCCGAAAAACGAAAACCGGAACAACGAAAATCAAAATGAACGAAAAAATTTGTACATTTGTAACATTTTCTTTTTTTTTAATTGGTAATTTTCTGTGTCTCTTACAATGGCGCTGCTTAACGTGCCTCGAATGGATTGAACGAAAAAATTAGTACATTCGTAACTTTTTTTTTTTTTTTTTCGATTCGTAATTTTCCGTGTCTCTACAATGGCGTTGCTTAACGTGCTTCGAATGGATTGAACGAAAAAAATTTGTACATTCGTAACTTTTTTTTTTTTTAATTGGTAATTTTCCGTGTCTCTTACAATGGCGCTGCTTAACGTGCCTCGAATGGATTGAATGAAAAAATTCGTACATTCGTAACTTTTTTTTTTTTTTTTTCGATTCAGAATTTTCCGTGTCTCTTACAATGGCGCTGCTTAACGTGCCTCGAATGGATTGAACGAAAAAATTCGTACATCCGTAACTTTTTTTTTTTTCGATTCGTAATTTTCCGTGTCTCTTAAAATGTAATAATAGCATACACATTACATAAAATTATAAATTATACTCCGATTACGAATCTACGAAAACAATGTTACGAAAGTACGAATAAATCAATCTAACGAAAGTACGAATGTAACTAAATCTACGAAAATAGGAATGCGTCCGAATTTCGAATAAACGAAAATTAAACTAACGGAAAAACGAATCAACGAAAAAATAACTCTTACGAAAATACGAATCGTTACGAATACGAACACCGACGACTTACGAATTTACGAATTGTTACAAATCAACGGAAACGAAAAAAAAGAAAATAAACAAATTTTTTTGTTGTGCACATGTCTACTATTGACTCTGCAGAAAGTTGGCGACTTCTGCGCACTTCAGCATGCGCCGACGCCACTCTTTCATTTTACGTGGCCTACCACTTCGTGGATGAGTTGCTGTTGCTTCCACTTTGTTATAACACCACTAACAGTTGACCGTGGAATATTTAGTAGCAAGGAAATTTCAGACTTACTGCACAGGTGGCCACCTATCACGGTACCAACGCTTGAATTCACTGAGCTCCTGAGAGCGACCCATTCTTTCACAAATGTTTGTAGAAGCCGTCTGGATGCCTAGGGGTGCGATTTTATACACATGTGGCCACGGAGGTGATTGGAACACCTGAATCCAATGATTTGGAGAGGTGTCCCAATACTTTTAGCAATATAGCGTATATTTAGCTATACAGTGCCTTTGTAAAAGTATTCACCCCCCTTGAAATGTTCCACATTTTGTCATGTAACAAGCGAAAACATAAATGTATTTAATTGGGATTTTATGTGATAGACCAACACAAAGTGGCACATAATTGTGAAATGGAAGGAAAATGATAAATGGTTTTGCAATTTTTTTTTACAGTGTGTGTGGGGGGGGGGGGGCATTTGTATTCAGCCCCCTTTACTCTGATACCCCTAACTAAAATCTAGTGGAACCAATTGCCTTCAGAAGTCACCTAATTAGTAAATAGAGTCCACCTGTGTGTAATTTAATCTCAGTATAAATACAGCTGTTCTGTGAAGCCCTCGGAGGTTTGTTAGAGAATTAGTGAACAAACAGCATCATGAAGGCCAAGGAACACACCAGACAGGTCAGGGATAACGTTGTGGAGAAGTATAAAGCAGGGTTAGGTTGTAAACAATATATCTCAAGCTTTGAACATCTCACGGAGCTCTGTTCAGTCCATCATCCGAAAATGGGAAAGAGTATGGCACAACTGCAAACCTACCAAGACATGGCCGTCCACCTAAACTGACCCGGCCGGGCAAGGAGAGCATTCATCAGAGAAGAGCCAAGAGGTCCATGGTAACTCTGGAGAAGCTGCAGAGATCCACAGCTCAGGGGGGAGAATCTGTCCACAGGACAACTATTAGTCGTGTTCTCCACAAATCTGCCCTTTATGGAAGAGTGACAAGAAGAAAGACATTGGAGAAAGAAAGCCATAAGAAGTCCTGTTTGCAGTTTGTGAGAAGCCATGTGGGGGAGGGGAGCAAACATATGGAAGAAGGTGATCTGGTCGGATGAGACCAATATTGAACTTTTTGGCCTAAAAGAAAACTCTATGTGTGGGGGGAAAACTAACACTGCAGATCACCCTGAACACACCATCCCCACTGTGAAGCATGGTGGTGGCAGCATCATGTGGTGGGGATGCTTTTCTTCAGCAGGGACAGGGAAGCTGGTCAGAGTTGATGGGAAGATGGATGGAGCCAAATACAGGACAATCTTAGAAGAAAACCTGTTAGAGTCGGCAAAAGACTTGAGACCGGGGCGGAGGTTCAACTTCCAGCAGGACAACGACCCGAAAAATACAGCCAGACCTACAATGGAATGGTTTAGAATAGATCAAAGCATTTTCATGTGTTATGCCCCGTACACACGGTCGGACTTTCCGACGGCAAATGTGCGATCGGAGCTTGTTGTCGGAAATTCCGACTGTGTGTAGGCTCCATCTGACTTTTTCCATCGGAATTTCCGACACACAAAATTTGAGATTTGGATCTCAAATTTTCCGACAACAAAATCCGTTCGCGTAAATTCCGATCGTGTGTACACAATTCCGGAGCACAAAGTGCCAAGCATGCTCGGAATCAAGCAGAAGAGCAGCACTGGCTATTGAACTTCCTTTTCCTCGGCTCGTTGTACGTGTTCTACGTCACTACTTTCTTGTCCTTTGGAATTTCTAACAAGTGTGACCGTGTGTATGCAAGACAAGTTTGAGCCAACATCCGTCGGAAAAAAAAACAGGGATTTTGTTGTCGGAATGTGCGATCGTGTGTAGGTGGCATTAGAATGGCTCAGTCAAAGTCCAGACCTAAATCCAATTGAGAATCTGTGGCAAGACTTGAAAATTGCTGTTCACAGACGCTCTCCATCCAATCTGACAGAACTTGAGATATTTTGCAAAGAAGAATGGACAAAAATGTCCTCTCTAGATGTGCAAAGCTGGTAGAGACATCCCCAAAAAGACTTGCAGCTGTAATTGTAGCAAAAGGCGGTTCTACAAAGTATTGACTCCGGGGGGCGCCATACAAATGCCCCCCCCCCCCACACTTGAAAACCATTTATCATTTTCCTTCCACTTCACAATTATGTGCAACTTTATGTTGGTCTATCACATAATATCCCAATAAAATACATTTACGTTTTTGGTTATAACATGACAAAATGTGGACAATTTCAAGGGGTATATTATGTCCAATTTAAACAGTAAACCATTAAAGTGCTTTCTAAAGGTACAATGTCCACGGCTCATAAAAATCAGTACAGCGTCTTACTTCCTAGATCACGGCATGCACAAAATTGTCACCCAAAAGGTCCACCCCAGGGCCGTCTTTAAGGCAGGGCAAAAGGGGCAACTGCCCTGGGCCCTGTCATTGTTGTGGGCCCAAAGCAGCTGCCTCATACTTGCCAACTATCCTGGTTTAAATTCCCTCGTCCCTTCAGGTTTTAGTCCTTTGCTGTGTCCCAATATCTCAGTGTGAAGTGCTGCTACAAATGCTGCCCAGCTCTGCCCTATTGTTGTGTACCGAATGCTCGCCTGCAGACCCCGTGTTTACATGTGAATTACCGGCATTCATATGTAAATAGCGGCGGCATTCATATGTAAATAGCGGAGGCTGGCAGCATTGATATGTATATCATGCCCCCCTGAGGTCATATCCACAGTAATCTCTAACAACCAATCAACAAGCAGAAATCATGTGCTGTAACCTTTAGCAACCAATCAATGAGCCGTAATGTGTGCTGTTACCTCTAGCAACCAGTCAGTGAGCGGTAATGATACACTGTTACCTCTGGCAACCAATCGCAATAGCTGCCTGATCTGATTCAGTAAACTGATTTTGAGTCTAGCTGCTATTTATTGTATGTCTCAGAGCAGGTGGAGAGCAAAACTGCATGGGGGGGGGGGGGGGCCAAGAAAAGTTGTGCCCAGGGTCCAATCAATATTAAAGACGGCCCTGGTCCACCCAAACGCGTTACGTCACTTAATCACATGACTTCCTCAGGGGTTACAAGGCAGCAGGGCATGGGAAGTGGAAGACAGCAGTAATCGCTGTAGCAGTGGTGGTTCTTCAGGTACGGTATATGCATACATACATCCATGCTGAAATAACATCCATTCCTGGAGTTCAGCTGTAAAGCTTTAAAGGGACTCTGTTATTAGTGATTCATAGAGGCGGCCATTCCTGAAGTCTCCTTTTAATAATGCTAATTTCCTGGCTTTCATGGTGAGTCCTTGGCTTTAATGCTGTCTGAGTCCCTGACCCACAGCCGCTGCGATAATGGTTTTGTGATCCTGTCACTTTACTCATCCATTACACGTTATTATCCAGTGACATAATCAGAGTCTGGAGTGACAGTTGTAGACAAGGCGTGTGCACACGCTCATCTTATTTTGTACAGTGGAAGAGGACAGGATGTACATGTCACCTCAATGCCCTCACTCTATGACATCACTGTCACCTCGCCTGTTTCCTGTGCAGACTATTTTTTTTTAACCTCCCCCGGGGGGCCGCTCCTCTCCGGGTCCTTCGATAAGTGGCAACGCCGCCGCCGCCGCCGGAAGTGTCCTCAGTCACATCATCATTTCTGTTAAGTGTCTGAAAATTATAATTATTACACAAGCAGGGCTGCTGTGTCTCCGGGCTCCAGGGACAGTCCGAGGTGTCCCGGGAACTATTCCTGAAACTCAACACAAACACGGAGATAAATATTTGTTTCCAGGAAGGAGCTCCCCATGTTTGTGTTGCTGTTCATGTGATCTGCAAAATAAACGTTCCCAATGTGGATGACGGGACTGCGCAGTGCTGAGGACATCGCCGCGAGGAGCAAGCAAGGAAACGAAGCGTCTCTGGAAATGATTTGAATTTGTTGGCAAATATTTATCAATATTGAGCAGAACACTTGTTACAGAATAAACATGATGAGCTTCTACTTTTCTCTAAATCAGATCCTTAACCACTTATGCCCCGTACACACGGTCGGAAAATCCGACGGAAAAGGTCCGATCGGATTATATTGTTGGAAAATCCAATCGTGTGTGGGCTTTGTTGGACTTTTTCCGTCGGAAATTCCGACGGTAAAAATTTGAGAGCAGGATCTCAAATTTTCCAACAACAAAGTCCGATCGTTTGTAGAGAATTCCGATCGGACAAAGTGCCACGCATGCTCAGATCAAATTACGAGACCAAAGCTATTGGCTACTAGCCTGAACGTAGTCCCGTTGTAACGAACGTCATCACGTTCCGAGCGATCGGATTTTCCGACAACTTTGTCCGACCGTGTGTATGCAACACCAGTTTCGGACAAAATCCTTCGGAAAAAATCCGACGGATTTTGTGGTCGGAATGTCCGACCGTGTGTACGGGGGCATAAGGTTTTTCAATCAGGTTCAAATCAGTTTTTTTGCTAGAAAATTACTTAGGACCGGGGGGGTCCTAAGTAATTTTATACATTATATGTATTTTTTATACATTATATATATTTTTTGCAGACACCCTAGAGAATAAACTTCAAGTGGTTAAAACAGTACATTATTTTGTAGAGGTCTAAACATCAGAATAAAAAGAGAGAAGACTGCGGAGCAAGAAGGGAAAGAGCGATTTGGCTCCAAAAGCAGGGCCAGATTAAGAACATCGTGGGCCTGGTGCTGAGGATTTTGGTGGGGCCTTTTATAAACAATAAATAAATAGAGAGAGAAAGGGAATGGAAGAGGTGTGAGGGGTAAGGGAGGGAGGATGAGAGAGAAAGGGGGATGAGAGAAAGAGGATGCACATGAGCATGCGTGGGAATGACATCAACGCAGCCCGGCCAAGGCAAGTGACCGAAGGCACAGAATCCGGAAGGAAGACCGGGTGAAGATGGAAAGGCCCGGGCCACACCGAATTGATCACAGCACAGCACTGGAGGGCTCAGTCTGACAATTTAAGTGTACCCTAATGTGCTAATATGCTGTGCATACTTGTACATTATGGCATAACCTACCTCAGGGCCTCTAAAAAATAGTAATGTTAGAAAGTTTTACTACCGGTTTAATATTACAGGAGCCTCTCATGGGGCCCCCTACTGACCCTGTGGCCCTTAGGCAGTGCCTAAGTGCATAGTTGCCAACATTTCAAAAATATTTTCAGGGACACTTTTTTTTACAAGTGCTATATTTAGAGTAGCTGACATCCCCTTTGTTTCTCTATACATCATAATAGTAATTACAAAATTAAATAAGTTCTAATAATGGGGCAGAACAAATGGGACTGAGATTTCCTTTAGTTGAACTAACAAAAGTGTGCCCATTCTAGAGCTGGTAACATTGAGGATATTCAGTATAATTTTAAACTGTTTTTGTGGGTAAGAGGCATAGGGGAGGAGTATGGATGGTATAAAAGTGGGAAGTATGTGCAGGTGAGGGAGAGGAATGTGGAGGGTCTAACAGTGGGCACTATGTACATGAGAGGAGTGCGGAGGGTATGGCAGAAGGCACTATGTACAGCAGAAGAGTGTGAAGGGTATGACAGTGGGCAGTATGCACAGCAGAGGAGTGTGGAGGGTATGCCAGTGGGCAGTATGTACAGGAGAGGAGTGTGGGGGGTATGACAGAAGGTAGTTTGTACCGGAGGGGAGTGTGGAGGGTATGACAGTGGGCAATATGTACAGGAGAAAAGTGTAGGGGGTATGACAGAGGGTAGTATGTACCGGAGAGCAGTTTGGAGGGTATGACAGTGAGCACAATGTACAGGAGAGGAGTGTGGAGGGTATGGCAGTGGGTACTATGTACAGGAGAGGAGTGTGGAGGGTATGGCAGTGGGCACTATGTACAGGAGAGGAGTGTGGAGGGTATGGCAGTGGGCACTATGTACAGGAGAGGAGTGTGGAGGGTACGACAGTGAGCACTATGTACAGGAGAGGAGTGTGTAGGATATGACAGCGGGCGCTATGAATAGGAGAGAAGTGTGGAGGGTATGACAGTGAACAGTATGTACAGGAGAGAAGTGTGGAGAGTATGACAGTGGGCACCATGTATAGGAGAGGAGGATGAAGTAATCTGGGAAGGAAAAATGTAAAGGTTTGTGGAAGGCTGTTTAGGGACTGTGTAATGGTTAAGCGGGCCATACATGGATTGAAATTACACCAATTAAGCAGAGACCAGCCATAGTCGATCTATGTATGGGCTAGCTGGTTTTACACAGATCAACCTATTAACCGACTTGAGTACAACCAGCCTGTCAGGTTTTCCCCAAAACAATCAGTGCTGCCAGCTATAGTTAGCAACACTGATCATTGTATTCACAGGCAGAACACAATAACACTGCTGGAGTGATTCCCCCATTCACAGGTCAGCAGGGGAGAGGGTGTGTGGGGACAGGCTGGGAAAAGATACTAATCAGTGGCTGGGTAGGCACTGGTTAGTATCAGAGCCAGATACACACAGGTTACATATGCCGCGGATGTTAGAGTGAGAGCAATAATTCTAGCACTAGACCTCCTCTCTAAACATGTAACCTGTAAAAAAATAAATAAAAGCATCTCTTGGTACACAAAAAAAATCATGCTAACTTTCTTTTTAATTTTTTTATGAATGAAACAGTTTCTTTCCAAAAAAAAGTTTGAAAAATTGCTGCGCAAATATCGTGCAACATAAAAAGTTGCAAAGACCACCATTTTATTCCATAGGGTGTCTGCTAAAACAACATATATAATGCTTGAGGGTTCTGTGTAATTTTCTAGCAAAAAAAAAAAAAATGATGATTTTTACATGTAGGAGAGAAGTGTCAGAATTGGCCTGGGTGGCGAGGGGTTAATTATCATAAGTAATATACAAATAATTATTATAAGCCCTGTGATCTCATCCTCTCAGTCTGCTGCAGAGTGTTCCAGCTATTTAGTATTTAAACTGGCCGCTCTGTATGTAGCTTCTGACCGACTGGGCAAGCAGTCCTGTATCTCCGGAACCATAGATGATAGCAGCCCCATATTTTAACCAGTGCTGGAGTAGGTCTTTGGCTACAACCCTCGCCGAGCTACAACCCTCAAAGTCGATCTTTTTTTAAATTTTTTAATTTTTTAATTTTTTTGGGGGCAAATGGGCCTATCTTGAGAAAGGGGCCTGGAGCTGCAGCTCCAATAGCCCCTATGTTAATCCGGCCCTGTCCAAAAGAGGAACTGTCCCTCCAGATGAAGGACATTTGGGAGGTGTGTAATTGAAGGGGAGTACATCCAAAACTGATATTTCAGGTACAAGTGGAGTCTGGTGGACTTTTCCTATCTCATGGGGAGTCTATTGATGGGATGATTATCTCTTTGCTATAGTCCTTGGCTTTCTTGGGGTTCTCCTTCATCCCTATCATGTATATTAAATAACAACCCAGCGGGGAGTGTGGGAATCCCTTATATAGGCCATTAGATAGAAAAGGAGGTACCCCCATAATAAATGGGACTTTAACGGTAACAGAGTAAAGATGATATAAAATATAATTCTATTCATTTATTTATTTACTGCTCTACTAAAACTCACCAATGACCTTTTAACTGCTAAAACCAACGGCCATTACTCCATACTCACACTCTTATGCCCCGTACACACTATCGGACCATGTTGTCGGAAAATCCGACTGTGTGTGGGCGCCATCGGACTTTTTCCGTCGGAATTTCTGTCGGAAAAAATTTGAGATCCTGCTCTCAAATTTTCCGACAACAAAGTCCGATCGGACTTTTTCCGATCGTGTGTAGCGAATTCCGACGGACAAAGTGCCACGCATTCTCAGATCAAATTACAAGACCAAAGCTATTGGCTACTAGCCTCTACGTAGTTCCGTCGTACGCAACGAACGTCACCACGTTCAGAATGATCGGATTTTCCGACAACTTTGTCCGACCGTGTGTATGCAACACCAGTGTCGGACAAAATCCGTCGGAAAAAATCCGACGGATTTTGTGGTCGGAATTTCCAACCGTGTGTACGGGGGCATTAGACCTCTCTGCTGCCTTTGATACAGTTGACCACCTGCTCCTCCTCAGAAAACTCCACTCCCTTGGCCTCCGTGATTCTGCTTTATCCTGGTTCTCCTCCTACCTATCTCAGCGCACTTTCAGTGTCACAACTCCATCTCCTCCACTCCCCTTTCTCTCTCTGTTGGGGTACCCCAGGGTTCCGTCCTTGGGCCCCTCCTATTCTCGCTCTATACCTCTTCCCTGGGCCAGTCGATAACCTCCCATGGCTTCCAATACAACCTCTACACCGACGACACCCAGATCTATCTCTCCACCTCCTCAACTCACCCCCTCCACCTCCTCAACTCACCCCCTCCACCTCCTCAACTCACCCCCTCCATCTCCTCACAATCTCAAACTTACTGAATGACATCTCGGTATGGATATCACACCACTTCCTCAAACTCAATCTTTCTAAAACTGAGCTTGTTATATTTCCTCCTTCACTATCCCCCCCCCCCCATGACTTCACCATTAATATCAACAGCACATCCATTGGTCCCTTCACACATGCCAGGGTCCTGGGTGTAATCCTTGACTCTGACCTCTCCTTCAGCCCCCACATCCAATCACTGGCTAAATCCTGCCGCCTTCACCTCCGCAACATCTCCAGAATTCGACCCTTCCTGACTAATGTCACCACAAAGCAACTCATCCACTCCCTGATTATTTCCCGCCTTGACTACTGCAACTCACTCCATAATGGCCGACCCTTACACAGGCTCCTCCCCCTTCAGTCTATTATGAATGCTGCTGCTAGACTAATACACCTCACTAATCGATCCGTGACTGCCGCCCCTCTCTGCCAATCCCTTCACTGGCTTCCCCTCCCCCACCGTGTAAAATTCAAAATGCTAACCACAACATACAAGGCCACCCACAACATCGCCCCCCAGCTACATCACCAACCTCATCTGCAGATATCGCCCAAATCGTCCCCTCCGCTCCTCCCAGGACCTCCTGCTCTCTAGCTCCCTTGCTACCTCCTCCCATGCTCGCCTTCAGGACTTCTCCAGAGCCTCTCCCATCCTCTGGAACTCCCTTCCCCAGTCTGTCCGATCAGCCCCTACCCTGTCCACCTTTAGGAGATCCCTGAAAACTAATTTATTCAGGGAAGCCTATCTCACAAACACCTAACAACAATTGTCCCTGAGCCCCCCCCCCCCCCATCAAATCATTCCCTGCAGCTATTACCTGTTGTACCACCACCCTCTCCCTTTAGAATGTAAGCTCTACGACCCGGGCCCTCCTGTACCTTTTGAATTGAACTGTACTGTAATTGTGTTGTCCCCCCTCTACATTGTAAAGTGCTGCATAAACTGGCGCTATATAAATCGTGTATAATAATATAATAATAATATTCAAAAATGTATTTATTTATTTTGAATAAAATTATATTGTATTTTATCTTTACTAGACATGTGCACAATAGAAAAAATTGTTTATTTTCGTTTTATTTCTGTTCGTTGATTCGTAATGATTCGTAAATTCGTAAGTCGTAGGTGTTCGTATTCGTAACAAGTTATTTTTTCGTTGATTCGTTTTTCCGTTAGTTTAATTTTCGTTTATTCGAAATTCGGACGCATTCGTATTTTCGTAGATTTAGTTACATTCGTACTTTCGTAAGATTGATTTATTTGTACTTTCGTAACATTGTTTTCGTAGATTCGTAATCGGAGCATAATTCATAATGTTATGTAATGTGTATGCTATTATTACATTGTAAAAGACACTGAAAATTACGAATCGAAAAAAAAAAGTTACGAATGTACGAATTTTTTCGTTCAATCCATTCGAAGCACGTTAAGCAGCGCCACTGTAAGAGACACGGAAAATTACCAATTCAACAAAAAAAAATAAAGTTACGAATGTACAAATTTTTTCGTTCATGTTGATTTTCGTTGTTCCTGTTTTCGTTTTTCGGATTTTCTTCTTTCGTAGTTTCTAATTTGGGTATTTTGGATTTTTGTTGTTTTTCATATTCGTTCGATTCGAACATTCGTTATTCGTTAAAATTTTTAGCGAATCATTCGTTCGTTCGTACGATAACGAATGAACGAATATAACGAATTTTAACGGAAAGCGAAAAAAAAAGGAACGAATTGCACATGTCTATTCTTTACTCTGTTGCCGTTAAAGTCCCATTTATTATGGGGGGTACCTCCTTTTCTATCTACCGTATATACTCGAATATAAGCCGAGATTTTCAGCCCATTTTTTAGGGCTGAAAGTCCCCCCCCTCGGCTTATATTCGAGTCACCGCCGTCTGCCTACATGAACAGCTTGTCATGCAGACAGACGGCAGTTTTGAAAAGCCGCGCCGCCTCCTCCCGCCCGTCCGTGATAGGCGGACACTAATTTTCCCAGCAGTACAGTGTTCCGCCTATCACGGATGTCCTGTCATTCTCATCTCATGGACGAGGATGAGAGAATATCCCGTGATAGGCGGAACACTGCACACTGACTGCTGGGAAAACAGCGTTCCTCCTATCACGGACGAGGAGGAGGAGGCGCGGCTTTTTAACTTTACAATGGCACCGTACACGCTGACAGAGCGGGGACAGAGCGGGGACAGAGCGAAGACCGATGGCATAGGGCACAGGACGGAGGGCACAAGGACAGATGGCACAGGACCCGCAGATCGGCACAGGTAGGCTGCAATGGGGACACGGGGGGTCTGTACAGGGGACAGGCAGCTGCAGATGGGCATTTCTGACCCTCTTTTCCACTTACAGTAGCTGCTGCATTTTGTACCCTCGGCTTATACACGGGTCAATGCATTTTTCCCATTTTTTGTGGTGAATTAGGGGCCTCGGCTTATACTCGGGACGGCCTATACTCGAGTATATACAGTAATTGTATTCGGGATGTTGGCAGCTTAACTGGGTGTAGTTGGATGTTCTTCTTTTATGTCCTTGTATTGGCCATGGCAGCTGCACACATCTGGAACCTCCAGTGTAAAGGTCTCACTAATGGAATCCTGGGGAGATAAACCTCCTGGGACTCTACCCTCGTCCGCTAGCGCCCCCTTGAGAAGGAGAGTCTGGAGAGAGAAACATTTGGATGAAGGCTTTCTCAGCGTCCATCGCTCCTACACTTGGGGCATCATTGTCATCTCTCTCTTGGGATGCTCCATTAGTACAGGATAAGGGTGAGTTAGACGTCTGGGTGACACCGGAGCTGGCCCTGCAATGGTCCCCAGCCTGGGTGGCCCGGGGGGGGCGCAGTGACAGCCACAAGTGTCCTACTGACGGCCGCCATGACAAACACAGCAAGGTGTTTATTTATAAACGACACACACGGCCGGCTCTTTAATGTCAGATCAGATGTTTTCTCCGTCAGCGAAGGCCAACGTTACACAATCTGTTTTCACTTAATTAATCTCCATTAGTAGACCCAGCACGGCGCTGGCACACCACAAGGAAGGGTCACTGAAAGATGGAGCCCCCAGCACACACACATCAATGGGCTGAGGATCATCTGTCAGTCTGCAGGGACTCTTTGAAGTCCCACGGCGGGTGTCTTTATTTGACATGTCGGGATGGAGGACCCTGTGGAGGTACCAGCATGTCCCCGCTGAGAAATTAATAAGGCCATTCATAGTGTTTGTGTGATCTCTACAATACAGCTGCCTGCTCTGTGCATTGTGACACACACCACACAGGTCCTCTTCACCGACCCCACACCAATATCTACCGTATACTGCAACCTGTCCATACACCAATTTATGCATGTGTAGCAAGACCCCCAGGCCTCCTTTAGGCCCCTTTCACACTGGGGCGGGAGCCGCGGTGACGGTAAAGCAGCGCTATATTTAGCGCTGCTTTACCGTCGTTTTAACCGCGGTATTTGGCCGCTCGCGGTGCGGTTTTACCCCCCGCGAGCGGCCGAAAAAGGGTTAAACACCCCCGCAGAGCGCAGCCGTAGCGGCGCTTTGCGCCGGTATTGCCGCGGTTTTACCGCGGTGTCCCATTCTAATCAATGGGAAGGAGCGGTATAGGAGTGGTGAACACACCGCTCCTATCCCGCTCCAAAGATGCTGCTAGCAGGACTTTTTTTGTCATCCTGCTAGCGCACCGCTCCAGTGTGAAAGCCCGCCGGCTTTCACACTGGAGTTAAAGGGGCCGGATTTTTTCATGCGGTGAACAGGCGCTATTTTTAGCGCTGTACCGCATGAAAAACGCCCCGGTGTGAAAGGGGCCTAAGTCTAATGAGAACCTCCAGAGCCGAGGACAGCTGACATCCTTCTGTATAGAGTGGGTTGCAAGGCATAGTGGGTGTAATGCAAGATAGATTCATGGGCGTCAGACACTTCTTGAATGCAAAGAGATTTTAATTTTCTCTCGAACAGAACAGTGGGAGAGAGGGTTAGGGCCAGGACACCCTTGAGTAGTTGCAATGTTAATTAGCAGACTCAGAGACTTCTACAGGTAGACAGCCATGCAGGGAAAGGCATCCAGCACGACACCACATCTGCATGTGTAGGAGCGCTGTCTCCAATGGTAACAGTCTTAGAACAGTTCCTAACACGAGTTGTAATGAACTCCTTTACTTCTATACAGTCACTTCTTGTAGACTCTCAGCCCATTGAGCTCCCAATCTCTCTCATTAGACTTGCTTATTCACTGCCACTGAATCCTGTGAGCTCTTCTGATCTTCTTACTTTGGTATCTTCCTCAAGCTTCACCCCCGCTTCCCTGCTGGGTCCCTGGCTTGGCACTCCAGATACTTCTCAAGTTTCACCCCACTGGCTGGGTCCCTGGCTTGGCACCTGCTGAAGTTTCCCGACTCTTTACCGTCCCCGGTTGGTGAGAATACTGCTCTGGTACTTGCTTCAGCTACTCACTGTTGTCCCCGGTCATAAGGTGGATGGTCCCTTAGTGGCGACAGCTTCCCCTCTACCTCCGACCACGACAGGTTCTCTGGCTGGCAGAACCGTAACTTCTGGTTGAACTGCAAGCCGCAATACCAACCCTACGCTGCTCTTTTGCTTCTGGATAGGCGCTCAGACAGCCTAGCAGCCAGATGTGCCCGGCATAGGTCCAATCTCCGGCCTAGCAGCCCAGGCAGCACAACACACGTCTGCCCAGACAGCCGTCCAGGTGGCACAGAACCCCGATCATCTGACCTCACCCAAGAAAATAAGCTCTCCCAGCAGGCCAAGGGACCCAAGAAAATCCCTGCCCATTGGCTGAGACACCCCATCTATCCCTAATCTATCCTTGCAATGCCCTTATCTTGTCTAATGTCACCAGATAACCAGCCACCTAGTGACAGAAGAGAGAAGTGCAGCAATTCCAGACTTGAAATCAATTGATCTCTCACAATTAGCCAAGGCAAATTCACCTGGAAGGTAAATTTAGTAGCAACCCTGCCTAAACATCAGGGTGCTACAACTGTATACTGCAACCTATCCATACACCAATATCTACTGTATACTTCATCCTATCCATACACCAATATCTACTGTATACTTCATCCTATCCATACACCAATATCTACTGTATATTTCATCCTATCCATACACCAATATCTACTGTATACTTCATCCTATCCATACACCAATATCTACTGTATATTTCATCCTATCCATACACCAATATCTACTGTATACTTCATCCTATCCACACACCAATATCTACCATATACTTCATTCTATCTATTAGGGATAAGCCGAACACCCCCGGTTCAGTTTGCAGCAGAACATGCGAACAGGCAAACAATTTGTTCGAACACGCGAACACCGTTAAAGTCTATGGGACACGAAGGTGAAAAATCAAAAGTGCTAATTTTAAAGGCTTATATGCAAGTTATTGCCATAAAAAGTGTTTGGGGACCCGGGTCCTGCCCCAGGGGACATGTATCAATGCAAAAAAAAAAAAAACGTAATTTTTTTCGGGAGCAGTGATTTTAATAATGCTTAAAATGGAACAATAAAAATGAAATATTCTTTTAAATATCGTGCCTGGGGGGTGTGTCCTTAGTATGCTTGTAAAAAAGCGCATTTTCCCGTGTTTAGAACAGTACCACAGCAAAATGACATTTCTAAAGGAAAAATTGTCATTTAAAACTACTCATGGCTGTAATGTATTGTCGGGTCCCGGCAATATAGATGAAAATCATTGAAAAAAAACGACATGGCCCTTTGGGTCTGTTATGGATATTAAGGGGAACCCGCACCCAAATTAAAAAAAAACGGCATGGGGGGGGGGGGCCCAGGCACTATATACTCTGAACAGCTGTATATATACTATACGGCCTGCTCTATATACTCTGCAGAAAATCGGGCCTTAGGTGTTGGTGGTACCAGAACACCGTAAGCCCTCACAGTTACTCTTGGTGGGCGCTGGAACGGGCCCTGCTGTGAAATATTATATCAAAAATTGTAATTACATGCCCCTGTATTAGAAACAGTACACCACGGAATGCACTGTAGATATAGGCTACACTGGATGCAGAGTATATACAGGGGGTCCCCGAGTTACGAACTCGTTAGGGACTGCCCGCCTGTACGGAAGTCGGAAATGTTCGTAAGTCGGCCGCGCATGTGCAGACCGCCAAATACGGACATTTCCGGACATTTCCGATGTTCCGTCTAATGCCGTTCTGCGCATGCACAGCAAATTACGGACATTTCCGGCATTTTCCGAGGCTCCTAATGGCCGCGCATGCGCAGAACGGCCGGAAGACGGCGAAAAATGGCGGAGGGTATCCCCGCAGCGCCCCGTTCGTAAGTAGGGGTTGTTCGTAGGTCGGGCATTCGTAAGTCGGGGACCCCCTGTATATATATATATATACACACACACACACACACACAAGACTGTATATATATATATATATTAATACACTGCCTGCACTGACTGAATATAGAGTAAACATTGAATATATAGTCTATGCTTAGTGCACAGTATATATATATATATATATACTAGACTGTCTCTGCCCCTGCTTAATCTAAATCCCACTATCTCTCCGTCTGCACCAACAACACTACACAGGGCCACCGTGTAGGCAGCCTTATATAGCGTGGGGCGTGGACTTAGTCCCTTTGAGCCATGATTGGCCAAAGGTACCCTGCCTTTGGGCAAATATTGCTCTCTTAGCAGAGGGCGCTGTGATTGGCCAAAGCATGCAGGTCAGGTGCATGCTTTGGCCAATCATCATACAGCAATGCACTGCGATCTCGCAGTGCATTATGGGGCGTTCCGCGGCGCTCAAATTTGCCGCAAACGCCCCATAATGTTCGCTGTTCTGTGAACGGGCGAACACCCGATGTTTGACCCGAACATCAAGCTCATGCCTACTATCCATACACCAATATATACCGTATCCCTTGTAGGTACCCTCCTCTATACCTCCAGTACACCTCTTAACCCTCTTGCATTGACACAATGCGTTTTAGCACACGCTGCCACAACACACGTGTGAACACCAATCCCCAGGAACGCGCCCCCCCCCCCCCCCCCGATATCTGGCAGTGGATCTCGGTATCAGAGTGCCAGTTCCCAGGCAGACATGACGAATTGCACTGAGCGCTTCTGGTGGAAAAAGGAGAGATTAACGCGGATCCGTGTCACATGAGCTGAACTGAATCCGCAGCTATTCCAGGAACTTCTTGAATTTCCATTTGACAAGTTATTGTGAGCTGAACTGTGCGCTGCCCCCTCCATTCATCTCTCTCGAGTAACATAGAAACTTTAAAGGAGAACGCTTCAATACCAACATAGAAAATCATCACTTTATCGCATCCACGGCCTCTGTTAACCAATGACAGCACAGAGAGCTCCATAAAGAATCGCCACAACACCGCCCGCCTCCAATATTCAGCATCAAATATCTGCCTGATTTATAAATGTTGAACTAATAACTCTAACTGAAGTAATAACCAAAAGCGTTAAGGCTCGGTTTCCACTATTGCAACCCCAACATTTTCGCGATTTTGCCGCGATTTTTGCCACGATTTTGATGTGACTTGAAGCAATGCCTGTGTATTCTTGAGGTCTATGGAGCTCAAGTCGCATTAAAGTGGATCAAAGTAGTGCAGGGACTACTTTGAAGTCGCACAGATATGAACGGTACTCATTGGAAATCATGGGGTACGACTTTTCATGCGACTTTGCACTCCCAGGTCGCATTGACAAGTCGCACTAGCGGAAACCGAGTCTTAGGCTCCATTCACACTTGTTGCGACTTGTCGGTGCATTGAACCCGGGACCGATGAAGATCATCGCAGGCTGAGCGCGAGGACGCAGAGAAACCAATTGCACTGTATGTGTCCTGTTCACACCACACAGGCGTGTTGCAGTGTGCTCAGAAAAATGCAGCATATGTGCATTGTTACGCAATTCCAGACATTGCAATGCAATGCATGTTTTGCAGAGTTGAATTAAATGTACTTTTAATATAAAAAAAAAAACTAGAAAAAAAAAACAACATAAACGATGCAATGTGTTATTACTTCGACCAGCAGATTAGAGATTGGAATCAGCTCTAGCCCCTGTGGGTACACATCTCTATACCCCCTGTAAGTAGGTGCCTCTCTGTCCCCTGTAGGTGCACGCCTCAATGCCCTCTCACATCTCTATAGCCCCTGGAGGTAAACGCCTCTATACCCCATGTATGTACCAGTGCCATCTTAAGAGCATTATAGGACCCCGGGCAATACAGTGCACTGGGGCCCTGTCTACAGGATCACACACGAGAATAAAAATGCAAATGATCAATAAGGCTGTATTTATTGGTACTTCCAACAAAATCAGTGTTTAAACATCAAACACAACGTTTGGACAATATAACATGAGTATGATGGGCACAGCGACAGCGTTTAATGGGCACGGTGGCAGCTTTTGATGGGCACATTGGCAGCTTTGATGGGCACAGTGGCTGTGTTTGATGGGCACAGTGGCAGCTTTGATGGGCACAGTGGCTGTTTTGATGGGCACAGTGGCTGTGTTTGATAGGCACAGTGGCAGCTTTGATGGGCACAGTGGCAGCTTTTGATGGGCACAGTGGCTGTGTTTGATGGGCACGGTGGCAGCTTTGATGGGCACAGTGGCAGTTTTGATGGGCACAGTGGCTGTGTTTGATGGGCACAGTGGCAGCTTTGAGGGGCACAGACAGTGGCTGTGTTTGATGCACAACTTGAACTTACTTAAGTAGACATTGTTAGACTTACTTGAGGCCGCCGGCCTGGTGCAGTACAGTGTGTCACTCACAGCAGCAAGGCAGCGCCAGCTATCAAGGGCCATCTTTCCTCTCCGCTCCCTCTCCATGCTGTCTGAAGAACATGGCAGAGGTGGGCGGAGCCTGTTCACTAGCCACTGGGGCAGTCGCGGTGCGCTATGAATGCTGGCGCGGCCGCGGCCTCTGATTGACGTCACTGGTTGCTAGCTAGATGCCGGCCGGTGAAGTGAGCAACCAGTGCAGTCAGTCAAGCAGATTGCAGCACTGATGATCAGCCCTGGATGGGGCCCTCCAGACAAGTGGGGCCCCATCCAGGGCAACTGCCCAGCATGCCCAGTGGAAAAAACGGCCCTGGTATGTACATACCTATATACCCCATGTATGTGCATACCTCTATACCCTATGTATGTACATACCTCTATACTCCATGTATGTACATACCTCTATACCCCATGTATGTACATACCCCTATACCCCATGTATGTACATACCTCTATACCCCATGTATGTGCATACCTCTATA
Organism: Lithobates sylvaticus; assembly: GCA_028564925.1. Lineage (NCBI taxonomy): Eukaryota > Metazoa > Chordata > Amphibia > Anura > Ranidae > Lithobates > Lithobates sylvaticus. Next base: position 17,721,463 of record CM053028.1, read on the forward strand.
CCCCATGTATGTGCATACCTCTATATCCCATGTATGTGCATACCTCTATACCCCATGTATGTACATACCCCTATATTTTCCCTGTAAGTACACTCCTTTATACCCCCTGTAGGTGCTCTCCTCTATATCCCTGTAGGTAAACATCTCTATACCCTTGGAGGTACACTCCTTTATACCATTGTATGTGCACTCCTCTATACCCCTTGTAGGTACATACATTACCACCCTATGTACATGCCTCTATATATCCCCTGTAAGTGCACCTCTCTGTGGGCATATGGCTTTAAATACCCTCTATAGCAGGGATATGCAATTAGCGGACCTACAGCTGTTGCAGAACTACAAGTCCCATGAGGCATAGCAAGACTCTGACAGCCACAAGCATGACACCCAGAGGCAGAGGCATGATGAGACTTGTAGTTTTGCAACAGCTGGAGGCCCGATAATTGCATATCCCTGCTTTATAGGTACACACCTCTACACCCCCTGTAGGTGCACCACTCTATTCCACCTACCCCCTGCAGGTACACTCCTCTATAACTAGGGTTGCACCGATACTAGTATCGGTATCGGTGCCTATCCTGAGTATTTGCACAAGTATCAGTATTCGTGCAACTGATACTTTCAGGCCCGGTTCTTTGAGCTGTCAGTGGGTCTCCCCCGTGTTAAATAAGTCCGGTAATTGGAGCTGTCAAAAAAAAGAGAAAAGCAGCCGGCAATGTTTATTAACAACATTGCTCAGCCCTGAAACACTAAAATAAAAATAAATATTGTTTCTTTTTGTATATTTCTGTTTCTTCATCTGCAGATCAAAGGGATTAACAAAATGTTCCTCTGTTTAACCCCTTAATAACCCTTAATTTATTCTAATCCGCCTTAAGGCCCCTTTCACACTGGGGCGGTGCGGGGCGGC
>CM053028.1:17722830-17843235 GCA_028564925.1 Lithobates sylvaticus
TCGGCTTGTTCTAAGTGGACGTCCTACGGACATTGTCCCAGAAACTTGCTCCCGCGCGCCCCTGGGGCGCGCACTCGGGAACATCCGTGACCGCCGGGTCCCGAGGACCCGGCACACCACGGATCACGGTAAACAGCCGCTGATAGCGGCCGTTTACCACGTAATCGCTCCGTCAAATGATGGAGCGATCACATGTACACAAACCGGCGTCACGTCATGACGCCGGTTCCTCCCTCCCCTCTCTGTACCGATCGGTACAGTGAGAGGGGAGAAGCGGAAAGGGGGAGAGACGGGACCAGCGCTGTGGGCTGGATGTGTAGTGCCCACAGCGCTGGTCAGTGCCTGCAATACTCTGCCACCACTGTGCAATACTCTGCCTACTCTGCCACCACTGTGCAATACTCTGCCACCACTGTGCAATACTCTGCAACCACTGTGCAATGCTCTGCAACAACTGTGTAATGCTCTGCCACCACTGTGCAATGCTCTGCAACCACTGTGCAATGCTCTGCCACCCACTGTGCAATACTCTGCCACCACTGTGCAATACTCTGCCAATACTTGCCAATACTCTGCCAATATTTGCCAATACTCGCCAATACTCGCCAATACTCTGCCAATACTCGCCAATACTCGCCAATACTCTGCCAATACTCGCCAATACTCGCCAATACTCTGCAATACTTTTTAATAGAAACAAAGAATTTTTTTTTTCTCTTTTTACCGAATTTCCAGTATTTTTTTATTTATAGCGCAAAAAAAAAATAAAAAACCCAGCGGTGATCAAATACCACCAAAAGAAAGCTGTATTTGTGTGAAAAAAAGGACACAAAATTAATTTGGGTACAGTGTTGCATGACTGAGTAATTGTCATTCAAATGTGAGAGCACCGAAAGCTGAAAATTGGTCTGGTTAGGAAGGGGGTTTAACTGCCCAGTGGTCAAGTAATTAAGGTACTGCTGTGGGTGCCGATTCAGGCTCTTTGAGCACAGCAGCTCCGAATCCTCATCCACTGGTGGGCTCTCAATGATGTCAAGGAGGTGGAACTTTAGTGACTCAGCCGCTGTTATTAGGAAACGTCCAGATAATTGGCGTGGTGCGTGGACGGACGAGACGGTAATATACACACAATAAATATCTAGTTACAATATGTCTGTTCAGGCCTGAAATGAGGACTATTCCTGGCTGAGGTTATCTTTTCCTTCTCACATCTTCCAGGAATAAAACAAATGAATAGATATATGGCTGTAATATGTTAGGATTTTCCCCTGTATATATTGCTCAATCCTCAGTAATGGAAGAAGTCCATATGGCGGAATTTTACACAAAGTGGAGATATGTGGGAATCAGATCCTCTTCATATCTATATTTGGAGGTTCACGGAAAGAATACTGTAGCAAGCGACCTCACACATATTCCACGCCATTCCAGAACCTCCAATCAGAAATCAGGATTTACAGACAGACAGTACCTCAGTAATGTGCCAAATGTAGTTTGTGTCACTACTGGACTCTGCAATTTATGCTCCCCAGTACTGACTCCTGCACTCTGCATCACTTGCTACTGACCCCTGAACTTTTTGTCACCTACTACTGACCTCTGCACCCTGCATTCCTTACTCCTGACTTTTGCAATTTGCACTTCCTACTACTGACCCTTGCACTTTGCATCACCTACTACTGACATCTGCACTCTGTGTTCCACTGACCTCTGCAATACCTACTCCTGACCTCTGCAATACCTACTCCTGACCTCTGCACTTATTTACTGCTTACCCTTTGCACTCTGTAATACTACTGACCTCTGCACTCTGTGACACTTACTACTGACCTCTTCACCACTAGCTATTGACCCCCTGCATTTTGTGTCACTACTGACCTCTGCACCCTGCGTTACTTACTCCTGACCTCTGCTATTTACGCTCCCTACTACTGACCCCTGCATTTTGTGTCACTTTCTACCTTTTGTCATTACTAGTGCAAAAAAAATTCAAATATATATATATATATATATATATATATACCATAGTTTGTAGACGCTATAGCGTTCACGCAAACCAATCAATATACACTTATTGGGATTTTTTCTTTACCAAAGAAATGTCGCAGAATACATACTGGACAAAATTTTGGAAGAAATTTGTTTTGTTTTAATTTTTTTATTGGATATTGTGACGGGAAGGCCCGTGGAACCAAGAGTCCCTTGGAAAGGATGGGAAACCCATGTTTCAGCTCCCCATGCACCTCTTATGTCTAAGTCACCCTGTGCCATCTTGGATTACTTAAAATGGGACAGTAATATTTATCCACATTATCTCCCAGGATATATGTAAAGACTATTCTTAGTTTGTTTGATTCTGAACTCAACATGTTGAGAGAGCTGATCACATTGGCCTCTGTACTATATAGGAGACGGGCCGACTCCTAGTGGAGCTCCTGCTATTGTGAGTATACTTATGATAATGTATAATCTATTGTGTGAAGCTCGGTGACAACAAGTCTGACCTGTAATGAAATCCTGATTAATCATAACAATGCTCAGGAGGGCACGGAGTCACATCGGCTGCTTTAAGGGATTACCGTATATACTTGAGTATAAGCCAACCCGAATGTAAGCCGAGGCACCTAATTTTACCACAAAAAAATAGAAAAACGTATTGACTCGAGTATAAGCCTAGGGTGAGAAATGCGCAGCTACTGTAAGTGGAAAAGACGGTCAACAATGCCTATTTGCAGCCTCACTGTGTCCATTTGCAGCCATAGGTCCCCCAAACTTCAAACTTGGTAGTTAAGGGTTCTTAGATGCCCCCAATCTGCAAGCCAAAATTTGGGGTCTCTGGACCCAAAGTGTCCCGAAATGACATTGCTGCAGATGGACACAGTTGACCGAATTTGGGGCCCCGAATCTCCACTTACTGCTAGGAACCCCAAATTTGGTGTGCAAACCCATTGGAACTAGCACTACAACATATCCAGCTGGGATTCCGAGATACAGGGCCCCAAAATCGGTTCGGGAAATGTCAAGCACTTTTCTGCAGCAGAGAATGACATTTTCCGAACCGAGTTTGGGGCCCCGTATCTCGGGGCCACTTAGTGCTAGGAATTGTTGTAGTGCTAGTTCCACTGGGTTTGCACACCAAATTTGGGGTTCCTAGCCCCAAGTGGCCCTGAGATACGGGGGCCCCAAAGTCGGTTCGGAAAATTTCATTTTCTGCAGCAGAAAAATGATTGACTCGAGTATAAGCCGAGGGGGGCATTTTCAGCACAAAAAAATGTGCTGAAAAACTCAGCTTATACTCGAGTATATACGGTAGTTGATTAGCTCATGTTAATTCTGTTTCTGGTTACAGGTGTATTGTTAGAGTAATATGAGCAGGAGGGGGGACCTCCTCTTCTGCTGTATATAAGACTTGTATTCTGGTTCTAATAAACTGTCTGATGTTTTACCCTACACTGAGCTACGACTAGTGGATGGGAAAGCTAAGGGGTCTTGGATGGTGTGGTACCGGACAGAGGAAGATATCTTGCGTACGGGGGTCCGTCACAGAAATGTTTTATAGCAGAAAATAAAAAATATAATTTTTGCTTTTAGTTTTAGGTCTTTTTTTCAATTAAATAATAATAATGGTTATATGGTTATATCTTCTGTAGATGTATATGTAACGGTTACATATACTGTGCTTGGTGTTGTTTCAATTACCCTTTTGTATTTTTTTGTAATTGTTATGCCATAGATTATGTGGCTCTGTATTTAACACCTACTTTCTTTTGAAAACGAATAAAAACTATTAAAACAGAAAAAAAAGAAAAAGCCCAGTGGTGATCAATCACTACCAAAAGAAAGCTCTAGTTTAGGGCTGTTACTGATTAAAATTTTCATGTTCGATTAATTGATTTTTTTTTTTTAATCGATTAATCGACTAATTTCGATTAGTTATAACGCACATACAGATCCAAATACTTCTAGCTAATCTCCTTGCATTGCAACTCTGCATTAGTCAGTGGTAAATGTGGTATACACTATATACAATCACCCGACACTAGTTAGTTTCCACAATCCATGACTTAACTTCACAGTCCACACAAATACGTTTTAAATTAAAACTGTAGCACTGACGTAAGTCATTTTCTACAGTAGTGCGACAATCCCTCCATCTCTGGTCTAACTAATCACTCTCACCTTATGGCATGGACCCCTGTGCAAACAGGTGGTCATGCAAGCGGGTATTAAAAGGGTTAACGCGGACCATAAACTTCTCTCACGTCTCCTTAGATCTCAGCAAGGGCGCCGGGTCATGGGTAGAAAGAAAAGATCGAAGTGCTCACCGCTTAAGTATAAGATTTAATTTTTGTGTTCAAACACAAACTACTCACATAAAAGATGATAAAAACACAGCATGTAAAGCCGACAATCGTGTTAGTTCTGTAGGGCAGCAGCGGGTGACGTCATGCGTAGCTCCTCCCCTGTACGCGTTACGTTCAATCAGAACTTCCACGTCACCGGACTCCTCCCCCCTTCTCTTCGTTAGCAGATGGAGGCACTTGGAGACGGGGGGGAGGAGTCCGGTGACGTTTATGTCACCGGACGTCACCGGATCTCCAACGGAACTCCCTGAAGACCCGGAAGCTGGCGGAGAGGTCAGCACCGATCAAAACATTTTTGATCGATTAAAAAATTTTTGATCGATCAAAAAAATTAACGATTAATCGAGGAATTAATCCTTAATTTGCACAGCCCTACTTTTTTTTCAATTAAATAATAATAATAAAAAAAACAGTGCTTACATCTTCTGTAGATGTATATGTAACGGTTACACATATTGTGCTTGATGTTGTTTCAATTACCCTTTTGTATTTTTTCGAAATTGTTATGCCATAGATTATCTGGCTCTGTATTTTACACCTACTTTCTTTTGAAAACTAATAAAAACGATTAAAACAGAAAAAAAAAGAAAAAAAACCCAGTGGTGATCAATCACTACCAAAAGAAAGTTCTATTTGTGTGAAAACAATATTATAAATTTTATTTGGGTACAGCGTTGCAAGACCGCACAATGGCCAGGTAAAGTAGCGCAGTGTTGAATAGCAAAAAAAATGGCCTGGTCAGGAAGGGGGAAAAAAAACCTTCAGGAGCTGAAGTGGTTAAAATTCAGCATTTTTAAAATAAAAAGAAAAAAACATTTTTGATTCAAAATATTGTGCAGTATCGAAAAAACCCTTTGATATAGTCAGCCAATCCAAACTGAAGCCTAACATACTACTTTGGACCGTCCTGGCAATAAAAAAATAAATGTAAAACTACAGATAGGGGTGGGGCTGGACGGCAAAGTGACGGAAGGAACTGACTGGTGCGCCCAGTAATATGGTAGTATTTGGGCAACTGATCGTCTTATGCCGCGTACACACGGTCAGAATTCTCGTCGGAAAAAGCTCTGATGGTTTTCCCGTCGGAATTCCGACGGAATTTCGCTCAAACTGTGTTGCCTACACACGGTCACACCAAATTCCGACGGTCAATAACACAGCGGCATAAAACACGTTCGACAGCACTATAAAAGGGAAGTTTAATGCTTCCGAGCATGCGTCGGAATTTTGCGTGTCGGAATTGCATACACACGGTCGGAAAATCCGATAGAAAGGTTTTCCGTCGGAAAAATTGAGAACAGGTTCTCAATCCAAAGTCCGTCGGAAATTCCGACAGAAAAAGACCGATGGGCGTACACACGGTCGGAAAATCCGATGAAAAGCTCCCATCGGACTGTTTCCATCGGAAATTCCGACCGTGTGTACGGGGCATTAGACAAAAACAGACACACAAAAAAAAAAAGAATGTTGTCCAGTTCAATATGTGTGAGAAGAGACACAATCAGACATTTAGAGACAATTACAATTAAAATAGAATAAAAGGAAACATTAAAAGCCGTAGAGGGATTTGGTGGTGTGTCCAGCCTCACCGCAGTCCCACCATCCTAATAACCGCACTCTCTCTCTCTCTCTTACAATGATATTACATAATAGATGTTCCATGGATCGAATCTTGTGCTCAAAGGAGGTAAAACGATTAGCTTGCTGATGTTTCTTTTTCTGCTTCTGAGTCAGGAGTCTCGGGGGAAGGACCTGACCACAACTGATGGATTCCTAGTCTGTGGTCATGTTTGTAATAAAAGCGCTGGCTTCATTCTACTGATTCAGTTGCGTGTGACTCTCCCTGAAGAGAAACATATAAAACATCAGCCTTATCTTTTATAACAAATCATTTCCCAACCAATACGGATGGAGCAGATACCGGTGCTGAGCCTGTAGGTGGGCGTTGGCCTTTTAATTTATGTCCCACCCTTGAGGTGCTGGTCAACCCCCCCCCGCTGTCTCATGCTCAAGACACGGCATATACAGTGCTATGAATAAGTATTCACACCCCTTTCATGGATTCTGGCCTAAAATTACATAGAATGAATTTCATGATGAACTTTACTTGATTAGTTTATCTATTTATTTGCATGTTTTCCACAGTGAGGCATTTGTGCTATTTGTTGATTTATAGGCATTTGTTATTAGTATGAAGAAGCATAGAATGGAGTTCTTTCTTCGGTCTGCTTCCCATCATCATCCACTGACTCCACCCCTTTTGTCATATACAGTGCCTTGAAAAAGTATTCATACCCCTTGACATTTTCCACATTTTGTCATGTTACTACCAAAAAAACAAAATGTATTTTATTGGGATTTTATGTGATCGACCAACACAAAGTGGCACATAATTGTTAAGTGGAAGGAAATTAATAAATGGTTTTCAAATGTTTTTACAAATAAATATGTGAAAAGTGTGTGGGGGGCATTTGTATTCAGCCCCCTTTTACTCTGATACCTAACTAAAATCTAGTGGAACCAATTGCCTCCAGAAGTCACCTAATTAGTAAATAGAGTCCACCTGTGTGTAATTTAATCTCAGTATAAATACAGCTGTTCTGTGAAGCCCTCGGAGGTTTGTTAGAGAACCGTAGTGAACAAACAGCATCATGAAGGCCAGGGAACACACCAGATAGGTCAGGGATAAAGTTGTGGAGAAGTATAAAGCAGGGTTAGGGTATAAAATAAATATCCCAAGCTTTGAACATCTCATGGAGCTCTGTTCAACCCATCATCTGAAAATGGAAAGAGTATGGCACAACTGCAAACCTACCAAGACATGGCCGTCCACCTAAACTGACCGGCCGGGCAAGGACACAAGAGGTCCATGGTAACTCTGGAGGAGCTGCAGAGAATCACATCTCAGGTGGGAGAATCTGTCCACAGGACAACTATTAGTCGTGTTCTCCACAAATCTGCCCTTTATGGAAGAGTGACAAGAAGAAAGACATTGGAGAAAGAAAGTCATAAGAAGTCCTGTTTGCAGTTTGTGAGAAGTCATGTGGGGGACACAGCAAACATGTGGAAGAAGGTGATCTGGTCAGATGAGACCAAAATTTAACTTTTTAGCCTAAAACCAAAACTCTATAGCCCCATACACACGCTCGGACAATCCGCGGACCAGGTCAGTCGGACTTTGTCCGACGTACTTTGTCCGATGTTGGCGTTGCGTACACACGGTCGGACAAAGTTGTCGGAATATCCGGTCCGGAAGAACGTCGTGACGTAAGTCGTCGTCCACGAGATTCCAAAAGGGAAGTTCAGCACCACGTCAGGCACCCGTTGGGCTCCTTCTGCTGATCCCGTGTTTATCGAGAGTTAGTGGAAGTTTGGTGACTTAAGATTCGCGCTTCTCAGTTTTCTGACTCAGATCGTTACTGCTCTTCAGTTTGTGCTTGTCGTGCGTATCTGTTTATTAGTGCGTGTAGTCAGTTCGCATTTGTTGGTCATTGCGGCCTATATCTTGATATAGGACGCTTTGATTTGCACTGCTTATTGTCTGCTCGTTGCTGGTATTCACTTCGTTCTTTCAGGCCTTGCTGTTTATCGGTGCTTTCTGTTTGTCCGTTCTGACCAGCCGACCTTTTGTGACCTTCTGAGCGATGTTTCCCGTGCGTACTCATCGCCGAGTTCGTGCTGTACGCGGAATTGGTGTCGGGCTTTTAGCTTTGACCCAAGACCCGTCCATGAACAGAGTGACGAGGAGTATGTGGACCAAGAATTGGTTGCTTCAGCGTGACCAGTTCTCGCACATGCCTTTGCTTCGTGAGATCCGGGAGAATAATCCTGATGATTTCAGGAACTTTCTCAGGATGACGGACCCCGATTTTCACCGTCTTTTGGCTTTGCTGACCCCCTTTATCAGCCGGCAGGATACCTGCATGAGACAAGCCATTACTCCGGAGCAGAGGCTTGTTGCCACGTTGAGGTACTTGGCGACAGGGAGAAGTCTTCAGGATTTGAAGTTCTCTTCAGGTATCTCTCCCCAGGCCCTGGGAATCATTATTCCAGAGACCTGTTCTGCCATCATTCAGGTCCTGCAGGAGGACTATATTAAGGTAACATTTCTACTTTACTATTCCCTTCTATGTATGCTCTGTTTGCTAATGACTTGTATTTTTGACCTCCTTCCCTAATTACCATGATTGCAATATGTTCTAATATGCTGTGCCCCTTTTCTCCTTCATGCATTTTTCCCTTCACTTACCTCACCAGCATGCTCTTCTGCCCCAATAGACACCTATGGCCTAGTCACTTAAGCAATGTCTTTTGTCTGCTGCATAGTATTGTTTGCCCCAAAACACCCCCTAAAATATGCACAAATGTTTGCTGTGTGGTTTACTTCATGTAGAGCCCCCTTTTTTTGTTCTTTTGGTGGGGGGGGGGGGCAAACTCATTAGGAACCCCCTCCCCCAACTGCTCTGTCAGATGGTACCAATCCTTTATCTGCTGGCTTTCCCAAGGTCCATACACACTATATACCTACCTCTTTATAGTGCGCATCTTTAGGGATGAATTCAGCAAAGCATGTAGTGCAAGGGACTGCCTCCATACATTCCATTTCCTATTTTTTTGTCTTCTTTCCCTCCTATTAGCTTGCTTGGTAATTTAATAATGTCACACTGTGCCTGCCTTTTTTGGGGGGGGGGGGGGGGGGGGGGGGGGGGGTGAAATGTTATTTGATCTTTCCTGTGGCCTGCCAATAGTGTTAAGTACAGAGGGTCTGGCCAAACTAGCCCACATTATTGAGCCATTTGCCAATCAATGAAGTGCAGAGGGTTAGCTGTCCACCACCCCCCCCCCCCCCCCCCCAAAACCCCTAGTTATTGCCAAGGGCCCATCAGAAGTGGGGGGATTGATGGGGGGGTGAGTAATCTGTGAAGGGGAGCCTCTACTTTTCTGTGCAAATACTTTCCAGCCTCCAATTTTAGACAATGCTCTTGTTCCAAGATGTTGATTGTCTAATCTGCTTGCAATGTTTAGGTGCAAAGTGACTATTTTTTTTTTTCTTGTTTCACTCCACAGTTCCCTTCCACGCCACAGGAATGGCAGACTGTGGCCTCCCACTTTGCCAGCCGTTGGGACTTTCCTAACTGCGGAGGGGCAATTGATGGGAAACACGTCCGCATCGTCCCACCGCCCAACTCGGGGTCCTACTATTATAATTATAAAGGGTTTAATAGTGTAGTGATGTTGGCGGTGGTGTCGGCAACATACGAGTTTATGTATGTGGACGTGGGGATGAACGGCCGGATATCGGATGGTGGGGCCATTACGCACACGGAGTTCTACTGGCGTCTCCAAAGTGGCAGTCTGTGCTTGCCACCTCCAGAGGAGAATGCCGAAGGACTCCCCTTCGTCTTTGTCGCAGATGAAGCGTTTGCGTTGACTCCCCATGTGATGAGGCCGTTCCCGATGAGGACCCTCACCCCGGACCAGAGGGTCTTCAACTACAGGCTGTCCAGAGCCAGAAGAGTTGTGGAGAACGCTTTTGGCATCCTGGCCAGCCGCTTACGCCTGTTCCTGACGGCATTTAACTTGGCGGAATACAAACTCAACCACATAGTTCTTGCCTGTTGCATATTGCACAACTTCCTCAAAAGACATAACAGGAACTATGTGGTGCCCGTTGGCCCAGATGTGGAGGGCCCTCCAAATGCCGAACTCACAGCCCTTCGAGTGGCACGTCCAGGCTTGCCCCCTCTAAATGCCCGTGTGGTCCGGGACCAATATATGCAGTACTTTGTGGGTAGGGGGGCCATTGCTCTGCCTGACGATGTGTGAGAGGCATTTTTTAATAAATCTGATATTTTAACCAACCTATGATTTCATGTCATTTCAGTCTTCTTTTTAGCTTATTTTACTTTGACATTTTTTCCCTTTGCCTTCGACAGTGGGAATGCACTTTCTGGGCAAAAGGAGGTAACAGTCTCTTCTTCCCAAAAAGATTATTCTCATGTTGTGTGTTTGCTACCTAATCTTTGGTCTAGAGAAGGTTTGTACTGCATAACTGACACCCAAAATACTCCTTTTCATCACCAGGTCTGACATGTGTGTATTCTCCAAAATGCTGTGCTCCGTGTTTTCGTACAAAGCACTGTGGGTGTCATTTACATAAGTCAAATCCGCTATGCTCTACAAGTGCATTGAAAAAGTTCCCCGGGAAAGAAAATTGGAGTGCAAAGTGGATTTGCCTTTAGTAAATAACACCCATTGCCCCCCATATCCTTTTCATTTTACATACATAATGCATTGGGTTTTTTAAATAAGGAAGCCACACATTTAGAAAAATAAAAGTTTACTAGGAAAACATTCCCAAGTGCGTTTACAATCTTCACGCCAAAACTGACAACATCTTGGTTATTTACAACATTGTTTACAAACATTCCGCAATTGGTAAAACCAGGCATGGAGCAAAACAGAACCTAGGAACTTGGAAAGTTCAACTTTGTAAAGTGAAGACAAGATCAGACATGACTATATGTTCAAAGTGTGTTTGATCTTGCCTTCATCACATGGGGGGGTCACCCCCGAAAAGTGGAAATTTGGAACATGCACACAATTTGGGTCTGAAAATGGTCATTAGATGGGAAAACACATGCCTAGAAGCTTCAAAAGTGCCATTTTCCATCATGGGGATGAATGGACGTTTTTTGGGGGTGCAACCCCTTCACCACAACCACTTTCGTAGTTCGTAAAGTGTTTGCACCCCCAAAAAAAACGTTGCCATTCATCCACCATGGTGGGAGCTAGCACATGTGGACACAATGTGTGCATGTTCCAAATTTCAGACAGTTTTTAAGTTGCAAATGTGTTCTGAAGCTGGCACAAATGTGTGTTAATTACTTGGTGCGTTTTCATATTTTTCCTAAAATATCAATGATGTTCTTCAATTTTTGTTGAACATCATTGATGTTTTGCTTTATGTAATCTAGATCTCTATTGCAGACCATTATCTCTCCGATGAGTACGTGGGCACTCTCTGTGGTAAAGTGCGATTTTTCTTCCACAACATCCACGTCACCTAAAAACCACAAACAAACAAAAATGGGGTGTTGGAAATGAGGCAGCCATACATGGATTAGCTTACCAGTAGCTGTGTTCTCCCACACTCACCTGTTGTGGTGACAATTTCTCCAAGTTCGATGATCTCTCCTTCCTCCTCCTCCTCCTCCTCTGCTTCTGCTCTTTCCCCTTTTTTGGTAGGTGTTGGTTTGGGGGTTTCCTCAGACGGCCCAAGTTTTCGCTCCCCTATGAGAATGTCCAAAAGGAAGATTTAGCAACACAAGCTATTGAGGGCAGAAATAGGAAATGACAAACATTGCTTGAAAGTGACGGACACTATTTTAGTTTGGCCAGTTACAAATGTCAACTACATGAATGAAGTCACTTTGTAAAGGTGCTAAACTGACTAGCTTTTTGGTAGAAGTTTGTGTGATGGAGACCCCCCTCTAGTATCCACTGGAGCACATGTGTGGAAAAGCATAATAAAAAGGGGGTTTGGGTGTCCCAGCACTAGTGCTCTAGAGTCCAGATGGGTAAACAGCTACTGAGTGACCTCTCCTTTACATTGAATAAATTGGCTTTACATTCTTGATGACATTTCTAGTGAGAACAAACTTCCTTTCCCCAAAAAAACACCAAACATCGTATTATAAGTGGCCGAACGATCGAGGTTGCGTACGATCGAATGCACACACACACGACCATGACAGTGGCAGAAAGATCGAGGCTGAGTACGATCGAATGCACAGACGAACCTGAAAGTGGCCATTTTGGAATGTACAACTTGGTAAAAATCAAAACACAATGGAGCAGTATGCAAGCAAGAAATCAAACACAAAACACAACTACTTACTTTTTTGAAGAATTCTCTTGATCTTTCTGTACTGATCGGCCTCCCTCAGTTTCAGGTCTGACCAGCGTTTCCTGAGTTGCTCCTTGGATCGTTGTACCCCAAAATTATTGTACAGCCTTCTCACAACTTTAGACATGATCTTGGCCTTGCGGACATTGGGGTTGAGGTAAGGCCCATACTTCCCCATCATAGTCGCTCCTCTTTAATATGTCCACCATCTCCAACATTTCTCCAAATGACATATTGGAGGCCTTGAATTTCAGGTTCCGGGATCGGGACGTTTCTGCCTCCGGACTTTCCTCGTCCTCCTCCTCGTTGGTGGGATATTTGTGGCGCACCTGCTGTGTCCCCGCCATGTGCTCTCCCCACTACGCCGTAAAGAGAAGGGGTGGGGAATAGACGAGAAAGATCGTCAGGGGCGGGCGGAGTTTGAAGCATGCGCAGTGTATATAAAACGTCACACGCCTGTGTCGTAGCCACGATCTGGGAGACGAGGGGAGAGAAAGCTCACGCACGAGACGATCGCTACAAACGAAGGTACAATTTGACGTTGGTACATAACTAGCCTAGACTGATTAGAACTTGAGGCTTCTTTATGGAGAAGATTAGGAGAGTTTAGGCTGACATTATTTATATTGTTTTGTGTGGCGTTGTGTCTTGCAGAGGTGATGGATGCCTTCTACAACGTGAGCTTTCTCCCACACTTCATTGATAAATACCGGCAATTCCCCCTCTTATGGCAGGCAAAACACAGGGATTATAGCAACAGACCAAAGAGGTACGCAGCCCTGCTGAAACTGGTGGCATTTGTAAAGCCTACCCTGCCCATGGCAACCGTCGCAAACTTAAAAGTGAAGATCACCAACATGAAGACTACCTATTTCCGGGAGCGCAATAAGGTCCTGAAGTCACAAGCATCTGGAGCTGCAGCAGCTGATGTCCATGTCCCCACGCTCTGGTACTATGACAGGCTCCACTTTCTCAAAGACCAGGCTACTGTCAGGAAGTCACTCTCGACTCTTCCTTGCACGCGTCCTTCCACGCACGCCACCCTTGATGAGGATTCCGAGGACCAACCTGGGCCTTCCAGTCTGGAAGATGTGCAGGTGCCCAGCTTGTTCCAGGTATAGTAGTTTTGGAACCAGTTTGTTGAATAATGAATGATGTTCAGTTAATTCAGGATCCCCAATTGCTTATTTCCTAACGTGATTGACATATCAACAGACAGTGGTGTGGTAGACATTTTTGGGAAGAATCTAAACTGCAGGGCTGAGAATTGTATGGTTTTGTATTTGAAAACATTTTGCAACAGTCACTAGATGAGAATTGTGTGTGTTTGATGAACAAATAACTGAAACTATGTCCCTTTTTCAGACACAGGAAGACCTCAGCCAGGAGGTGGCTGTGGAAGGTGGCAGTCAGGAGGAGGCAGGGGGTAGTGGCAGCCAACAGGGGGGTAGGCGTAGGAGCCTGACTGTCTCCCAAGTCTCTCCCCTCCGCCTTCCCTACAGAAGGGCGAAAAACATGGGGGAGGTGGGAGAGTCAGCGCTCCAGCTGATAAAAGATGCCTCAGCCTCCCTCTATGCCACACCCACCTACGAGGAGGCCTTTGCCTCCTTGGTTACAAGTAAATTTACGGGTATGGAGGCGGGGCAACGCAGCATGTGTGAGGAGGTCATCCTCAAAATACTAAATGAGGGGATGGCTGGGGAGATGACTCCCCTCACACATGTTTGCGAGAGTGACCTTGCTCCGCCTCCTCCTCCTCCTTCTGCCACCCCACCAGCACCAGCACCACGGCGTGGAAGGAAGCGTACAAGGAAGACAAGAGAGTGACAACCTGGACTCAGTCTGGTCTGAGAGAAGATGGAGCCTCTCGTAGTACCAGAGCCTGGGGACCTAGATGGCATCTGCTGCAGTTCCGGATGTTTTGGACTTCAGGACCAGATTGCGCTCCCTTATTATTTAGATAGGTAGTCTTCATGCCCCCAATTGTTTAAGTCTGTAAAATGATGGTTGCCATGGGTGTCCAAGGCTTTGCAAATTCCCCAAGTTTCACCATGGCTGCGTTCCTCTTTGGTCTGTTGCTGAGACCTAAATAAAGGTTTTTTTGATTTGAAATAATCATTGACTATTGTGTTTTACTTTTCTACAATGACAGTTTTTCTTTGAGTAGGCAGGTACATTTCACTAATCCTAGAATTAACAAGGGGCACCAACAACCAACAAACTCCTAGTAAATGTAAGCAAGAAATACAAATGTTAATAATGTGGTTTTGCTAAGTTGAGACATACAAACCCCCTCCAAAAAAAAAAAAATCTCCTTCAAATATGTATTCCCCCAAAAAAAAAAAATCTGGATAAAAAAATAATAAAGATTGTATTACGATCTGAGTAAAAATAAACATGTAGTGTATAAATGCTGCAAAGTAATAAAGAAGTAAGTTTGTGAGAAGTGCGGGTGAATAGGAGCAGCTAAAAGATGTCATTCTTGTTGCATTGTAAAGAAAAAGAGAATGCGCTGCATTAAAGACATTTTAACATTGCAGCGTGACGAATGTGCTGTGTCGATTAGGAAAGGTAGTTTTACCTGACCGAGCGCTTCCGTCACAGAATTTCTTCTGAGCATGCGTAGCACTTTGTCCGTCGGACAAGCGTACACACGCTCGGATTTGGTGTGATCGGACCGGGTTGACGGGAAATCTTTCCAGCAGGAGATAAGACTTTGTCCGACGGACAAACCGACGAACACTGTCCGATGGTGCATACACACGGTCTGATTTTTCAACAACCTTGTCCGATCGGACCAAATTGATGAAAAAGTCCGACCGTGTGTATGGGGCTTAACATAAAATCCCAATAAAATACATTTACGTTTTTGGTTGTATAAAAGGGGTGGAGTCAGTGGATGATGTTGGGAAGCAGACCGAAGAAAGAACTCCATTCTATGCTTTATCATACTAATAACAAATGCCTATAAATCAACAAATAGCATAAATGCCTCACTGTGGAAAACATGCAAATAAATAGAGAAACAAATCAAGTAAAGTTCATCATGAAATTCATTCTATATAATTTTAAGCCAGAATTCATGAAAGTTGTGCAAATCTGTGCAAACTGCATAAAAATAAAGTTCATCAAGAAAAACGTTCTTCGGACTCCTTCTGATTCTTCCACCACATAAAACCATCCACTTCTTACCAGATTACTAGACCCCAGATTATATGAGGTCTACATGGCGTTCACTGCAATCTCCTATCAGGACCAAGTATTGGGAACCACAGGCCTCACTAGCAGAGATGTAATGTTGCACCCGTAAAGATATGACCCATAGAAGCCACATAGCGTAAAAACCACAACCACCTCCTATTATACAGAATTTACAGAGCGATATTACAAATGGACCGCCAGCATTTCCGGCAGCACGATGACGTCAGCTTTGATCCCATGCTGACGAGTTTCGTCGTAAGGAGACGTTCTCAAGGTCATTATAATCTAAGGGTGCGCAATGTGAGAACTCCCCATCAAGGGAGTGGGTTTTTTTTTCCTCTTTTGGAGAGATGGACTTCTCTCCTTGTTGAGTAGGAATTATGTTGCCAGCTATACCCGGGAATTTAGAGCAAACCAACTGTACCCAAACAGAATTTTTATCATTATGTTCCCACAAATAGAGCTTTCTTTTGGTGGTATTTGATCACCTCTACGGTTTTTATTTTTTTGCTATACAAATAAAATATGACCTAAAATTTGGAAAAAAAAAAGTTTTTATTTTTTTCTGTTATAAATTTTTGTAAATAAGTACGTTTTCTCCTTCACTAATGGGCACTGATAAGGCGGCACCGATGAGGTGGCACCAATGAGGTGGCACTAATGAGGTGGCACTGATGGGCACTGATGAGCACTGGTAGGCGGCACTGATGGGCACTCATGGGTGGCACTGATAGGCCACACTGATGGGTACTTATGGGTGGCACTGATAGGTGACACTGCTGGGCACTGATAGGCGGCACTGCTGAGCACTGATACATGGCACTGATGGGCACTGATAGATGGAATTGCTAGGCATCAATGATGGCACTGGCACTGACAGGCATTGGGGATGGGCAATGATTTGTCTTTTATCTGGTGGTCCAGGGTGGTGCCAATCCCCTGTGGTCCTGGCGACATCCTGGTGGTCCTGGGTGGGCATCCAAGGGGGGGCTGCACTGATCAACAATCACCTCCGACCCCCCCCCCCCCCCTGTCAGGAGAGCAGCCGACGTCAGACGCGAGTGAGGAAAAGCCGATCAACAGCTCTTCCTGTTTACATCGTGATCAGCCATGATTGGACACGGCTGATCACATGGTAAAGATCCTCCGTCAGAGGCTCTTTACCGAGATCAGTGTAGCGGTGTATCAGACTGACACACCGCACCACCGATCGCCGCTCCCCACGGGCGTGCAAGAGAGGTCGTTCTAAGTGGACGTCAAATGACGGCCGGCGGGCGGTGGAAGCGGTTAAGGAAGTGCTCTCTAGTCTGGACTTTTATTTTGTTTGGGAAAATATTTTTTCGTTAGGAGATCCTCCTGAAATGTGAGGACAAATACTGCAGAGGTGTTTCGGGTGGTTGAATTAGTTGGGTTCTGCCATGATGGTTCGCTAGCATTTGGTGGCTTTGAGGGCCTTAGCCTTGATAAATTTGTGTCCATGCCCTGAGCCCCGAGGTGAGAGCTCCCCCCCTACAGTGACCAGGTGTATGGAGAGTCCAGAGTTCAGATACTGGGTCTTGGACAGCCCTGAACTTACCTAAAGTGGTTGTAAATCTCAGACATGAAATATGAACAAAGCATATCCCTCTATAGCAGTGATGGCGAACCTTGGCACCCCAGATGTTTTGGAACTACATTTCCCATGATGCTCTTGCACTCTGCAGTGTAGCTGAGCATCATGGGAACTGTAGTTCCAAAACATCTGGGGTGCCAAGTTCCCCTGTCACTGCTCTATAGTGTGTTCTTGTCTCAATCCAGAGCACTAATGCCGCGTACACACGACCGGACTTTTCAACGGACTAGGTCCAACGGTCTTCCCAACGGACTTTCGTTGGAGTTCCGACGGACTTTCCAATTGAACGGACTTGAACACACACAATCACACCAAAGTCTGAAGGATTCGAACGTGATGACGTACGACCGGACTAGAATAAGGAAGTTCATAGCCAGGAGCCAATAGCTGCCCTAGCGTCGGTTTTTGTCCGTCGGACTAGCACACAGACGATCGGATTTCTTGATAGGAACTGGGTCCGGCGGAGTTCCGGCCGAAAAATTTGAAACATGTTCTATTTCTAAAGTCCGTCAGATTTTTTGGACAGCAAAGGTCCGATGGAGCCGACACGCGATCGAATTGTCTGACAGATTCGTTCTGTTGGACCTTTGCTGTTGAAAAGTCCGGTCGTGTGTACGCGGCATTAGTGTAATTTCTGTCCGCTGCCTGCTTCCTCTGCTATCTGCATGAGTCACTTCTGACAAGTTTTCCTGACACCAAGAGCAAAAAAAAGTGATAGGGGGAGGAGCTCCAGCACACAGCCTGTGATTGTCAGCCTCAGTTGTGTTCCTGTATGCTGTATGGAGCAGCAGGTGTCTCTTCCGTCCAATCAGCTCTCAGAGCTCTCCACACTGAGCTCTGCCGAGTGTAACTTCAACTCTCTGCCCCCTTTTTTCTGAACCCTCAGACAAGCTTTAAAAATTAATCACTTTGAATGGATGTAGAGGAGAGAGGACCGCAGATAAACAGGTAAAACTTATGTAGGAGGATTTGTTTAATCTCTGTGTATCACCTGAGGGTAGTCCCTATACTGGGTATATATATATATATATATATATATATATATATATATATATATATATAAGGGTTTACAATCACTTTAAGGGGTTAACACTCAGCGGTACAAGTAAACCCCCATTACAAGCACATGACATCTGTTCTCCTGTACAGATGAGAGTTCTCTGCAGGATGTCCCCCGAGGAATGGTGACACATTTACTCTCTGCAGATGTTCAGGATAATTCATGCAGAGGAATCCGTGCGTCTCCTGGAAGCTCGAGCAGCTCGGTAGCCCCTTTTCATAATTTATTATTAAACTGAAAATGAATTCTGAGTATGAGAGTGAACCCGTCATCAGATTTATGCTTTAACCCCTTCAGTACCGGGCACTTTCACCCCCTTTTCTCACCCAGGCCAATTTTCAGCTTTCAACGCTTTCACACTTTGAATGACAATTGCGCGGTCATACAACACTGCACCCAAATTAAATTTTTATCATTTTGTTCACAGAAATAGAACTTTCTTTTGGTGGTATTTAACCACTTCCCGCCTGGTCAATAGCAGATTGACGTCCGGAAAGTGGTTCTGTTATCCTGACTGGGCGTCGTATGACGTCCTTCAGGATAACAGCCGCCGCACGCCCACGGGGGTGCGCATCGCGGCGATCGGTGGAGCGGTGTGTCAGTCTGCACCGATCTTGGTAAAGAGCCTCCGGCAGAGGCTCTTTACCACGTGATCAGCCAATCACGGCTAATTGCGATGTAAACAGGAAAAGCCGACAGACGCGACGCGACAGCTGACGCGAGTAGAGGAGAGCAGATCGGTGGCTCTCCTGACAGGGGGGGGGGTCTGTGTTGATTGTTTATCAGTGCAGCCCCCCCTCAGATGCCCACACTAGACCACCAGGGAAGCCCCCAGGACCACCAGGAAAGCCCCCAGCATGTACATCCCCCATGACCAACCACATGTAAAAAATATGCCAATCAGTGCCCACAAATGGGCACTGACTGGCACCTCTGTGGCAATTTACAAAACAGGGATGCCCAGCAATGCCACCCATCAGTGTCATCAGTGCCACCCATTAGTGTCCATCAGTGCCACCTATCAGTGCCCATCCGTGCCACCCATAAGTACCCACCAGTGCCACCGATAAGTACCCATCAGTGCCGCCTATGAGTGCCCATCAGTGCCAGCTATGAGTGCCCATAAGTGCTGCATACCAGTGCACCTATCAGTGCCCATCAGTGCCACCTATCAGTGCCCATCAGTGCTGCCTATCAGTGCCCATCATCAGTGCCCATCAGTGCCACCTCATCAGTACCACCTCATTGGTGCCAGCTCATTAGTGCCCACCAGTGCCGCCTTATCAGTGCTCGTCAGTGCAGCCATATCAGTGCCCATCACTGAAGAAGAAAATTTACTTATTTACAAAAAAATTAAAAGAAACAAAGAAAAACGTGTTTATTTTAAAAAAATTTCTGTCTTTTCTTATTTGTTGCGCAAAACATAAAAATCGCAGAGGTGATCAAATACCACCAAAAGAAAGCTCTATTTGTGGGAACAAAATGATAAAAATTTCATTTGGGAACAGTGTTGTATGACCGCGCAATTGTCATTCAAATTGCGACAGCGCTGAAAATTGGCCTGGGCAGGAAGGTGTCTAAGTGCCGGTATTGAAGTGGTTAATCCCCACTTTTTTTTTGCAAAATAAATTTAAAAAAGACCGAAAATTTTGAAAAAAAAAATGCGTTTTTCTTGGTTTCTGTTGTAAAATGTTCATAAATTTAGGCCAAAATGTATTCTGCTACAATCTTGCCATTTTCGTTTATTCTACTGGTGAAGGTCAATGATAATTCTGGAAAGAACAACATAAAAGGAAACAAGTCCTTTGGTAAGAACTGGGAGAAATGTGGATGATAACTGAACTGCACAAATGTAGAAATGATGTAGAGAACAAAGTATGGCGCAATCCAGAACAACCTTAGGAATCCAATGATTCTGTACAAAAGGGGACTTGGTGGCCTCCATAGATAAGACAATGACAACACAGTTAAGAAATATGCAAAACAGAAAAAGAGACTTTCAAGCCTTATCCAAAAATATATAGGAAACATACACTATATTACCAAAAGTATTGGGACACCTGCCTTTACACGCACATGAACTTTAATGACATCCCAGTCTTATGCCCCGTACACACGGTCAGATTTTCCGATGGAAAATGTCCGATCGGACCATGTTGTCGGAAATTCCAACCGTACACGGCTCCATCTGACTTTTTCCGTCGGAATTTCCGACGGAAAAAGTTTGAGATCCTGCTCTCAAATTTTCCGACAACAAAGTCCTATCGGACTTTTTCCGATCGTGTGTAGCAAATTCCGACGGACAAAGTGCTACGCATGCTCAGATCACATTACAAGACAAAAGCTATTGGCTACTAGCCTCTACGTAGTCCCGTCGTACGCAACGAACGTCACCACGTTCAGAATGATCGAAAAATCACACGGGATGATACGGTGTCTGAATATACTACAGAAGTCACTCTGATTTGCTATATGAACTATTCACTTACCACTATTCCTGCACCCAAGGATTATTCATTTATATCTTCATTCACTTAATGTTTGATTACGGACTTATTTTAAATATTTATGTGACCAGATATTTTTAATATTTCAATGCTACAACTTTAAGCGCTGTTTTAGTATATTATCTCTCATATAACAGTACAGTTTGATTTTTTATACTATCTATTCCACATATTTTTATTTTTTAAACGGCTGCTTTTATATATATACATTTATATTTATTTATTTATATATATATTTTCAATTGACTCAATATTGATCTAGTTGTTCTGGAAACTGTATATTCTGCATCAGGCGCTGAGTAGTGTATAGCAGGCCCTTTAGATACACTCCATCCATCCATAAAAATATACAAAATGTATTCATCACAGTCCATTAGTAAAAACCACGGGTAGTCGTATTGATTCTGCTTCCGCAATTACAGTCACAACAATCATGCACCATAAGGTGCTAAAAACAAATTGCAAATAGTGTCTGTGTATAAATAGTCAATGAGTTTGTTACCTCTCATGTGAATGCACTGAGCAGGCTAGATTCTGAGCCATGGGGAGCAGAAAAGAACTATCAAAAGACCAGTGTAACAAGGTAATGGAATTTTATAAAGATGGAAAAAGGATATAAAAATCTAAAGCCTTAAATTTGCCAGTTATACACAAGCAGATTTTCCGATTTTCCAGAAAAATCTTGGATGGTTTTTCCAACGGAATTCCGCTCAAGCTTGGCTGGCATTCACACGGTCACACAAAAGTTGAACACTGAACTTTCGACCGCAAAGAACGCGGTGACGTACAACACTACGACGAGCCGAGAAAATGAAGTTCAATGCTTCCGAGCATGCGTCGAATTGTTTCTGAGCATGCGTAGGAATTTTGCGCGTCGGAATTGCTACAGACGATCAGACCGAAAAATAGAGAACCTGCTCTCAATCTTTTGCTGGCGGGAATTCGGCCAGCAAAAGTCCGATGGAGCCTACACACGGTCGCATTTCATCGGTCTTTCGCTGGCCGAATTTCCGATCGTGTGTACGGGGCATAAGTATTGTTCAATCCTTTATTAAGAAGTGGAAGATTCAGGGGTCTCTTTATACCAAGCCAAGTTCAGGTAGACCAAGGAAAATTGCAGCCACAACTGCCAGAAGAATTGTTCAGGATACAAAGACCCCCCCCCCCCCCCCCCCACAGGTAACCTCAGGGGGAAATGCAGGCTGCTTTGGAAAAAGACATTGTGGTTGTTTTTGAGGAGCACAGTACGATGATACTTAACCACTTCAATACCGGGCACTTTCACCCCCTTCCTGCCCAGGCCAATTTTCAGCTTTCAGCGCTTTTGTACTTTGAATGACAATTGCGCGGTCATACAACTTTATACCCAAACAACATTTTTAGATATATTTTTTTTTTAAGTGGCTAGAGCTTTATTTTGGTGGTATTTAATCGCCAATGTTTTTTTTTTTTTTTTTTTTTGATTTTTTTTATATTTTTTGTTAAACAAACAAAAAAAAAAGTTATATTTCTCCTTCACTGATGTACGTTGATGAGGCTGCACTGACGGGCACTGATAAGGAGGCACTAATATGCAGCACTGATGGGCACTGATAGGCAGCAATGATAGGCACTGATAGGTGGCCCTGATGGGCACTGATAGACAACGCTTATGGGCATTGATGGG
This sequence comes from Lithobates sylvaticus, assembly GCA_028564925.1. Lineage (NCBI taxonomy): Eukaryota > Metazoa > Chordata > Amphibia > Anura > Ranidae > Lithobates > Lithobates sylvaticus. The sequence continues at coordinate 17,745,150 of CM053028.1, forward strand.
CACTGATAGGCAGCGCTTATGGGCACTGATAGGCAGCGCTTATGGGCACTGATAGGCATCACTTATGGGCACTGATAGGCATCACTTATGGGCAGTGATAGGCAGCAATGATAGGCACTGATAGGTGGCCCTGATTGGCACTGATAGGCAGCACTTATGGGCATTGATGTGCACTGATAGGCAGCACTTATGGGCACTGATAGGCAGCAATGATAGGCACTGATAGGTGACACTGATGGGCACTGATAGGCAGCGCTTATGGGCACTGATAGGCAGTGGTTATGGGCACTGATAGACGGTGCTTATGGGCACTGATGGTACCACCTATCAGTGCCCATCAGTGCACCTATCAGTGCCCATAATTGCTGCCTATCAGTGTCCATAAGAGCTGCCAATCAGTGCCCATCAGTGTCCATAAGCGCTGCCTATCAGTGCCTATCAGTGCCACCTATTAGTGCCTATCATTGCTGCCTATCAGTGCCCATAAGTGCTGCCTATCAGTGCCCATCAATGCCCATAAGCACTGCCTATCTTTGCCCATCAGGGCCACCTATCAGTGCCTATCATTGCTGCCTATCAGTGCCCATCAGTACACCTAATAGACGGCACTAATAAGGAGGCACGGATGGGCATCACTGGTGGGCACTGGTGGGCATCACTGGTGAGTACTGACAGGCATCACTGATGGGGCTACACTGATTATCGTGATATTGATTATCAGTGTAGATGTCGCCACTGAGGAAAGCCGCTTATCGGCTCTCCTCTCCTCACATACTGTCAGTGTGAGGAGAGGAATGCCGATAACCGGCATTCCTTATTTACACTGTGATCAGCTGTGATTGGATACAGCTGATCACACGGTAAAGAGCCTACGTGATAGGCTCTTAACCGTGATCGGTCATGTGTTGTATCCAAGATACAAACACTGGCACCACCGATCGGCACGCACAAGCAGCCCCGTTCCAAGGGACGTCATACGACGTTCAGTCAGGATGGTAAAGCCACTGCCCTGCCATCAATCCACCATAGGAAGTGGTTAAACAAAAATGATCTGCAGGGTCTAGTTGCCAGAAAGAAGCCTTCACTGGGCCAAATGCCGCAAAAGTGCCCGGTTACAATATGCCCGAGAACACCTTGGCACGGCTTTTTTGTGGCATTGGTGCACTTTAATTTATTGGTTTGAGGTGCTGCACCTTTTACTCTATATTTAGTTCACAAGGTTTTGTACATTTATTTTGTTGCCAGCCGGCCGCTCCTCCAAGTGTGTATGTGGAATATGTAAGTGTTTACAACCAGTTTTAAATCTTAACTCACTGAAGTAGCATCACATTTAGGCACAATATGGGAACGGGTCTCGTTTCCTCTTCAGTAAATGACCCCTCATTACTGTTCTTTCCCATTAGAGTCAGTCGCTTCAATGTCTTCTCCTGTTCTTTTATTGGGAGGATAACTATAATAATAGGACACAGCTGTGGGCAGAAGAAGAGTTTCTGAATCTCTTTATCCAGTTACAGAGGGTTCCCACGCTCCCCCCGTTTATAGGGCCTGGTACCCAGCGATGTCTGGGAACATGGACGGTCCCCAGGCTCCCTTCTCGGCAGGATGGCACAGTGACCCAGCACAGCAGGCTGCTGGCACCACCATTATTTGGCACATGCTCACAAACTGCAAGGGGCACATGGACTCCCAACCCCCCCCCCCCCCCCCTGCCAGGCATCTCGGTTTATCCACAGAGAGCAGAATATGATTCATATGGAACTTCACAGAATCCACAGGAGCGAAGAATGTCCAGAGATGACAGGCCCGGTGTGCAACGGGGTGTTTAATCAGGGTGTGTGTGTGCCACGAGGAATTAATCCCACCATCTATCACTGCAGCACATGGAACCTTTCATCTGCCCATAGCAGGAGCCAGGCAGAAGCAATTTGGAAATGAGCTAATGTGATGCTTGTAATTGTCAGACGTTCTGGTTAGCAGCAGATCCACTAAGAGTAGGCCCTTCCCGATCATCTTCCCCCAAACAGTCATTTCCCCGAAGACTTTACTGCATCTTGTTCTATATGCCGCGCCTCAACGAGCATTACGTCAATGTGACTGTAATCCGCCAGCTTCTAGGAAGTCCATGCAAGGCCTCGTGTTTGCTGTGTCCTCCACATGGCTTCTCGCAAACTGAAAACGGGACTTAGTTAGTTTTCCGCCACACATAGCGTTTGGCTTTTAGGCCAAAAAGTAAAATTTTGGTCTCATCTGACCAGATCACCTTCTTCCACATGTTTGCTGTGTCCCCCACATGGCTTCTCCCAAACTGCTAACGGAACTTTTTATGACTTTCTTTCTCCAATGTCTTTCTTCTTGTCACTCTTCCATAAAGGGCAGATTTGCCCCGAGCTACATCACCAATCTTGTCTCCAAACATATCCCAAACCGTCCTCTCCGCTCTTCTCAAGATCTCCTCCTGTCAAGCTCTCTCATTTCCTCCTCCCATGCTCGTCTCCAGGATTTCTCCAGAGCCTCTCCCATCCTCTGGAAGTCGCTACCTCAACCTGTCCGGCTATCCCCTACTCTAGCCACCTTCAGGCGATCCCTGAAAACTCATCTCTTCAAGGAAGCCTATCATGTCTCCAACTAATCTTCTACCACTTCCATCAGCTCATTCCCCACAGTTACAACCCTTTGTATCACCTCCCCCACCCTATTAGATTGTAAGCTCTTCTGAGCAGGCCCCTCTTAATCCTCTTGTAGTTTATTGTATTATAACTGTATTGTCTCCCTTTTTATATTGTAACACGACTAATAGTTGTCCTGTGGACATGTAGCGGTCACCCTTTAAACAAGTGTGCGCTATAAGTGGAAATTTATTTTTTTCCCTCAGAACAGTAATGGGGTTCTGAGGGTTAATTGTACAGGTTTACTTTGGCAACGGTTTGGCTGGGCTGTGCTAGGGTTCTGCCTGGTCATGGGGGCAGTGAGGTACCCATGACAGGCCGAGAACCAGGCCCGGTTGGACGTCTTAGGTACCAATCTTTCCCGGAGCCAATCAGTGGGTGCGTCTTGCCCTGCTGTGCAGTCTGGGAAAGGGTACTTAAGGTGCTGAAGTCACGTGTTCGGGGTTCGGCCATAGATGTCTGTTCCTGGTTCTGGACCGGGGTAGCCCCCGCGAGGGGTCCCGGGCCTAGGAGCGTTTGCCGTCCCGCAAACATGGTCAGTAGACATGTGCACAATAGAAAAATTTGTTTATTTTCGTTTCTTTCGTTTCCGTTGATTCGTAACGATTCGTAAATTCGTAAGTCGTCGGTGTTCGTATTCGTAACGATTCGTATTTTCGTAAGAGTTATTTTTTCGTTGATTCGTTATTCCGTTAGTTTAATTTTCGTTTATTCGAAATTCGTACGCATTCGTATTTTCGTAGATTTAGTTACATTCGTACTTTCGTTAGATTGATTTATTCGTACTTTCGTAACATTGTTTTCGTAGATTCGTAATCGGAGCATAATTCATAATTTGATGTAATGTGTATGCTATTATTACATTTTAAGAGACACGGAAAATTACGAATCGAAAAAAAAAAAGTTACGAATGTACGAATTTTTTCGTTCAATCCATTCGAAGCGCGTTAAGCAGCGCCATTGTAAGAGACACGGAAAATTACGAATCGAAAAAAAAAAAAAAGTTACGAATGTACGAATTTTTTCGTTCAATCTATTCGAAGCACGTTAAGCGGCGCCATTGTAAGAGACACAGAAAATTACCAATTCAACAACAAAAAAGTTACGAATGTACAAATTTTTTCGTTCATTTTGATGTTCGTTGTTCCTGTTTTCGTTTTTCGGATTTTATTCTTTCGTAGTTTCGTTGTTTCTAATTTGGTCAATTCGGATTTTCGTTGTTTTTCGGATTCGTTCGATTCGAACATTCGTTAAAATTTTTTAGCGAATCGTTCGTTCATTCGTACGATAACGAATGAACAAATATAACGAATTTTAACGAAAAAAACGAAAAAAAAAAAAACGAAACGAATTGCACATGTCTAATGGTAAGTCTGACTAGCCCCATAGACCCGCATGGTCTGGGGGTGGGGATCCATCTGTTCCCGAGTCTCGGAGCCGGTTAGCCCGAGGCCCAGTAACTGAAGGAGGATTCAAGGTGTCCCGGTGTGCTCTCAGTATTGGAGGGACACGGCAACTCGTATAAGTGACCGGGGGAGGACTCTTCGGAGGAGGGCCAACAAGCTGGCATCTCAGTAAGAGCCTGGGAGCTGAGATGAATGGACACTAAAGAATCCACACTTCCACAGTACTGCTAAGGAGACAGAGAAAGTTCCAGGTACTGTGAGAAAGATTCCTTTTCACCTTTGGTTGCAAGTTCAATCTGTGTCAGAGACTTTTTGCAAGTTTCCGGATCACATTGTTGGCTGCTAAACCTTTTGGCTATTCGTTTTGTTTTTTTTTCGTTTTTTCTTTTTTTTTTCTTTTTTTTCGTTCGTTTGTTTTCGTACGAATGAACGAATCGTTCGAATCGAACTAATCCGAATAACGAATCGTTCGAATCGAACTAATCCGAATAACGAATCGTTCGAATCGAACGAATCCGAAAAAACAAAGAAAACCCGAAAAACCAAATTAGAAACAACGAATGTACGAATGAAGAAAATCCGAAAAACGAAAAAAGGAATAACGAAAATGAACGAAAAAATTCGTACATTCGTAACTTTTTTTTTGTTGAATTGGTAATTTTCCGCGTCCCTTACAATGGCGCTGCTTAACGTGCTTCGAATAGATTGAACGAAAAAATTCGTACATTCGTAACTTTTTTTTCGATTCGTAACTTTTTTTTTTCGATTCGTAACTTTTTTTTTTCGATTCGTAAATTATTAAAATGTAATAATGGCATACACATTACATAAAATTATGAATTATGCTCCGATTACGAATCTACAAATGTTACGAATGTACGAATAAATATGAATGCGTCCGAATTTCGAATAAACCAATAAATGAAAATTAAACGAAAAAACTAATCAACGAAAAAATAACTCTTACGAATGTACGAATCGTTACGAATCAACGGAAACGAAAAAAACGAAACGAAAATAAACAAATTTTTTTTCAGAAACGAAAAAAAACGAAACGAAAATAAACAAATTTTTTTCAGAAACGAAAAAAAAAAAACGAAACGAAAATAAACACATTTTTTTGTTGTGCACATGTCTAGTCAGTCAGCAGTTCAAGGTGCCTGAGTTTCTTCACCCGTACCCTCTATTCCTATCTGAGACTGTGTTATGTTGGATGTTACCAACTGCAGAATAAAAACCTTCAAAAGGACTTTTATGTGTCAGCATCCAAAGTTGTTGGGGACTAACCCTTTGAACCCCTGGACATTCTCCGACAAGCCAAGAGGAGGTAACTGGTAAGCCAAAAAGTCAAGGCCGCCCCATCAGGGGGGTTATGGCCGCTACAGACAGATTCTCCCCCCTGAGCTGTGGATCTCTGCAGCTCCTCCAGAGTTACCATGGACCTCTTGGCTGCTTCTCTGATGAATGCTCTCCTTGCCCGGCCCGGTCAGTTTAGGTCAGTATTTCTCAACCTTTTCAACACAGAGGAACCCCTGATAGAAAATTACTATATCTACAACTCATGATACATTAGTGTGATGGTCAGTGGGAAGAATGTTCCTTACGCTTGTGGACACTGGGAAGAATTACCCCCCTTACAAATAGCTAAAAAGATCAATGGTGGCATTTGGAACTTATCTGAGAGGCAGAAATTGCTCATTTCTCAAGGAACCCCTAGCAACCACTGGAGGAACCCTGGTCGAGAAACCCTGGTTTAGGTGGACGGCCATGTCTTGGTAGGATTGCAGTTGTGCCATACTCTTTCCATTTTCGGATGATGGATTGAACAGAGCTCCGTGAGATGTTCAAAGCTTGGGGTATTTTTTTTTATAACCTAACCCTGCTTTAAAACAAGTGTGAGTAACCTTGTGAGCTGCCTACCTCCTAACCTGAATACTAAAAATAAAAAGAAATATAAAATATAAAATAAATAAATATAGAATAAGATTATAAGAAAATAATAAATGAAAGATAAATAAATAGATAAATGAAAAATAAAAATAAATACATTTTAAAAATTCAAATAAAGTTAGAATAAAGTAAAAAAGAAATACATAAAAAAGAAATAACATTAAAATAAATTTTTTTACAAATACATAAAACAAATTCCAATGCACCTTCACACCCCTTCTCAGATCACCCCAATTCCTGCACCTTCACCCCTCAGATCACCCCAATTCCTGCACCTTCACCCTCAGATCACCCAAATTCCTGCAATTCCCTCAGCACCCCAATTCCCCCTCAGATCACCCCCCCAATTCCTGCACCTTCACCCCAATCTCCTCAGATCACCCCAATTCCTGCACCTTCACCCCTCAGATCACCCCAATTCCTGCACCTTCACACCTCAGATCACCCCAATTCCTGCACCTTCACCCCTCAGATCACCCCAATTCCTGCACCTTCACCCCTCAGATCACCCCAATTCCTGCACCTTCACCCCTCAGATCACCCCAATTCCTGCACCTTCACCCCTCAGATCACCCCAATTCCTGCACCTTCACCCCTCAGATCACCCCAATTCCTGCACCTTCACCCCTCAGATCACCCCAATTCCTGCACCTTCACACCTCAGATCCTCCCCCAATTCCTGCACCTTCACCCCTCAGATCACCCCAATTCCTGCACCTTCACCCCTCAGATCACCCCAATTCCTGCACCCTCTCACCCCCCAGCACCACCCCACCCCCAATTCCTGCACCTTCACCCCTCAGATCACCCCAATTCCTGCCCTTCACCCCTCAGATCACCCCAATTCCTGCACCTCACCCCTCAGATCACCCCAATTCCTGCACCTTCACCCCTCAGATCACCCCAATTCCTGCACCTTCACACCTCAGATCACCCCAATTCCTGCACCTTCACCCCTCAGATCACCCCAATTCCTGCACCTTCACACCTCAGATCACCCCAATTCCTGCACCTTCACCCCTCAGATCACCCCAATTCCTGCACCTTCACCCTCAGATCACCCCAATTCCTGCACCTTCACCCCTCAGATCACCCCAATTCCTGCACCTTCACCCCTCAGATCACCCCCAATTCCTGCACCTTCACCCCTCAGATCACCCCAATTCCTGCACCTTCACCCCTCAGATCACCCCAATTCCTGCACCTTCACCCTCAGATCACCCCAATTCCTGCACCTTCACCCTCAGATCACCCCAATTCCTGCACCTCACCCCTCAGATCACCCCATTTCCTGCACCTTCACCCCTCACACCCCAATTCCTGCACCTTCACACCTCAGATTACCCCAATTCCTTCACCCCTCAGATCACCCCAATTCCTGCTCCTTCACCACTCAGATCACCCCAATTCCTGAACCTTCAACCCTCAGATCACCCCAATTCTGCACCTTCACACCTCAGATCACCCCAATTCCTGCACCTTCACCCTCAGATCACCCCAATTCCTGCACCTTCACCCCTCAGATCACCCCAATTCCTGCACCTTCACCCCTCAGATCACCCCAATTCCTGCACCTTCACACCTCAGATCACCCCATTCCTGCACCTTCACCCTCAGATCACCCCAATTCCTGCACTTTCATCCTCAGATCACCCCAATTTCTGCACCTTCACCCCTCAGATCACCCCAATTCCTGCACCTTCACACCTCAGATCACCCCAATTCCTGCACCTTCACCCCTCAGATCACCCCAATTCCTGCACCTTCACACCTCAGATCACCCCAATTCCTTCACTTCACCCCTCAGATCACCCCAATTCCTGCACCTCACACCTCAGATCATCCCCCAATTCCTGCACCTTCACACCTCAGATCACCCCAATTCCTGCACCTTCACCCCTCAGATCACCCCAATTCCTGCACCTTCACCCTCAGATCACCCCAATTCCTGCACCTTCACACCTCAGATCACCCAAATTCCTGCACCTTCACACCTCAGATAACCCCAATTCCTGCACCTTCACCCCTCAGATCACCCCAATTCCTGCACCTTCACACCTCAGATCACCCCAATTCCTGCACCTTCACCCCTCAGATCACCCCAATTCCTGCACCTTCACCCCTCAGATCACCCCAATTCCTGCACCTTCACCCCTCAGATCACCCCAATTCCTGCACCTTCACACCTCAGATCACCCCCAATTCCTGCACCTTCACCCCCTCAGATCACCCCAATTCCTGCACGTTCACACCTCAGATCACCCCAATTCACCTTCACACCTCAGATCACCCCAATTCCTGCACCTTCACCCCTCAGATCACCCCAATTCCTGCACCTTCAACCTCAGATCACCCCAATTCCTGCACCTTCACCCCTCAGATCACCCCAATTCCTGCACCCTTCACACCTCAGATCACCCCAATTCCTGCACCTTCACCCCAGATCACCCCAATTCCTGCACCTTCATACCTCAGAGCTCCCCAATTCCTGCTCCTTCACACCTCAGGTCACCCACATTCCTGCACCTTCACCCCTCAGATCACCCCAATTCCTGCACCTTCACCCTCAGATCACCCCAATTCCTGCACCTTCACCCTCAGATCACCCCAATTCCTGAACCCTCATACCTCAGATCATCCCCATTTTCTAATTTTCACACCTCAGATCACCCCAATTCCTGCACCTTCACATCTCAGATCACCCCAATTCCTGCACCTTCACCCTCAGATCACCCCAATTCCTGCACCTTCACCCTCAGATCACCCCAATTCCTGCACCTTCACCCTCAGATCACCCCAATTCCTGCACCTTCACACCTCAGATCCCCCAATTCCTGCACCTTCACCCCTCAGATCACCCCAATTCCTGCACCTTCACCCTCAGATCACCCCAATTCCTGCACCTTCACCCCAGATCACCCCAATTCCTGCACCTTCACCCCTCAGATCACCCCAATTCCTGCACCCTTCACCCCTTCACCCCAATTCCTGCACCTTCACCCTCAGATCACCCCAATTCCTGCACCACCTCCTTCACCCCTCAGATCACCCCCAATTCCTGCACCTTCACCCTCAGATCACCCCAATTCCTGCACCTTCACCCTCAGATCACCCCAATTCCTGCACCTTCACCCTCAGATCACCCCAATTCCTGCACCTTCACCCCTCAGATCACCCCAATTCCTGCACCTTCACCCCTCAGATCACCCCAATTCCTGCACCTTCACCCCTCAGATCACCCCCCATTTCTGCACCTTCACCCCTCAGATCACCCCAATTCCTGCACCTTCACCCCTCAGATCACCCCAATTCCTGCACCTTCACCCCTCAGATCACCCCAATTCCTGCACCTTCACCCCTCAGATCACCCCAATTCCTGCACCTTCACCCCTCAGATCACCCCAATTCCTGCACCTTCACCCCTCAGATCACCCCAATTCCTGCTCCTTCAGACCTCAGATCACCCCAATTCCTGCACCTTCACCCCTCAGATCACCCCAATTCCTGCACCTTCACACCTCAGATCACCCCAATTCCTGCTCCTTCACACCTCAGATCACCCCAATTCCTGCACCTTCATACCTCAGAGCTCCCCAATTCCTGCTCCTTCACACCTCAGGTCACCCCAATTCCTGCACCTTCATACCTCAGATCACCCCAATTCCTGCACCTTCACCCCTCAGATCACCCCCAATTCCTGCACCTTCACACCTCAGATCACCCCAATTCCTGCACCTTCACACCTCAGATCACCCCAATTCCTGCACCTTCACACCCCAGATCACCCCAATTCCTGCCCCTTCACACCTCAGATCACTTCAATTCCTGCACCATCAGAAAGTCAGGGTTTTTCCATTTATATCTGCTGCAGCTGGTAGTTTCACTAATAGGAGGAAAAGGGTAGGTAGACGGCCTTCTTCACATAATGGGATCCCCAAGCCAGGTGGGCCAACATTAGTCCTAGGAGGGGAGCCAGCTCCTGATCATCAGTGATGTTAGATTAGCTTTATAATGGACAGCCTTGTCAGCTGGTAATCACAGCCTATAGTGGTAGCACTGTATTCGTAGGAGGCAAAGGCCCACCAGAGGATTCTTCAGGGCCGTCTTTAATATTGATTGGACCCTGGGCAAAACTTTTCTTGCCCCCCCCCCCCCCCATGCAATTTTGCTCTCCACCTGCTCTGAGACATACAATAAATAGCAGCTAGACTCAAAATCAGTTTACTAAATCAGATCAGGCAGGGATTGCGATTGGTTGCCAGAGGTTACAGTGTATCATTACCGCTCACTGACTGGTTTCTAGAGGTTGCAGCACATATTATGGTTCACTGATTAGTTGCTAGAAGTTACAGTACATGATTTCTGCTTGTTGATTGGTTGCTAGAGATTACTGTGGATATGTCCTCAGGGGGTCATGATACATATATAAATGCCGCCGGCCGCCCCTATTTACATATGAATGCCACCGCTATTTACATATGAATGCTGGTAATGTACATGTAAACACAGGGTCTGCAGGTGAGAGTCATCTGTACACAACAATAGGGCAGAGCTGGGCAGCATTAGTAGCAGCACTTCACACTGAGATATTGGGACACAGCACGGGACTAAAACCTCAAGGGACGAGGGAATTTAAACCAGGGTAGTTGGCAAGTATGAGGCAGCTGCTTTGGGCCCCACAACAATGACAGGGCCCATGGCAGCTGCCCCTTTTGCCCTGCCTGAAAAACGGCCCTGGGATTCTTCAGTCTTCTGGTGGGCCAGTCCGAACCTGTATGCACGCCATTCAACCATTCTCCGGGTGCCTCTAAAATAGACATTGTGTGCCCACTCTTTTTTTTTTTTTTAACCAAACATAAACATTTTCAGTCTATTTTAGACAAAAACAGAGTTTACACAGAAGGTTCCATAAAAGCCGCGGTCCCGGGAGAGCGAAGTTGTGTAATCGTTGGACACGCTGCAGATTATCGGAGCAATTAACCCTGACCGTTTTATGGTAATTAGCAGAAAAAAACTCTCCGGGCCCGGGTAGGACTTACAATTAACAGTAGTTTGACTAATTAGTGTAATCCGCGTATACGCCAGCGATTCCATGTGCGTGGCAAAGATAAGCATTGCTAAGAAGTGACCCTCGAAGGGATAATCACTAGAATTCACGAAAAGCTCTGAAGTGCCGTTCTGTTCGAGGGTTTCTCACATACCCCGAGGGATGTTGTGTCTGGGAAAATCCTTTCTAACCGAGCCAGCGCCGACTCCGGCCAAATCACTCCAAGTCCACCCAAACTAACCTCCACCTCTGGCACTCTGAAGCAGGCTGAGCGGGGGGGCTCACCCCTCCACCTCACCAGTGATCTTCTTTTTTTAAAGATTGACCCCTTCCTCCACACAGAGAGGTGAAACAGCTTTCTCTTCTGTCCTAGAAACAAAGAAAGCTCCTGCTTTCTAAAGTTAAAGTGAAGCTGCGGCCAAATGAAAAACTCAAACTTTAGTTCAACAATGAAGGTCACTTTATGAGAGAGCGATAAACCACGTAATACACTAAGGCAGCCTTTCTCAACCACAGTTCTGTGGAACCCTGGAGTTCCTCCAAATGCTGTTAGGGGTTCTTTTAGGCAGGTGGAAAATTCTGCCTCTCAGATAAGTGTCCAGTGACACCAATGATCTTTTACGATATCTGTAAGGGAGAATTCTTTCTACAGACCACCATAGTAAGCGACATTCCACCACTGACCACACCATTCTTCCCAATGTAATGGGCATTCTTTCCACTGATCACCAATGTAAGGAACATTCTTCCCACTGATCACCAATGTAAGGAACATTCTTCTCACTGATCACCAATGTAAGGAACATTCTTCCCACCGATCACCAATGTAAGGGACATTCTTCCCACTGATCACCAATGTAAGGAACATTCTTCCCACTTCGCCCACCTACCACCAACATTTTTGCCTCTTCTCACTGATCACCAATGTAAGGGACATTCTTCTCACTGATCACCTCACCAATGTAAGGAACATTCTTCCCACTGATCACCAATGTAAGGAACATTCTTCCCACTGATCACCAATGTAAGGAGCATTCTTCCCACTGATCACCAATGTAAGGAGCATTCTTCTCACTGATCACCAATGTAAGGAACATTCTTCCCACTGATCACCAATGTAAGGAACATTCTTCTCACTGATCACCAATGTAAGGAACATTCTTCTCACTGATCACCAATGTAAGGGACATTCTTCCCACTGATCACCAATGTAAGGGACATTCTTCTCACTGATCACCAATGTAAGGAACATTCTTCCCACTGATCACCAATGTAAGGAACATTCTTCCCACTGATCACCAATGTAAGGAACATTCTTCTCACTGATCACCAATGTAAGGAACATTCTTCTTACTGATCACCAATGTAAGGAACATTCTTCCCACTGATCACCAATGTAAGGAACATTCTTCCCACTGATCACCAATGTAAGGAACATTCTTCCCACTGACCTCCAATGTAAGGAACATTCTTCCCACTGATCACCAATGTAAGGAACATTCTTCTCACTGATCAGTAATGTAAGGAACATTCTTCTCACTGATCACCAATGTAAGGAACATTCTTCTCACTGATCACCAATGTAAGGAGCATTCTTCCCACTGATCACCAATGTAAGGAACATTTTTCTCACTGACCACCAATGTAAGGAACATTCTTCTCACTGATCACCAATGTAAGGAACATTCTTCTCACTGACCACCAATGTAAGGAACATTCTTCCCACTGATCACCAATGTAAGGAACATTCTTCCCACTGATCACCAATGTAAGGAACATTCTTCCCACTGACCTCCAATGTAAGGGACATTCTTCCCACTGATCACCAATGTAAGGGACATTCTTCCCACTGATCACCAATGTAAGGAACATTCTTCCCACTGATCACCAATGTAAGGGACATTCTTCCCACTGATCACCAATGTAAGGGACATTCTTCCCACTGATCACCAATGTAAGGAACATTCTTCCCACTGATCACCAATGTAAGGGACATTCTTCCCACTGATCACCAATGTAAGGGACATTCTTCCCACTGATCACCAATGTAAGGAACATTCTTCCCACTGACCACCAATGTAAGGAACATTCTTCCCACTGACCTCCAATGTAAGGAACATTCTTCCCACTGATCACCAATGTAAGGAACATTCTTCTCACTGATCACCAATGTAAGGAACATTCTTCTCACTGATCACCAATGTAAGGAACATTCTTCTCACTGATCACCAATGTAAGGAGCATTCTTCCCACTGATCACCAATGTAAGGAACATTTTTCTCACTGACCACCAATGTAAGGAACATTCTTCTCACTGATCACCAATGTAAGGAACATTCTTCTCACTGACCACCAATGTAAGGAACATTCTTCCCACTGATCACCAATGTAAGGAACATTCTTCCCACTGATCACCAATGTAAGGAACATTCTTCCCACTGACCTCCAATGTAAGGGACATTCTTCTCACTGACCACCAATGTAAGGAGCATTCTTCTCACTGATCACCAATGTAAGGGACATTCTTCCCACTGATCACCAATGTAAGGAACATTCTTCCCACTGATCACCAATGTAAGGGACATTCTTCCCACTGATCACCAATGTAAGGAACATTCTTCCCACTGATCCAATGTAAGGGACATTCTTCCCACTGATCACCAATGTAAGGAACATTCTTCCCACTGATCACCAATGTAAGGAACATTCTTCTCACTGATCACCAATGTAAGGAACATTCTTCTTACTGATCACCAATGTAAGGAACATTCTTCCCACTGATCACCAATGTAAGGAACATTCTTCCCACTGATCACCAATGTAAGGAACATTCTTCCCACTGATCACCAATGTAAGGAACATTCTTCCCACTGATCACCAATGTAAGGAACATTCTTCCCACTGATCACCAATGTAAGGAACATTCTTCTCACTGATCACCAATGTAAGGAACATTCTTCTCACTGATCACCAATGTAAGGAGCATTCTTCCCACTGATCACCAATGTAAGGAACATTTTTCCCACTGACCACCAATGTAAGGAACATTCTTCTCACTGATCACCAATGTAAGGAACATTCTTCTCACTGATCACCAATGTAAGGAACATTTTTCTCACTGACCACCAATGTAAGGAACATTCTTCCCACTGATCACCAATGTAAGGAACATTCTTCCCACTGACCTCCAATGTAAGGAACATTCTTCTCACTGATCACCAATGTAAGGGACATTCTTCCCACTGATCACCAATGTAAGGAACATTCTTCCCACTGATCACCAATGTAAGGGACATTCTTCCCACTGATCACCAATGTAAGGAACATTCTTCCCACTGACCACCAATGTAAGGAACATTCTTCCCACTGATCACCAATGTAAGGGACATTCTTCCCACTGATCACCAATGTAAGGGACATTCTTCTCACTGACCACCAATGTAAGGAGCATTCTTCTCACTGATCACCAATGTAAGGGTCATTCTTCCCACTGATCACCAATGTAAGGAACATTCTTCCCACTGATCACCAATGTAAGGGACATTCTTCTCACTGATCACCAATGTAAGGGACATTCTTCCCACTGATCACCAATGTAAGGAACATTCTTCTCACTGATCACCAATGTAAGGGACATTCTTCTCACTGATCACCTCACCAATGTAAGGAACATTCTTCCCACTGATCACCAATGTAAGGAACATTCTTCCCACTGATCACCAATGTAAGGAACATTCTTCCCACTGATCACCAATGTAAGGAACATTCTTCCCACTGATCACCAATGTAAGGAACATTCTTCCCACTGATCACCAATGTAAGGAACATTCTTCTCACTGATCACCAATGTAAGGAACATTCTTTCCACTGATCACCAATGTAAGGAACATTCTTCCCACTGATCACCAATGTAAGGGACATTCTTCCCACTGATCACCAATGTAAGGGACATTCTTCTCACTGATCACCAATGTAAGGAACATTCTTCCCACTGATCACCAATGTAAGGAACATTCTTCCCACTGATCCAATGTAAGGGACATTCCTCCCACTATCCCCAAAAGTAAGTGACAAGCATTCTTCCAATTGACCACCAATGTTTTCTTTTCACTGCCCACTAGTGTAATAGAGCTCTTCGCCCACCTACCACCAACATTTTTGTAAAATATGGGAAGTATGTCACATTCTTTCTTTATGTAAGGGACATTCTTCCCACTGATCACCAATGTAAGGAACATTCTTCTCACTGATCACCAATGTAAGGGACATTCTTCTCACTGATCACCTCACCAATGTAAGGAACATTCTTCCCACTGATCACCAATGTAAGGAACATTCTTCCCACTGATCACCAATGTAAGGAGCATTCTTCTCACTGATCACCAATGTAAGGGACATTCTTCCCACTGACCACCAATGTAAGGAACATTCTTCTCACTGATCACCAATGTAAGGGACATTCTTCTCACTGATCACCAATGTAAGGAACATTCTTCCCACTGATCACCAATGTAAGGAACATTCTTCCCACTGATCACCAATGTAAGGAACATTCTTCCCACTGACCTCCAATGTAAGGAACATTCTTCCCACTGATCACCAATGTAAGGAACATTCTTCTCACTGATCAGTAATGTAAGGAACATTCTTCTCACTGATCACCAATGTAAGGAGCATTCTTCCCACTGATCACCAATGTAAGGAACATTTTTCTCACTGACCACCAATGTAAGGAACATTCTTCTCACTGATCACCAATGTAAGGAACATTCTTCTCACTGATCACCAATGTAAGGAACATTCTTCTCACTGATCACCAATGTAAGGAGCATTCTTCTCACTGATCACCAATGTAAGGAACATTCTTCCCACTGATCACCAATGTAAGGAACATTCTTCCCACTGATCCAATGTAAGGGACATTCTTCCCACTGATCACCAATGTAAGGGACATTCCTCCCAATATCCCCAAAAGTAAGTGACAAGCATTCTTCCAATTGACCACCAATGTTTTCTTTTCACTGCCCACTAGTGTAATAGAGCTCTTCGCCCACCTACCACCAACATTTTTGTAAAATATGGGAAGTATGTCACATTCTTTCTTTATTCATGTATTTATTCTTACATCTACATGTATTGCCATCCTAGTTAGGCTGTTAGGCAAATTTAGTGTTTTGTAAGCACAGAAGCAGTAATTGTTTGGTGTTGTCTGTTCCGGGTTTCACAGGCTGGGAGGTTGATTGCTTCACCCTGCCTTCGGAACTAGGTTTCTGGAGTTTAGGGCGGGGGAATTCAAATCCCCGGCCTGAATATTTAATAGGGCCTAGCCAATCCCTGGGGAGGTATGCCCAGATGGTGGCTGGGCTACTGTTAAATAGACTGTAACTCTGGGAGAAAGTGTCTCTTCTCCCCTTGTGGGGATGGATCCAGGTGCTCAAGGGAAGGGTGACTGCATGCCTTCAGACACCCCTTCTCGGACTTGAAGCTGGGCTACTCTGCTGGAGGTTGTATCTCTGGACTGCTCACTGTGTGAAAATGTTGATTAATAGATCCTTAATTGCCTAAAAAGTATGTGGACTCCCCTCCTAACGATGGAGCTCAGGTGTTTCCAGTGAAGGGTCTTGGTAATATTACATCACATAAAGACATTGATGACAATCTTGAGCCTCAAAGCTTATGATCACAGTTTGGAATAGGCACTTTTTTTGTTCCACCGTGACTGCACCCCAGTCCAAAGCCAGCTCCATAAAGACATGGTGTGGCCAGTTTGGTGTGGAGGAACTCGAGTATCCTGTAAAGAGCCCTGACCTAAACCCTACTGATCACCTTTGAGATGAATGCCAAATACAAGCCAGGTCTTCTCATCCAACATCGGTACCTGAGCTCAAAAATGGGCACAAATCCCCACAGACACGCCACAAAAAATAGTAGAAAGTTTTCCAGAAGAGTAGAGGATGGCCGCAACGGAGGAATGGAATGGGATGTGCAACAAACTCATATACAGTGGTGTGAAAAAGTGTTTGCCCCCTTCCTCATTTCCTGTTCCTTTGCATGTTTGTCACACTTAAGTGTTTCGGAACATCAAACCAATTTAAACAATAGTCAAGGACAACACAAGTAAACACAAAATGCAATTTGTAAATGAAGGTGTTTATTATTAAAGGTGAAAAAAAATCCAAACCATCATGGCCCTGTGTGAAAAAGTGATTGCCCCCCTTGTTAAAAACATACTATAACTGTGGTTGTCCACACCTGAGTTCAATTTCTCTAGCCACACCCAGGCCTGATTATTGCCACACCTGTTCACAATCAAGGCATCACTTAAATAGGAGCTGCTTGACACAGTAAGGTCCACCAGAAGATCCTTAAAAGCTACACATCATGCCGAGACCCAAAGAAATTCAGGAACAATTGAGAAAGAAAGTAATTGAGATCTATCAGTCTGGAAAGGGTTATAAAGCCATTTCCAAAGCTTTGGGAATCCAGCGAACCACAGTGAGAGCCATTATCCACAAATGGCGAAGACATGGAACAGTGGTGAACCTTCCCAGGAGTGGCCGGCCACCCAAAATTACCCCAAGAGCGCAGCGACGACTCATCCAAGAGGTCACAAAAGACCCCACAACAACGTCCAAGGAACTGCAGGCCTCACTTGCCTCAGTTAAGGTCAGCGTTCATGCCTCCACCATCAGGAAAAGACTGGGCAAAAATGGCCTGCATGGCAGAGTTCCAAGGAGAAAACCACTGCTGAGCAAAAAGAACATCAAAGCTCGTCTCAATTTCTCCACAACACATCTTGATGATCCCCAAGACTTTTGGGACAACATTCTGTGGACCGATGAGACAAAAGTGGAACTCTTTGGAAGGTGTGTGTCCAAGTATATCTGGCGTAGAAGGAACACTGCATTTCAGAAAAAGAACATTATACCAACAGTAAAATATGGTGGTGGTAGTGTGATGGTCTGGGGCTGTTTTGCTGCTTCAGGACCTGGAAGACTTGCCGTGATAAAAGGAACTATGAATTCTGCTGTCTACCAAGAGATCCTGAAGGAGAATGTCCGACCATCTGTTCGTGTACTCAAGCTGAAACGAACTTGGGTTCAGCAGCAGGACAATGATCCTAAACACACCAGCAAGTCCACCACCGAATGGCTGAAGAAAAACAAAATGAAGACTTTGGAGTGGCCTAGCCAAAGTCCTGACCTGAATCCTATTGAGATGTTGTGGTATGACCTTAAAAAGGCCGTTCATGCTCGAAAACCCTCTAATGTAACTGAATTAGGACAATTCTGCAAAGATGAGTGGGCCAAAATTCCTCCAGGACGCTGTAAAAGCCTCATTGCACGTTATCGCAAACGCTTGGTTGCAGTTGTTGCTGCTAAGGGTGGCCCAACCAGTTATTAGGTTTAGGGGGCAATCACTTTTTCACACAGGGCCATGATGGTTTGGATTTTTTTTCACCTTTAATAATAAACACCTTCATTTACAAATTGCATTTTGTGTTTACTTGTGTTGTCCTTGACTATTGTTTAAATTGGTTTGATGTTCCGAAACACTTAAGTGTGACAAACATGCAAAGGAACAGGAAATGAGGAAGGGGGCAAACACTTTTTCACACCACTGTAGGTATGATGGTCAGATGGTATGTTCTGCAAAAAAGTTTTCTCCCTATTGTGGGGTCACCAGTACGGTATTTGTATATTGAAATCATATCCCCTCTCAAGCGTCTCTTCTCCAGAGAGAATAAGTTCAGTGCTCCCAACCTTTCCTCATAACTAATATCCTCCAGACCCTTTATTAGCTTTGTTGCCCTTCTTTGTACTCGCTCCATTTCCAGTACATCCTTCCTGAGGACTGGTGCCCAGAACTGGACAGCATACTCCAGGTGCAGCCGGACCAGAGTCTTGTAGAGCGGGAGAATTATCGTTTTATCTCTGGAGTTGATCCTCTTTTTAATGCCAATATTCTGTTTGCTTTGTTAGCGGCAGCTTGGCATTGCATGCCATTGCTGAGCCTATCATCTACTAGGACCCCCAGGTCCTTTTCCATCCTAGATTCCCCCAGAGTATAGATTGCATTCAGATTTTTGCCGCCAGTTTTCAATCCATGCACTCACCCTATGGTCCATGCCAACGGACCTTATTTTGTACAGTAAACGTTTATGGGGAACTGTGTCAAATGCTTTTGCAAAATCCAGATACACCACGTCTTCTTATTATTATTAGTAGTAGTAGTATTAACACCGTTAACTCTAACAAAATAAATAAATAAACAGCAGATAACCCTAATCCCTAAGCCTAACCCCGACCTCTAATCCTAGCCCTAACCTAACCTTAAGGCCCCTTTCACACGAGGCGGACTCCGCTTCCACGGAGCCCGCCTCTGTCCGCCGGCTCAGTGGGAGATCTCTCCGTTGATCTCCGCTGAAACGGCGGATGACAAGTCCCTCTCTGCTCACTGAGCTGGGAGGGGCTTGCGAGCGCCGCTGGTCTCTATGGAGAGATCGGATGAAAACGGACAGCGTGTCCGTTTTCATCAGATCTCACCCGATCCGCCACCGACGGAACTGGACGTAGAGCCATACGTCTGCTTTTGGCGGATCGGACCGGGTCGGATGTCAGCGGACATGTCTCCGCTGACATCCGACGCTCCATAGACTAATGCGGCGTACACACGGTCGGAATTTCCGATGGAAACAGTCCGATGGGAGCTTTTCATCGGATTTTCCGACCGTGTGTATGATCAACGGTCTTTTTCTGTCGGAATTATCGACGGATTTTGAATTGAGAACCTGTTCTCAATTTTTCCGACGGAAAACCTTTCTATCGGATTTTCTGATCGTGTGTAGGCAATTCCGACACGCAAAATTCCGACGCATGCTCGGAAACAATTCAACGCATGCTCGGACGCATTAAACTTCCCTTTTATAGTGCTGTCGAACGTGTTTTATGCTGCTGTGTTATTGACCGTCGGAATTTGGTGTGATCGTGTGTAGGCAAGACAGCTTGAGCGGAATTCCGACCTTTTCTGACGAGAATTCCGATCGTGTGTACGCGGCATTACATGGAGCGCCCGTTCAGATCCGCCGTCAAAACTGACAGGCGGATCTGAACGGTCCGTCCATGTGAAAGGGGCCTAACTCTAACCCCTTACTCTAACAAAATTTTTTTTATAAATGAATAATAATAATTAAAGAGAAGAAATAATGGTTGATGGAAAAACTAAAAAAGCTGAAAAACCTAGCAACAAATTATGCAACAGAAGATAGTTCTCTTTATTGGCTAATAAAAAAATGCCTATGCTCAAAAACGCTGTATAAAACCATGCAAAGTGCGCACAAAAACGGGCAAAATTCGCACGTAAAAACATGCAAAAAAAAAAAAGAAATGCTCAAAGACGCTACGCTCAGGAATGCAGCCCAACAGAACAAAGCCTTGCCAGATAGAGATTTTAGAGGCCATAATAACTGCTTGAGGACAGAAGATCGTTGAGGGTGATCAGGAGATGACATAAAATGTTACAAAGTTTCCGACATGATTACACCAATTTCACCATAAATGTTTCGTGGCTGATCATCCGCTCCAAGGCCCTGACCATATTTTATAACCCTGTCCGGGTTTAGCGGGAGGTTCTCTTACCGTATATCAGTGGAAATTCTGGAAGTGATTAAACTTTCTCCTGGCAGACGGTTCCTGGAAAAGTCTTTTTTATTAATGGACATGACAAAGGAGAAGCATTTAGAGAGCTCTCCGCCTTATCTATTATTGGAGGATTGGACACAGTTTTTGGATTCAGTGATGTCAGATTTCGGATGAAGCCTGGAAGTTTATTGCGGCTTGAGGGGGGATGGCAAAGCGGACCAGAAAACGGAATTACCAAGGGGATGCTGGGTGCTGGCAGGAGGGGAGGTGATTACTGTTGAGTTACAATGTGTTGAGAGTTAATGGGTAAAAGCCTAACTTCAACTAAATTGTTAAATAGAATAAGTGTGACTTTAATGTGGGTGCACATTACCATATATTGCCAAAAGTATTGGGACGGCTGCCTTTACACGCACATGAACTTTAATGGCATCCCAGTCTATCCCGGTCCAATTCACCCCAAAGGTGTTCTATGGCAGTGGTCATCAATAGAGTTGAGCGGACACCTGGATGTTCCGGTTCGGCCAAACTTCACAAAAAAGTTCAAGTTCGGAATCCGAACTTGACCCGAACTTGACCCCGAACCCAAACCCCATTGAAGTCAATAGGGACCCACACTTTTGAGGACTAAAATGCCTCTAAAAAAGTAATGGAAACGGCTAGAGGGCTGCAAATGGCAGCAAAATGTTGTTAAGAGCATGGCAAGTGCTCTGCATACAAATGTGGATAGGGAAATAACTGAAAATAACATAAAATACATAAAAATAAAAAATAATAATCTTGACCTAGGAGGATGAGGTCCATATGGAGTAGGAGGTTGAGGCTGCGGTGGATGTGGCGGTGTAGGTGGAAGCGGCGGTGGAGGAGGACGAGGTAGCCAACACTGGTTTTTGTTTTTATTTTTTTGTTTTTAAATTAGGGTACACCCCAAAAGAGTGAGAAAGATCAAAAATACAACAATGGCTGGGTAAGGCCGGTATACATGTCTATTCTGCACAAGGTACGGACAAGTCCTGTGGGATCCATGCCTGGTTTATTTTAATGAACGTGAGCTCGTCCACATTGGCTCTGGACAGGCGGCTGCGCTTGTCTGTGATAACGCCCCCTGCCATGCTAAATGCACGTTCAGATAATACACTGGCTTCAGGGCAGGCCAGCACCTCCAAGGCTTAAAGGGCAAGCTCAGGCCATGTGCCCAATTTGGAGACCCAGAAGTTGAAGGGGGCAGACCCGTCATTCAGTACGTGTAGGCGTGTGCACACATACTGCTCCACCATGTTGGTGAAATGCTGCCTCCTGCTAAGATGTTCCATCTCAGCTGGTGGTGCTGGTTGTTGTGGCGTGCTGACAAAGCTTTTCCACATTTCGGCCATGCTAACCCTGCCTTCCGAGGTGCTGACGGTGCCCCGGCTGCGTTGGCGACCTCTTTCTCCTCCTCTGCCTTAGCCTTGTGCTTCCACCTTACCCCCGCTGTCAGGTAGGAATTCCACCAGCAGCCCGTCTACCAGCGTGCGCTTGTACTCGCGCATCTTACGATTACATGCTGCGGAGACACTGCGGCATGTAATCAGTCATGTGTGCCAGGCTGCCAAGAGGCAACGAAAAGCTGTCCTCTGTGGGAGGTGTATCGTCTGTGTCCTCTGTATCCCCCCAGCCACGCACCAGTGATGGCCATGAGCTGGTCTGGGTGCCACCCTGCTGTGAACATGGTTCCTCCTCCTCCATCTCCTCCTCATCCTCCACCTCCGCATCCTCCAGAACTGTGCCTTGCTGCTGGACAATTGTGTACCTGGCGCTTGTTGGTGCAGATTGTGGAAGAGATTGTGTGCACCGCTGTCCAACCACTTATGTTTCATGATGAGTACATGGAAGGACCATCGCAGCACGTCTCGGATGATGACGAAACACAGGTGCCAGCTGCTGCTGCTTTCGCAATTTTGCAGACCGACAAGGAGGGGAGGGGTGAAGACTGGGTGGAAGATGATGTGGAGGACGATGAGGTCCTCAACCCCACATGGAATCAATGTCATGCAGGTGACCAGTGTAGTTCGGAGGAAGAGGCGGTGGTCGTCAGGGGCGTACCTAGAGCATTTGGCACCCGGGGGCGGATCCTATATATGGCACCCCCCACCCCACCTTAAAATGTAAAAACACCCCACTGTGCCCCCTGCATACCTCTGCATCCTTCAATATCTTTTTGTCACTACTGTGTACACCCTCTCCACAACTGCCCCTTCTGGACCCCTTTACATTACACAGTACCCGGCACCTTGTACCCTTGTAGCCACTTGTGAATGACTGCCCTGAAAGCCTTGGAAATGATCCCGGTTCCTCCTCCTCCTCCTGTGCCACATCCTCTTCCATCATCGCCCGAAGCGTTTTTTCAAGGAGGCAGAGAACTGGGATAGTAACGCTGAGAACGGCATCATTGGCACTGGCCATGTTGGTGGAGTACTCGAAACAGCGCAACAAGGCACACAGGTCTCGCATGAAGGCCCAGTTATTGGTGGTGAAGTGGTGCTGTTCCGCAGAGCGACTCACGCATGCGTGCTGCAGCTAAAACTCCACTATCGCCTGCTGCTGCTCGCACAGTCTGGCCAGCATGTGCGAGGTGGAGTTCCACCTTGTGGGCACGTCACATATGAGACGGTGAGCGGGAAGGCCGAAAGTGTGCACAGGGTGAGAATGCAGCAGGGTGAGAATGCCGAAAGTGTGCACAGATGGCCCGCACTTTCTGCAGCAGCTCTGGCATATCGGGGTAATTTTTAAGGGACCTCTGGACCACCAAGTTCAGCACATGCGCCAGGCAAGGGATGTGCGTCAAACCGGCTAGGCCCAGAGCTGCTACGAGATTTCGCCCATTATCGCACACCACCAGGCCGGGCTTGAGGCTCACTGCCACCAACCACTTATCGGTCTGTTGTTCCATGTCCCTCCACAACTCCTGCGCGGTGTGGGTTTTTTCCCCCAAACAGGAAAGTTTTAAAACTGCCTGATGTCGTTTGTCCCTGACCATGCTTACTGGTCCATGCATCCGTAGTTAGGTGGACCTTGCCACAGATGGCGTTGCGCAGTGCACACCTGATTTTGTCCCCCACTTGGTTGTGCAGGGAAGGGATGGCTCGCCTGGAAAAGTAGTGGTGGCTGGGTACGACGTACTATGGGACAGCCAATGCCATCGGGTTTTTAAAACTCTTTGTCTCCACCAGATGGAATGACAGCATTTCAAAGGCGAGGAATTTTGAAATGCTGGCATTCAGGGCCAGGGATCGCGGGTGGCTAGGGGGGTACTTCCTCTTCTGCTCCAGTGTTTGGGAGATAGAGAGCTGAACGCTTCCATGGGATATTGTGGAGATGGTTGGTGACCCAGGTGGTAGTGTTGCTGGCAGATCCTCTGTTTGCGGGTTGGCAGGTGCCACTGTCACTACAGAGGTGGATGAAGAGGCTGAGACTGCAGCAGAAGATGAAGCAGGAGGAGCCAGAGACCTTTCTTGGTTTTTGACATGTCTACTCCACTGCATCTCGTGCTTTGCACTTAGATGCCTGGTCATGCAGGTTGTGCTCAGGTTGAGAACGTTTATGCTTCGCTTCAGGCTCTGATTGCACAGCATGCAAACCACTCGTGTCTTGTCATCAGCACATTGTCTGAAGAACTGCCACGCTAGGGAACTCCTTGGACCTGGCTTTGGTGTGCTCGGTCCCTTGCTGCGTTGGGCAGTAGCAGACGTACTGTCTAGGGGACGGACGCTACGCTTTTGCACCCTGCTCCCTCTTCTGCTGTGCTGGTGGCTCTGTGCGACCACCAGTGGCGTACTAAGTGGGGGGCAGGGGGGGGCTCCCCCTCCGCGACTGAAGAGGAGACAGCGCGTTAGGCAACAGTACCGCTCGCCTGAGGCAGAGGCAGTGGCATTGCAGGGGGGTGCGGGCCGCGAGTGGCACCTGTCGGCACAGTGACCCGGCGCAACTATCCCCTTCTCTCTCTGGTCGCGGACGGTTCTGATCAGTCTCGGCAGCGGCTGTCATAGCCGAGCAGAGTGAAGCCGCCTCCCCCTCCTCCTGCATGCACAGCACTGTGTAGACATAAAGGAGGAAGGGGAGGCGCAGCGCTGCCAAGACTGATCAGAGCCATGACCACTGAGAGAAGGTGATCGTTTGCGCTGGGTCCCGGGTCACTGCCGACAGGTCACAGGTGTCACTCGGGTGTGGCTCGCACCTCCCCCCGCAATGCCACTGCCTCGGGCTCTCCATGTGTGTTTTTTTTTTTTACGTACATTATGGATGGGGTCTTTACTATGGGGGGGTCTGCACTGTAGGGGGGGTCTGCACTGTAGGGGGGTCTGTGCACTCTGTGCACTGTAGGGGGGTCTGTGCACTGTAGTGGGGGTTCTGATCGATCACTGTAGGGGAGTTCTGTACTGTAGGGGGGTCCTGCACTGTAGGGGGGTCTGTGCAATGTAGGGGGGGTTCTGTGCACTGTAGGGGGGTCCTGCACTGTAGGGGGGTCTGTGCAATGTATGGGGGGTTCTGTACTGTAGGGGGGGTCTGCACTGTAGGGGGGTCTGTGCACTGTAGGGGGGTTCTGTACTGTAGGGGGTCTGTGCACTGTAGGGGGGTCTGTGCACTTTAGGGGGGTCTGTGCACTGTAAGGGGGGTCTGCACTGTAGGGGGGTATGTGCACTGTAGGGGGGTATGTGCACTGTAGGGGGGTCTGTGCACTGTAGGGGGTCTGTGCACTGTAGGGGGGTCTGCACTGTAGGGGGGTCTGTGCACTGTAGGGGGGTCCTGCACTGTAGGGGGGTCTGTGCACTGTAGGGGGGTCTGCACTATAGGGGGTCCAGAGCTGTGGGGGGCTGTGTAATGTAAAGGGGTGCAGAGGTACAAGGGCTGTGTAATGTAAAGAGGTACAAAGGCTGTGTAATGTAAAGGGGTCCAGAGGTTCAGGGTGCTGTCTAATGTAAAGGGGTCCAGAGGTTCAGGGTGCTGTGTAATGTAAAGGGGTTCAGAGGTTCAGGGTGCTATGTAATGTAAAGGGGTCCAGAGGTTCAGGGTGCTGTGTAATGTAAAGGGGTCCAGAGGTTCAGGGTGCTGTGTTATGTAAAGAGGTCCTTAGGTGCAAGGTCCTGTGTAATGTAAATGGGTGCAGGGTGCTATATAATGTAAAGGGGTCCAGAGGTGCCGGGTGCTGTGTAATGTAAAGGGGTCCAGAAGGGGCAGTTGTGGAGAGGGTGTACACAGTAGTGACAAAAAGATATTGAAGGATGCAGAGGTATGCAGGGGGCAGTGGGGTGTTTTTACATTTTAAGGTGGGGTGGGGGGTGCCATATATAGGATCCGCCCCGGGTGCCAAATGCTCTAGGTACGCCCCTGACGACCACCGCCTCTTCCTCCGAACTACACTGGTCACCTGCATGACATTGATTCCATGTGGGGTTGAGGACCTCATCGTCCTCCACATCATCTTCCACCCAGTCTTCACCCCTCCCCTCCTTGTCGGTCTGCACAATTGCGAAAGCAGCAGCAGCTGGCACCTGTGTTTCGTCATCATACGAGACGTGCTGCGATGGTCCTTCCATGTACTCATCATGAAACATAAGTGGTTGGACAGCGGTGCACACAATCTCTTCCACTTCTGGGGCAGGGCTTGGTGGATGGCCCTGGGAAACCCTGCTATCAGAGTCATCAAAAAGCAGAAGAGACTGCTGCATGATTTGGGGCTCAGACTGCTTGGCTGATTTGCAAGGGGGTGAGGTGAAAGACTGATGGACATCGGCTGCAGGTGCCAACTCTGAACTTTCATCAGGAGACTGGGTGGGAGACAATGTGAAGGAACCAGAGGCACTGTCAGCAACCCAATCTACTATCGCCTGTACTTGTCCTGGCCTCAACATTCGTATAGCCTCATTAGGCACCCGAATACCGCTGCTGGTCGCCTACTCGCACCTGAGGAAGGTGTTTCACTTGTGCGTGTAGCTGGCACAGATCGACCACGTCCTCTCCCTGCAACAGGAGCTCCACCAGCAGCACCACGACCGAGGCCACGTCCCTTCTTTGACGTTCTCTTCATATTTTCAAAATTTAGGATCTTGCCCTAAATGGGTGTTTTTGCAATAGCAGAATACACCCAGAGTATGTAAACGGTGTATCTCACACCTACAGAAATGCAGAAAATGCTATTCAAATAAAATGTTTTTGCCCTAAAAAAAATTTATTTAAATAGCACAATAGAAGAAAAATATATCAATTGGGTATGTCACACCTGCAGATATGCAGAAAACACTGCACATTTTTATTTTTTTGCACTAAATGTGTGTTTTTGCAATAGCAGAATACACCCACAGTGTACAGGGTGTATCTCACAGTAACATATGTAGTGCTGGTGCACTGAGCTTGCAGATAAATGTTATATTTTCTCTGGCACTGGGTTCATGACAGTGTAAAAAGACTGTGCACTGCAACCCAACCAGGTAAATCTATGTAGATCGCTGACTTATTAGAAAAGATTTCTGAATCTGGACTCCTATATAATTCTCTCTCCCTCAAAGCAGCCACAGGAACCTTGCCCTACACTCTCTATCTTTTCTCTCAGTGCAGTGTAAAAAGCTTGTACACTGCACTCACACAACTAAATCTATGTAGATCGCTAATTAGAATAGATTTCATGAATCTGGACTGACTCCTATCATGTAATTCTCTCCCTCACAGAAAAGGCAGCCAGGAACCTTTCCCTACACTGTCTAAAGCAGAGTGACGTGCTGTGCTGTGTGCCTCTAGCTTATATAGAGGCTGGGTCACATGCTGCACTGGCCAATCACAGCCATGCCATTAGTAGGCATGGCTGTGATGGCTTCTAAGGGCACACCAGTTAAACGAAAGTTGATTGGCTGCCCTGCAGCTTTTAAAAATGCGCCATTACATCGCCGAACACCAGACCCGAACCCGAACACCCAAAAGTCCGGTAAAGTTACAGTTCGGGTTCGTTCAACCCTAAACGTAACCAAAATGAATTTATCTGATTAATAAATAATAATAATAAAACATTTTTATTATTATTATTATTTATTATTATTAATTCTTTATGTTCCATTCGTTTAGATGCGGCATTCGTTATTTCGGATAATTTGTATTCATTACGTTTACCAACAGACATTGGAAAATGTAATTTGAAAGGAAATTCTAATACTTATAATTGAATAGCTATTATTAGCTAGCTAGTTAGTATTATTTCAGATTTTCGAATTTTCGGGTTTCCTAATTTTAGATTTTTGGATTTTCTAATTTCTGAATTTTAGATTTTCAACAAAATTCAAAAATTGCGTTAATTCGGAAATATTCAAATTAACGAGAAACCCGTTTAACGAATTTTTCCCAAAATGTGAAAATTCGAAAGTTAGAGAAATCGAAAATCTGAAAATCAAAAATTCGAAGATTTGAAGATTCTGAAATACGAATTTTCGGAAAAATGTATTAAACGGGTTTTTCGTTAATTAGAATATCTCCAAATTAATGAATTTCGTAGAAAAACGAATTTGGAACGAAACAAATTGCACATGTCTAGTTCATAATGTAGTTATAGCTGGGTGTCGTCACCTTTCTAAAGATAAATGGATGCCGGGGGGCGTGACTACAGGGGATGCAATTTAGACTCGGTCCCATGCTCCAGGTGGCCCATGCCGCCCCCTGTAAAGCTGTATAGGAGGGGCGACATATAGAGGAACCAATCTCCTATATTTTCTTTCTGCAGCCTTTCAGTCGCTACAGGAGGGAAATGGATGGGATCGGTTCCTCTATATGTCGCTCCGCCGCCCCTCCTATCCACCTCCTGCTGTGATTGGGCCTTTGTGTACTCCCCCACCCCCCTTCATCCCTCGCAGCTCTGCTTGTTCCTCCTCTCCTCTCTCGCCGGGTGCTGCTGTCAGGATGTGTCAGGATGTAGAGTGGGGAAGGGACCAGTAAATATGTAATTTACCGACCCCTTCCTTGTCTTAATGAATAGTCAGTGATCCATACCGAATTCTTTCATAACTAAAGCATTGTAAACTGTGTTTTCTATGCTTCAGTTTATAAATGAACAGGAAGCATTTGTACAGAGCTAATCCTGTCCATTCATTCTGGGCAGCTGAGGCTTCAGAGACAGAGATTGAGGGCTGTGTCCTCAATCTCTATTCTCTGTCTCGAAGGCAGTGGCGGCTGGTGGTTTCTTCTTTTGGGGGGGTGGCAAATAGCCCCCCCCCCCCCGGTCGGTTGGCGGTGGCAACCCCTCGCCCCCCATGGAGGACAGTGGGGACATCAAAGCCCCCGCTTACCCCATCTAGGAAACGGGTGGCCAGCATCATGTCCGGCAGCTTTGCCTTGCATCCCCCTCCTCCTCCTAGGCGTCCAATAGGATAGCCTGACCTTTCAGCCAATCGGGAAACGGGTATCAGACCCTGATTGGCGGAGAGGCGATTCAGTGTTAGAAAAGTGAATATTCATTTGCTTTTCTAACACACCTGGGTGGGCTCCGAGCGCAATGCTCTGAGCCACGAGTCCACCCTATTTTGAAGGCTATTAGAGCCTATGGCTCTAATCAGGTACTTAAAAAAAAAAAAAAATTAAAAACACCCCGCCGCTGTAATTTATGCGCCCGGCATCTTGAAAGGGGCCGGACGTATGACGGACGTACTGCGGCCGTGGATAGATTCATGCTATGTATGAATCTATCTATTAATCATATAGGGGGGTGGCAATGGACAGAGGGGGTGGCACCCGTGTGCCCTTAATGGACGGGCCACCACTGCTCAAAGGTGAAACAACAGAGGTCTGGTTAGACCCCTGTTACTCTACCAAAGCTCCCCCCAACGGGGTTCCTACAAAATTGTAAAAAAAATTATAAAAAAAAAAAAATTGTAAAAAAAAAAAAAAAAAATTTAGAAAATAAATAAAATAAAAAACTACTGACACCAGTGGCAGAAAATTTAGGGTCACAAAATTGTAAAAAAATTATAAAAAACAAAAATTGTAAAAAATAAAATAAATTTTTTTAAAATAAATAAAATAAAAAACTACTGACACCAGTGGCAGAAAATTTAGGGTCACAGAGATCGCACTTGCAACTGGGCCCTGGCATTCCGCAACTGTGGGGGAGCCCTTTATGGTTTCTTGCACAGGGGCTCTGAAGGTTCTAGTTACGCCTCTGATAGATGCCCCGTCTTTTTCTACTGAATTGGTGTCTAGACATGTGCAATTCGTTTTTCGTTTTTTTTTTATTATTTTCGTTCATTCGTTTTCGTACGAATGAACGAACGAACAATTCGCTAAAAATTTTAACGAATAACGAATCGTTCGAATCGAACGAATCCGAAAATAATGAAAATCCGAAAAAAAACTAATTAGAAACAACGAATGTACGAATGAAGAAAATCCGAAAAACGAAAACAGGAACAACGAAAATGAAAATGAACGAGAAAATTCGTACATTCGTAACTTTTTTTTTCTTTGTTGAATTGGTAATTTTCCGTGTCTCTTACAATGGCGCTGCTTAACATGCCTCGAATAGATTGAATGAAAAAATTCGTACATTCGTAACTTTTTTTTTTTTTTTTTTTCGATTCGTAATTTTGCGTGTCTCTTACAATGGTGCTGCTTAACGTTCTTCTAATAGATTGAACGAAAAAAATTCGTACATTCGTAACTTTTTTTTTTTCGATTCGTAATTTTTCGTGTCTCTTACAATGGTGCTGCTTAACGTTCTTCGAATAGATTGAACGAAAAAATTCGTACATTCGTAACTTTTTTTTTTCCGATTCGTAATTTTCCGTGTCTCTTACAATGGCGCTGCTTAACGTGCTTCGAATGGATTGAACGAAAAAATTCGTACATTCGTAACTTTTTTTTTCGATTCGTAATTTTCCGTGTCTCTTAAAATGTAATAATAGCATACACATTACATAAAATTATGAATTATGCTCCGATTACGAATCTACGAATGTTCCGAATGTTCCGAATGTACGAATAAATACGAATGCGTCTGAATTTCGAACAAAACGAAAATTAAACTAACGAAAAAACGAATCAACGAAACGAAAATACGAATCGTTATGAATACGAACACCGACGGCGTACGAATTTACGAATCATTACGAATCAACGGAAACTAAAAAAACAAAACGAAAATAAACGAATTTTTTTCGGAAACGAAAAAAACGTAACGAAAATAAACGAATTTTTTTCGGAAACGAAAAAAACGTTACGAAAATAAACGAATTTTTTTGTTGTGCACATGTCTATTGGTGTCTCACCCTTACTATGGCGGACAATTGAGTCTGTGCTGTGATTCTTCATCGTCCTTCTTACTGCAGGAAATAGTAGTGTGGCCCCTCGAGTATTTCTGTTATCACCGGCTTCTGTGGATTGAGATGTTGGGTCACAGCCAACTATCGTTCTACGTGGTGGGATCAGATTAGCCTCGCTCTTGTAGTCTACTGACGTTGCTCAGCTGGGTCACGGTCCCTTCATGCGTCTCGTGATTCACACCAGACGGATCCTTGCAGTTTGTCGGTCGGTGGGTTAAGAGTCACTGTGGATATCAATATGGAGTATAGGAACAGATGTTGCACCATAAGCTGACAACATCTGGCATCCCTCCACTCCTTCATCCAGCGAGCTGAATGGCGCACAGGAGTGAGGTAATGGGAGAGGTTTGATTGGAGTAGACCGTTGGAAGCGTGCTGAGATACACCCCAAACAGATTGCACTCCTGAGGCTCCCGGTGCCCTTCTGACCCCCCCACTCCCCTCGATCCCACCAATCACAGGCCTGGGCGGAGGAGGATGAGCACGGGATTGTCGCTCTTCTCCAGAAGTTTGCTGACCTTACTCCTTTGTCCACAGGATGAATTGTAAACACATGGTGAAAAGTCCATCCAATGCGGAAGATTCCATCCTGGGGAACCAGCCATGAATGGAGGAGTGGGGAACCCAGTCATTACTGCTCCAATCTGCTCCACGTGATTGCCAAGTCTTCTTCAGTTTAAATGTGGTTGCATCTCGTACTCTTTTGTCTGGAGGCATTTTAGTAAAGAAACAAAACAGGCCATTTGTTCAAGGCCTATCAGGGTGAGGGACCCTCCAGGGAACTTGGCATAAGGCTGCACTTGCATGGATATGTAGGATAGACATGTGCACAATAGGAAAATTTGTTTATTTTCGTTTCTGTTCGTTTCCGTTGATTCGTAACGATTCGTAATTTCGTAAGTCGTCGGTGTTCGTATTCATAACGATTCGTATTTTCGGAAGAGTTATTTTTTCGTTGATTCGTTTTTCCGTTAGTTTAATTTTAGTTTATTCGAAATTCGGACGCATTCGTATTTTCGTAGATTTAGTTACATTCGTACTTTCGTAAGATTGATTTATTCGTACTTTCGTAACATTCGTAGATTCGTAATCGGAGCATAATTCATAATGTTATGTAATGTGTATGCTATTATTACATTGTAAGAGACACGGAAAATTACGAATCGAAAAAAAAAAGTTACGAATGTACGGATTTTTTCGTTCAAACCATTCGAAGCACGTTAAGCAGCGCCATTGTAAGAGACACGGAAAATTACGAATCGAAAAAAAAAAAAAAAAAAGTTACGAATGTACGAATTTTTTCGTTCAATCCATTTGAAGCACGTTAAGCAGCGCCATTGTAAGAGACACGGAAAATTACGAATCGAAAAAAAAAGAAAAAAGTTACGAATGTACGAATTTTTTTCATTCAATCCATTCGAAGCACGTTAAGCAGCGCCATTGTAAGGGACACGGAAAATTACCAATTCAACAAAAAAAAAAAAAGTTACGAATGTACAAATTTTTTCGTTCATTTTGATTTTCGTTGTTCCTGTTTTCGTTTTTTTTTCGGATTTTCTTCTTTCGTAGTTTCGTTGTTTCTAATTTGGTTATTTCGGATCTTCCTTGTTTTTCATATTCGTTCGATTCGATAATTCGTTAAAATTTTTAGCGAATCATTCGTTTATTCGTACGATAACGAATGAACGAATATAACGAATTTTAACGGAAAACGAATTAAAACGAAACGAATTGCACATGTCTAATGTAGGACCAAGTTCCTAATTTCCAAAGACAAGCTCTAAATTTTGAAATTCTGTCTGGAGCCATTAGTGCCACTGCAGGACACGCCAGGAAGCTCATGTCTTCAGCCATTAGATTATTCTGATTCTATGAGAGTTGTCACTCTCTGCTGTTGAAGATCACGCAGTCTTCCTCTTTCTCTAGGTAGCTTCTTGACCCTATGGGGGAGAGTTATTGGTGCCACATTCTGTGTGTACCACTTTTAGTAAATCCCCCCTATGTAAGTAGTCACAGGCAGGGCAGCCATCAGAAATTGTGGGGCCCCCTTAGACAGCTTTAGGCCTGGGCCCCCTGGGCCTGACCACCAACATTCCCCGGGGCCTGCCCACTGGCCGTCCCACCGAATCCACCCACTAGCCATCCCACCAAGTTCTTCAGTGCACACACTTTTATTTTAACACAACGTCATATATGAAAATGTACAAGTAATTTAGTGCTTTCGAGGTTTAACAGTAGGAAAATATATTTTGCCCAAAAGAG
Source organism: Lithobates sylvaticus (assembly GCA_028564925.1). NCBI lineage: Eukaryota > Metazoa > Chordata > Amphibia > Anura > Ranidae > Lithobates > Lithobates sylvaticus. The sequence goes on from CM053028.1 coordinate 17,778,453, forward strand.
ACATCCCAATCCAGCAGCAGTATGCTCGCAGCCCCCCTCACACCTGTACGCTCACAGCCCCCCTCACACCTGTACGCTCACAGCCCCCCTCAGACCTGTACGCTCACAGCCCCCCTCAGACCTGTACGCTCACAGCCCCCCTCAGACCTGTACGCTCACAGCCCCCCTCAGACCTGTACGCTCACAGCCCCCCTCACACCTGTAGGCTCGCAGCCCCCCTCACACCTGTAGGCTCGCAGCCCCCCTCACACTTGTACGCTTGCAGACCCCCTCACACCTGTATGCTCGCAGCCCCCCTCACACCTGTAAGCTCTCAGCCCCCCTCACACCTGTACGCTCGCAGCCCTCCTCACACCTGTACGCTCTCAGTCCCCCTCACACCTGTACGCTCGCAGCCCTCCTCACACCTGTACGCTCGCAGCCCCCCTCACACCTGTACACTCTTAGCCCCCTCACACCTGTACACTCGCAGCCCCCCCTCACACCTATACGCTTGCAGCCCCCCTCATACCTGTACACTCTCAGCCCTCCTCACACCTGTACACTCTCAGCCCCCCTCACACCTGTACACTTGCAGCCATCCTCACACCTGTACACTCTCAGCCCCCCTCACACCTGTACGCTCGCAGCCCCCCTCACACCTGTACGCTCTCAGCCCCCCTCACACCTGTACGCTTGCAACCCTCCTTAAACCTGTACGCTCGCAGCCCCCCTCACACCTGTACACTCTCAGCCCCCTCACACCTGTACACTCGCAGCCCCCCTCACACCTATACGCTTGCAGCCCCCCTCATACCTGTACACTCTCAGCCCTCCTCACACCTGTACACTCTCAGCCCCCCTCACACCTGTACACTCGCAGCCCCTCCTCACACCTGTACACTCGCAGCCCCCTCACACCTGTACACTTGCAGCCATCCTCACACCTGTACACTCTCAGCCCCCCCTCACACCTGTACGCTCGCAGCCCCCCTCACACCTGTACGCTCGCAGCCCCCCTCACACCTGTACGCTCTCAGCCCCCCTCACACCTGTACGCTTGCAACCCTCCTTAAACCTGTACGCTCGCAGCCCCCCTCACACCTGTACACTCTCAGCCCCCTCACACCTGTACACTCGCAGCCCCCCTCACACCTATACGCTTGCAGCCCCCCTCATACCTGTACACTCTCAGCCCTCCTCACACCTGTACACTCTCAGCCCCCCTCACACCTGTACACTCGCAGCCCCTCTCACACCTGTACACTCTCAGCACCGCTCACACCTGTACACTCGCAGCCCCCTCACACCTATACGCTTGCAGCCCCCCCTCACACCTGTACGCTCGCAGCCCCCCTCACACCTGTACACTCTCTCAGCCCCCCTCACACCTGTACACTCTCAGCCCCCTCACACCTGTACACTCTCAGCCCCCCTCACATCTGTACACTCTCAGCCCCCCTCCCACCTGCACACTCTCAGCCCCCCTCCCACCTGCACACTCTCAGCCCCCCCTCACACCTGTACGCTCGCTGCCCTCCTCACACCTGTACACTCTCAGCCCCCCTCACACCTGTACACTCTCAGCCCCCCTCCCACCTGCACACTCTCAGCCCCCCTCACACCTGTACGCTTGCTGCCCTCCTCACACCTGTACACTCGCAGCCCCCCTCACACCTATACGATTGCAGCCCCCCATCACACCTGTACGCTCTCAGCCCCTTCTCACACCTGTACACTCTAAGCCTCCCTCACACCTGTACATTCTCAGACCTCCTCACACCTGTACGCTCTCAGCGCCCCCACCCCTGTACGCTCTCAGCCCCCTCACACTTGTACGCCCTCAGCCCCCTCACACCTGTACACTCTCAGCCCCCCTCACACCTGTACGCTCTCAGCCCCCTCACACCTGTACGCTCTCAGCGCAAAAAATGTAAACCGCAGAGGTGATCAAATACCACCAAAAGAAAGCTCTATTTGTGGGAAAAAAAGGACGTCAATTGTGTTTGGGTGCAACGTCACACGACCGCGCAATTGTCAGTTAAAGCGATGCAGTGCCGAATTCCAAAAAAGTGCTCTGGTCAGGAAGGGGGTAAAACCTTCCGGGGCTGAAGTGGTTAAAACTTCCGACTGTGTGTGGGCTCCATCAAACTTTTTCCGTCGGAAAAAGTTTGAGATCCTGCTCTCAAATTTTCCGACAACAAAGTCCTATCGGACTTTTTCCGATCGCGTGTAGCGAATTCCGACGGACAAAGTGCCACGCATGCTCAGATCAAATTACAAGACCAAAGCTATTGGCTACTAGCCTCTACGTAGTCCCGTCATACGCAACGAACGTCACCACGTTCAGGATGATCGGATTTTCCGACAACTTTGTCCGACCGTGTGTATGCAGCACCAGTGTCAGACAAAATCCTTCGGAAAAAGTCTGACGGATTTTGTGGTCGGAATTTCCGACCGTGTGTATGGGGCATAAGACTGGGATGCCATTAAAGTTCATGTGTGTGTGAAGGCAGGCGTCCCAATACTTTTGGTAGTATAGTGTCGTTTGGTTAGTCCGTGAACACTGAGCATGCACATGTTGAACCCTACATTGGTCGGAACCCCCGATAACGGGTTGCCCTCTGCTCTGTTTCATCAGCTTTAGTAAAGTGACTCGGATCCTACGACACAAACCACGTGACTCTCCAGCACAGATCCCATGACCCGGATTGTCCGCGGACTCGGCGTCCTCGCGCTCTTCGGGAGGCGTGTCAGCTGCTATTCTCGGATCGCTTTGCACAATACTCGATTAAAGGTTAATAGCGAAGTGATATTATATTTTCCACAGTGATTAAACTGGGCAATCAGGCGGCGCGCACCTTGTCATTTCTCCTGGCACGCATTCCGCCGAGAAGAGCCGTAAACAAGATGTAATTAAAGTTTGTGTGACTCAGAGGGAAAGCGGATTTTTCTGACACCAACCTGTGGCGTGATCTCGTCACCTGCTTGTGTCACCAAAATATAAATGCCTGTAAATATACCGTATATACTCGAGTATAAGCCGACCTGAATATAAGCCGAGGTACCTAATTTAACCACAAAAAACTGGGAAAACGTATTGACTCGAGTATAAGCCTAGGGTGAGAAATGCGCAGCTACTGTAAGTGGAAAAGAGGGTCAACAATGCCCATTTGCAGCCTCACTGTGCCCATTTGCAACCTCACTGTGTCCATTTGCAGCCTCACTGTGTCCATTTGCAGCCTCACTGTGTCCATTTGCAGCCTCACTGTGCCCATTTGCAGCCTCACTGTGTCCATTTGCAGCCTCACTGTGTCCATTTGCAGCCTCACTGTGTCCATTTGCAGCCTCACTGTGTCCATTTGCAGCCTCACTGTGTCCATTTGCAGCCTCACTGTGCCCATTTGCAGCCTCACTGTGCCCATTTGCAGCCTCACTGTGCCATTTGCAGCCTCACTGTGCCTATTTGCAGCCATAGGCCCCCCAAACTTTAAACTCAGTAGTTAAGGGTTCCTAAATGCCCCCCTAGCTGCAGCCAAAATTTGGGGTCTCTGAACCCAAAGGGTCCCGAAATAACATTGCTGCAGATGGACACAGTTGACCGAATTTGGGGCCCCGTATCTCGGGGCCACTTGGTGCTAGGAACCCCACATTTGGATATGTTGTAGTGCTAGTTCCAAAGTACCAAATTTGAGAGATACGGGGCCCCAAAGTCGGGTCGGAAAATGTCATTCTCTGCTGCAGAAAAGTGCCTGACTCCAGTATAAGCCGAGGGGGGCACTTTCAGCACAAAAAAATGTGCTGAAAAAACTCGGCTTATACTCGAGTCTATACGGTACTCATAGTGCTGATGGGAAGAAATCTGGTTAACCACTTCAGGACCGCCGCACGCCGATATACGTCCTCACTTTGAAGAGGAACATCGTTCTTATGGCAGCAGCTAGCTACCATCACCCCCGGTATCCTCTTTTTTCGGCAGGCGGTCCGGTTTCCGATAATAGTGGTCTCTGCGGCGGATTCGGGGCAAGACCACTTTTATCGGCGGCAGGAGAGGGGCCCTTCCCCTCCAGCCGCGCTCCGGTGCCCTCGGAGCCGTCGGCAGCGGTGGAGGCGATCGGATCTTCTCACGTCAGTGGCATGGAGACGAGTGAGGGAAAGAGGAACCCCACCCATCTCCATATCATTACAGGGCGGGTGCGACGGGTGACCACTTCAGCCCCGGACCAATTTGCAGCCTTTTTGCGATTCGGCGCTGCGTCGCTTTAACTGACAATTGCGCGGTCGTGCGACGTGGCTCCCAAACAAAATGGGCGTCTTTTTTTCCCCACAAGTAGAGATTTCTTTTGGTGGTATTTGATCGCCCCTGCGGTTTTTATTTTTTTGCGCTATAAACAAAAATAAAGCGACAATTTTGAAAAAAATTCAATATTTTTTGCTTTTTGCTATAATAAATATCCCCAAAAAATATATAAAAAAACATATTTTTTCCTCAGTTTAGGCCGATACGTATTCTTCTACATATTTTTGGTAAAAAAAAAATTGCAATTAGCGATTATTGATTGGTTTGCGCAAAAGTTATAGCGATTACAAAATAGGGGATAGTTTTATAGCATTTTTATTAATATTTTTTTTTTTTACTAGTAATGGCGGCGATCAGCGATTTTTATTGTGACTGCAACATTATGGCGGACACATCGGACATTTTTGACACATTTTTGGGACCATTGTCATTTATACAGCAATCAATGCTATTTAAATGCACTGATTCCTGTGTAAATGACACTGGCAGTGAGGGAGTTAACCACTAGGGGGCGGGGAGGGGTTAAGTGTGTGTTTTTTTTAACTGTAGGGGGGCGTGGCTTGGCGTCTGACGTCATCGATCGGTTTTCCCGATGACAGGGAACAGCCGATCACTGACAGGCAGTGTAGGAAGCGCGGGGAGAGGTTTGTTTACACTGACCTCTCCTCGTTCTTCAGCTCTGTGACCCGATCGTGGGACACCAGCGGCGATCGGGTCCACGGGTCCTGCGGCCACGGTCACGGAGCTCAGGACCGGGTCGCGAGCGCGCCGCCAGCGGCGCGCGCGCGACCTACGGCTGGGCTCTTAAAGAGGTACGTGATTGTGCCCAGCCGTGCCATTCTGCCGACGTATATCGGCGTGAGGCGGTCCTTAAGTGGTTAAATGACAAAATTATTTTTTTTTTTTTATTGTATTTTGGTGTAAATATGAGATTTGAGGTCTTTTTGACCCCCCAGATCTCATATTTAGGAGGACCTGTCATGCTTTTTTTTCTATGAGTGCCACAATTTTTTTTTTTTTTTTTAAAAGAACAGTGTAAAAATAAGGTAAAATAAATAAGAATAAAATAAATAAGAAGAAGGGGCTTCCTCTGTTCATTCACGAACTGAAGCATAACAATCACAGTTTACTATGCTTCCGTTATGAATGAACACAGGAGCGGTACCGATCACTCACTGTGTTCATTCAGGAAAGGGCAAAGATTTCTCAATAGACATGGGCATGACGAAAAAATTTGTTTCGTTTTCGTTTTAAATCGTTCATCTAGTTATTACGTTTAGCTCAATTCGGTTGATTCATGCAATTCGTATTTGGAGTTTGTATTCGGAATTTTCAGATTTTCTTCGAACTTACAGATTTTTTTCTTTTTCGATTCGAAGCGTTCAAAATCGATACATTTTCAAATCGGTCGAAACTAAAATACATTGTTTTCGGATTTGAATGCAGCAAAGTGAACAAACAAAAGAAAAATCTTCATCAAATGATTACAATGACTCGTTAACCGCTTGCCGACCGCCTCACGCCAATATATGTCGGCAGAAGGGCTCGTACAGGCAAACTAACGTACCTATACGCGGCCCTTTGAGAGGCGGCCAGCGGGCGTGCTAGGGCGCCCGCGGCAAGCTCCGTGAGTCGGGTCACGGGTCCCGCGGACTCGATCGCCTCGGGGATACCCGCGATTGCCTCAAGGAGAGGAAGAACGGGGAGATGCTGATGTAAAAAAGCATTTCCCCGTTCTGCCTAGTGACAGTGTCACTGATCTCTGCTCCCTGTGATCGGAGCAGAGATCAGTGACGTGTCACACACAGCCACGCCCCCCCCCCCCCCCCACAGTTAGAAACACGCCCCTAGGACACACTTAAAGTGGGGTGCCCCCTAAAAAAAATAAAATGTAAAGTCAGCAGCTACAAATACTGCAGCTGCTGACTTTTAATAATCGGAGACTTACCTGTTCCAGGGTCCAGCGATGTGGGGGAATGAAGCCCCCCCTCGTTCCCCCCTCTGCTCGCAGCTCTGGCATTCTTACTGTGGGCACTTGGCCGGGCACCCACTGCGCATGCGCGAGCGGCACGGCGCGCCGTGATACGCCGCGCAGTCATCTGACTGTGCGGCGCCGAGGGGAAGTGATGTCAGTGCCCGGGCACTGAAGGTGGCAGACTATGAGGGACCCCCTAGCAACAGGCATTTAGAGGTGAGTAAAAAATTTTTTTTACAATTATTTTATTTATTTATTTTTTTATGATTTTTAAGCCATTTTTTTTTTTTTTTTTTGGTGGAAACACCACTTTAACCCCTTCCCTGCTAGTGTCATTTACACAGGAATCAGTGCATTTGTATAGCACTGATTCCTGTATAAATGCCAATGGTCCCAAAAATGTGTCAAAAATGTCCGATGTGTCCGCCATAATGTCGCAGTCATGATAAAAACTGTGATCACCGCCATTACTAGTAAAAAAAAAAATGTATTAATAAAATGAATAAAAATGGCATAAAACTATCCCCTATTTTGTAGACGCTATAACTTTTGCGCAAACCAATCAATATACGCTTATTGCGATTACCAAAAATATGTAGAAGAATACGTATTCGGCCTAAACTGAGGAAAAATTTTTTTTATACATTTTTGGGGGATAATTATTATAGCAAAATGTAAAAAATAATGTGCTTTTTTTTTTAAATTGTCGCTCTTTTTTTGTTTATAGCGCAAAAAATTAAAACCGCAGAGGTGACCAAATACCACCAAAAGAAAGCTCTATTTGTGGGAAAAAAAGGACGTCAATTTTGTTTGGGAGCCGCGTCCCAAAAATGTGTCAAAAATGTCCGATGTGTCCGCCATAATGTCGCAGTCACAATAAAAATTGCTGCCATTGCTAGTAAAAAAAAAAATATTAATAAAAATGCTATAAAACTATCCCCTATTTTGTAAACGCTATAACTTTTGCGCAAACCAATCAATAATCGATAGTTGCAATTTTTTTTACCAAAAATATGTAGATTACGTATCGGCCTAAACTGAGGAAAAATAATTTATTTTTTTTATATTTTTTGGGGATATTTATTATAGCAAAAAGTAAAAAATATTGAATTTTTGTCAAAATTGTCGCTCTATTTTTGTTTATAGCGCAAAAAATAAAAACCGCAGAGGTGATCAAATACCACCAAAAGAAATCTCTATATGTGGGGAAAAAAAGACGCCTATTTTGTTTGGGAGCCACGTCGCACGACCGCGCAATTGTCAGTTAAAGCGACGCAGTGCCGAATCGCAAAAAGGGGCCTGGTCCTTTAGCTGCAAATTGGTCCGGGGCTGAAGTGGTTACACTCTAATTTCCCCACCACAGTCACACACTAGTATTATTATTATACATTTATATAGCTCTGACATATTCCATAGCGCTGTACAGAGAACACTGACCAGTCCCATCAGTCTCTGTACCAGAGGAGCTTACACTCTAAAGTCCCCCCACATTCACACACTATTAGTATTATACATTGATATATCTTTGACATATACCACAGCGCTGTACAGAGAACACTGAGCCAGTTATATCTGTGTCTGTACCAGAGGAGCTTACACTCTACTGTCTCCACACACAGTCACACACTATTATTATTGTACATATATATATAGCTCATATACAACAGCGCTGTACAAGCAATACTATTCTATTCATAACAGTCTCTGAACCAAAGGAGCTTGCACTCTAATGTCCCCACCACAGGCACCTACTATTATTATTATACATTTATATAGCTCTGACATATACAGCAGTGTTGTACAGTGAATACTGGGCCAGTCACATCAGTCTCTGTATCGGAGGAGCTTACACTCTAATTTCCCCACCACAGTCACACTATTATTATTATTATACATTTATATAGCTCTTGCTGTAGTATTGAGCCAACATCGTTTTTCTTTTTTCTTTTATGTTTTGTACTTTGTATCTTTTTTCTGTCTGATATCTGAAATGGATAAAAGGATGGAATCTGGTGAAGAGCGCTGAACGCAGACATGATTATTTTGTAGACATGTGCAATTCGTTTATTTTTTTTTCGTTTTTCGTTTTTTTTTTTCGCTATTTTCGTTCATTCGTTATCGTACGAATGAACAAACGATTTGCTAAAAATTTTAATGAACAACGAATCGTTCGAATCGAACGAATCCGAAAACAACGAAAATCCGAAAAAAACAAATTAGAAACAACGAATCTACGAAAGAAGAAAATCCGAAAAACGAAAACGGGAACAACGAAAATCAAAATGAACGAAAAAATTAGCACATTCGTAACTTTTTTTTTTTTGTTGAATTGGTAATTTTCCGTGTCCCTTACAATGGCGCTGCTTAACGTGCTTCGAATGGATTGAACGAAAAAATTCGCACATTCGTAACTTTTTTTTTTTTTTTTGAATTGGTAATTTTCCGTGTCCCTTACAATGGCGCTGCTTAACGTGCTTCGAATGGATTGAACGAAAAAATTCGTACATTCGTAACTTTTTTTTTCGATTCGTAATTTTCCGTGTCTCTTAAAATGTAATAATAGCATACACATTACATAAAATTATGAATTATGCTCCGATTACGAATCTACGAATGTTACGAAAGTACGAATAAATACGAATGCGTCCGAATTTCGAATAAACGAAAATTAAACTAACGGAAAAACGAATCAACGAAGAAAATAACTCTAACGAAAATACGAATCGTTACGAATACGAACACCGACGAGTTACGAATTTACGAATCGTTACGAATCAACGGAAACGAAAAAAACGAAACGAAAATAAACGAAAATTTTTGTTGTGCACATGTCTATTATTTTGCGGTCTCGGTGCAGAGTGTCAGTTCCTCGGGTCGGTTGGGGATTTCCCATTGTCTCGGGTTCCAGGTGCCGCTCACAATGCGGCCTCTGTGCCGGGGCGCTGAGAGTCATTCCCCCGGCGGAGGGAGGTCATTATTATTTTACGACTCATCCTCTGGAATAATATTTGTGTGAATGGAGAGAGCGCGAGACCCGACTGACATTTCTTTCCATGAACTCACCACACGGGACAGAAATAGACGGATCCTCGGCTCTCCTCAATGAACCGCCACTTACTGGAAAACAGACTGACTCACCCGTCTTACAACCGGAGACGGGTGAGGGGGGGGTCATTCAGTCCAGTCCACGGCACAACGCCATCACGTGTCACATGGCAGGGGAATATGACAATGGAACCATTAAAGGAGAACTCCAGCCACAACAAGACCATTATTATTTTTTAACCGCTTCAGTCCCGGAAGATTTGGCTGCTGAATGACCAGAGCACTTTTTGCGATTCGGCACTGCGTCATTTTAACATGACAATTGCGCGGTCGTGCGACGTTGCACCCAAACAAAATTGACGTCCTTTTTTCCCCACAAATAGAGCTTTCTTTTGGTGGTATTTGATCACCTCTGTGTGTTTTTTTTTTTTTGGTGCTACAAACAAAAAGAGAGCGACAATTTTGAAAAAAACACAATGGGGGTTATTTACGAAAGGCAAACCCACTTTGCACTAGAAGTGCACTTGAAATAGCAATGGAAGTTCACTTGGAAGTGCGGTCGCTGTAGATCCGAGGGGGACATGCAAGGAAAAAAAAAAAGCATTTTAGCTTGCACATGATTGGATGATAAAATCAGCAGAGCTTCCCCTCATTTGAGATCTACCCCTCAGATTTACAGCGACTGCACTTCCAAGTGCACTTTCAGTGCAATTTCAAGTGCACTTTGCACTTCTAGTGCAAAGTGGATTTGCCTTTCGTGAATAACCCCCAATATTTTCTACTTTTTGCTATAAAAAAATATACCCATTTAAAAAAAACAAAAAAAAAACCTATTATTTTACCTCAGTTTAGGCCGATACTTATTCTTCTACATGTTTTTGGTAAAAAAAAAATTGCAATAAGCGTATATTGATTGGTTTGTGCATAAGTTATAGCGTCTACAAAATAGGGGATAGATTTATAGCATTTTTTTTTTTATTTTTTTTTTCATTAGTAATGGCGACGATCAGCGATTTTTATCAGTACTGCAACATTATGGCGGACACATCGGACACTTTGACACATTTTTGGGACCATTGGCATTTATACAGCGATCAGTGCTATAAAAATGCATTGATTACTGTAAAAATATCACTGGCAGGGAAGGTGTAAATCACTAGGGGGCGATCAAGGGGTTAACTGTGTTCCCTGTGTTCTAACTGAAAGGGGGAGGGGACTGTCTAGGGGAGATGAAAGATCGCCGTTCATACTTTGTATGAACTGACGACTGTCTCTTCTCCCCTCAGAGAACTGGGATCTGGGTGTTTACACACACAGATCCCGGCTTTATTACATACCCCAGTATTATTACCCCTGTATAACCAAAAAATACCCCAGCATTTATATCCCAGTATACAGGGCTGGTGCTACCACTAGGCAAACTAGGCAGCCGCCTAGGGCGCACTGCTGCCTAGGGCGCCCGGCCACTGGTGTGCCTACTCTCTTCTCACTGCAGCAAGCCACCAAGTCTCAGCATCAGCAGGCAGCCCCCGCTTCATTCGCACATAGTGTCAGAGGCTCGGTAGCGGCGGAGGACTGCGTCTGTGTCCCGACTCCCAAATGAATGAATGGAAGCAAGCAAACCTTCATTGATGGGAGCGCCGGCGAGGCTGCCTTTGATGGGGGCGCCGGCGAGGCTGCCTTTAATGGGGGCGCCGGCGAGGCTGCCTTTAATGGGGGCGCCGGCGAGGCTGCCTTTAATCGAGGCTGCCTTTAATGGGCGCTTCATTAAAAAGATGGGGCAGATGGGCAGGGCAAAGGGAGTGGAGTCGGTGGGGGGGGGGGGGGGGGCAGCAAAATGAGATTTCGCCTAGGGTGTCAAAAATCCTTGCACCTGCCCTGCCAGTATATCAAGAACGTACCCCAGTATTTATACCCCATTAAATACGGAATTTTCCCCAATACATAAGAAACATATCCCAGTATTTATACCCGAGTATATCATGAACATACCCCAGAATATATGTCCTGGGATACAAGGAGTATATCATAGCTCCCAACTGTCCCTGATTTGGAGCAATGTCCCTCTGTCCCTCCTTCCTCCTCATTTGTCCCTCATTTTGGTCTGATCTATATAGTTGTATATAAAATGCACTTTTTATCTTTCAAAAAGTGTTTCCCAGAGCTAAACCTTTCATCTGATTTCTGAATTGCTGCATTTGTACATTTTAATAGCCAATATAAAGGAATAGTCGTGGTAAAAAAAAAAAAGACCTTTTTTGTTTGGTTTATTCACCTCTAAGGGGGTGTGGCAGGGGGCGTGTCCTATGCCTACATACGTTTGGTAGTAGGTGTCCCTCATTCCCATCTCAAAATGTTGGGAGATATGGTATACCACTGTATTTATACCCAAGTTACCTGAAACAACCCCCTGTACTACCCTTAATATACCCGTAACGTTGCATTAATGCTCAGCACATCAGAGACATACCCCGGTATTTCTGCCCAAGTATACCAGGAATACACTCCAGTAATTGAACACTAGTATATGGGAAGTAAGGCCCGGACCAAGAGAAATAAAATGAATGATAGGGCAGGGCAGGCATGACAGGGTGAGAAGGGGAAGCAACTACGGGGTTAAGGATTGGTTGGAGCAACAGGACGAGGAGGGGTTTGTTGTCGTTTATTTAAGGGATAGGTGGGGTCTCCTGGGCAGCATAGGAGGGACAGGTGACAAGCAGGCAGTTTATTCCATGGTACTGCTTGTCACGAAATATCGAAGCATGGCCGAGGTGAACAGGATCCTGACACGGCCGCGGGCTGCGGCAACTTCCTAGGGGCCAGAGCGGCTTCAGAGCCAGGTACCAAGCGTCCGGGTCAGCAGCGGGGGTGGCTGAGCTTTCTGCCAGTGTAGGATAAGGTAACCAGATTTTTATAATGAAATCCAGGGACATATATACCCGGTATATATATTTTTTTAATTGGCAAATGGTAAACTATTTTATAAGCATATTTTCTTTAAATGATATATGCAGTGTATGTGGTACGTGTTTATGGAATTATTGTATGATATATATATATACACACGTTTTTTCTCACATATCCTCCATAAATAAAGATTTAAAAAAAAAAGATACTGCTTAGAATGTTTGGAGATATGACTAACAAATGTTATGAAGTGCAGAGTTCAGGAGGGCGTTACATAAAGAATGCAGGGCTTAGCTGTGCCCAGCAATGCAGCCTCACCTGTGCCCATCAATGCAGCCTCACCTGTGCCCATCAATGGAGCCTCACTTATGCCCAGGAATGCAGGATCACCTGTGCCAAGCAATGCAGCCTCACCTGTGCCAAGCAATGCAGCCTCACCTGTGCCCAGCAATGCAGCCTCACCTGTGCCCATCAATGCAGCCTCACCTGTGCCCATCAATGCAGCCTCCCCTGTGCCAAGCAATTCAGCCTCCCCTGTGCCCAGCAAGATCTAATATCTATAGTTTTATATCAGGAACATAACCCGAGCATATCAGGAACATACTCCAGTATTTATAACTCAGTATGTCAGGAACACCAACTTTAGTATACCAGGAATATCTCCCTTATTTACCCCAGTATACCGGGAACATACCCCAACATTTGTACCCTAGTACACCACCCCAAATTACCAGGAACATACCCAAGTATTTGTTTCCCAGTCTACCATGCAGACTGAACCAGTCCAGTTGAATGTGATTCAAGTTATAATTTTTTTTTTCTTGTGTGTATTAAATCATTATTTTTGTACTTTCCCTTAATTTTTGTATTTTATGTTTTTTTTCCCTGCTGTTTTTTATGAAAAAAATTAAATGATTTTGCTAAAATGGCTTCCAATACCACCTCTACGCTGACGACAACCAAATCTATTTCTCTACCCCTCAGCTCACTCCCTCTGTCCCCTCACGTATCACTAATCTACTATCAGATATATCCGTCTGGATGTCACACCACTTCCTCAAACTCAATCTATCCAAAACCGAACTTATCATTTTTCCTAACCCATATGCCCCTTTCCCTTCCCCTGATCTCTCGGTCAAAATAAATGGCACAACCATAAGCTCATGCCCACATGCCAAGGTACTAGGTGTAGTCCTGGACTCTGAACTCTCCTTCAAGCAACACATCCAATCACTGTCCAAATCCTGCCGCATCAACCTCCTCAACATCTCCAAAATACGCCCCTTTCTAACCAACGACACAACAAAGCTCTTAATTCACTCGCTCGTCATCTCTCGCCTCGACTACTGCAACTCCCTTCTCATTGGCTTACCTCTACATAGTCTATCACCTCTGCAATCCATCATGAATGCTGCTGCCAGACTCATCCACCTTACCAATCGCTCTGTGTCTGATACCCTTCTCTGTCAATCCCTCCACTGGCTTCCACTCGTCCAAAGAATTAAATTCAAAATACTAACAACTACGTACAAAACCATCCACAATTTCGCCCCCAGCTACATCACTAGCCTAGTCTGTAAATACCAACCTACTCGTTCTCTTCGTTCCTCTCAAGACCTCCTGCTCTCTAGCTCCCTCATCACCTCCTCCCATGCTCGCCTCCAGGACTTTTCCAGAGCCTCTCAAATCCTATGGAATGCCTTACCCCAATCTGTCCGTCTATCTCCCACTTTATTAGCTTTTAAGCCCCATACACACGGTCGGATTTTCCGATGGATTCTGTCCTATCGGACAATGTTGTCGGAAATTCCGACCGTGTGTAGGCACCATCGGACATTTTCCATCGGATTGTCCGACGGACAAAGTTGTATCTCCTGCTCTAAAAATTTTCCGACAACAAAGTCCGATCACACCAATTCCGATCGTGTGTAGCGAATTCCGACGGACAAAGTGCCACGCATGCTCAGATCACATTACAAGACCAAGACTCTACGTAGTCCCGTCGTAGGCAACAAACGTCACCACGTTCAGAATGATCGGATTTTCCGACAACTTTGTCCGATCGTGTGTATGCAACACCAGTGTCGGACTAAATCCGTCGGACCAAATCCGATGGATTTGGTGGTCGGATTTTCCGACCGTGTGTACGGGGCTTTAGACGATCCCTGAAAACCCTTCTCTTCAGAGAAGCCTATCCGGCCCCTACCTAACAACTGTATTTTCATTTTCTCCATCAGCTCATCCCCCACAGTATTACCTTTTTGTTCCAATTGACCCTCCCTTCTAGATTGTAAGCTCTAACGAGCAGGGCACTCTGATCCCTCCTGTATTGATTTGTATTGTAACTGTACTGTCTGCCCTCATGTTGTAAAGCGCTGCGCCAACTGTTGGCGCTATATAAATCCTGTATAATAATAATAATAAAATGACAACATTTTGCCAAAATCTCCTGATTTTTGCTGCAATTTAAGGAAAGCGGGTTTGGCTCATCCCCCCCACACAGGAAACTTACAGTCAAGCTGAAAAATGGAGCGTCATCTGATGTGAACTGTGATCAGCAGATTTGAGAATATTTATTGGTTGCTCTCTCTCTCTTTTTATTTTTTTTTGGTTTTATTTTATGGTCCTTCAGAGTACTGCCACTTCTGCCCTGTGGGAGCAGAACGCCTGGCAGGCAGTTTACAGCTGTGGCCACTTGGTGGCGCTCTGACACTACACAGGGCTGGCTGGAAGAAGGACAGATTCCATTGCTACAGATGTGAACTGATAATGATGCTGTAAAAAAAAAAAAAAAAAAAGCGTGTACAGTGGAGCTGCAGCTGTATACATGATGTAAGCGAGTAGGAAGACTATTAAAGTTGGGCTATTGCATAATGTGGGCTGGCGTGTGGCGCGTCTTTAATAGGACTCAATGAGGAACGTCTGATAAAATCAGTTCTGATAAACAGCAATTGTTTAAAAGCAGCCAGTGTCCCATTGGTGGTTTATAAATATTGCCACTGGTGCCAGATTTCTAACCATAGAATGGAAAATCCGCACATTGGGTGAACATACTGAATAAAGCGAGAAACGCTCGGCTAATCGGTCATTTTCTACTCTATAAAGCTTCTCTTTATAGGGAAGAGAGGATTGATTTCAGCGAAATTGATTCTGTTGTTTTGCATTTGACGAAATCTCACAAATAAGACATTTTTAGCTTTGTTTGCTAGAAATTTTTTTTTTATGTTTTTATACGTTCTTTGTATTTTTTTACTTTCCAACCTTTTTTTTTTGTGTAAATGATCATAATTTATGCGAAGTGTCTAAAGACTTGTATTTCTGTTCAATAATGTTGTGAAAATATATGCTAAATATATATACTCGCGCTAATGGTGTATATAAAAAAAATATATAAAAATTGATTAAAAGCAGCTGCTATACACAAGGTGCTACTCACTTGAAAAACATGTAAATATATAAATATAGCGCTCGCAAAAAACATAAGTGAAAAAACACAACAATGTACAATAAACAAAACAAAGACCAAAAAAAAGTGACTGAAGTTGCTCCAATCCAAAGTGAAGAAAATGCTTCAGAGATATTCAGGTGTGCAACACCCCCTCGTGTGTCCCCCCTCACCAAATCAGAACGACCCCCAGCTTTTCAGTCTGATGGGTCACTTAAAGCTTGATATTGATATCCAAGGAATGGCGGGTAGGTGTCCAAACATCAGATCGAAGATTCCTTAATGAAGATGCTCAGCAGAACAAACAGGTACCCAAAAATGAAAAAGAATGGAACTGATAGTGAAATACCATTAAAAAAATGTATTATTGCACAAAGGAGTAGGTACCGTATTTATCGGCGTATAACACGCACCTTTTTCCCCTTAAAATCAGGGGAAAATCGTGGGTGCGTGTTATACGCCGATCCCCAGCGATCCCCCGCCGATCTCCGCTAGCTGTGAGCGGAGCGATCGCCGCCGAGCTACACATAGCGAGTGTACTCGGCTCTTTTCGGCTCTTCTCTGCTCCGCTCACAGTCACGTGAGCGGAGGCGAGAAGAGCCGACAAGAGCCGAGTAGATGTGTAGCTCCGCTCCGGTGTCCTGTCACGCCAATTTTAAATGGCGATGGACACTGGGGACAAGGCTGCAATAGGGACATGGCTGCAATAGGGACATGGCTGCAATAGGGACAAGGCTGCAATCGGGACATGGCTGCAATAGGGACATGGCTGCAATAGGGACAAGGCTGCAATAGGGACAAGGCTGCAATAGGGACAAGGCTGCAATGTGGACAAGGCTGCAATAGGGACAAGGCTGCAATAGGGACAAGGCTGCAATGTGGACAAGGCTGCAATGTGGACAAGGCTGCAATAGGGACAAGGCTGCAATGTGGACAAGGCTGCAATAGGGACAGGGCTGCAATAGGGACAAGGCTGCAATGTGGACAAGGCTGCAATGTGGACAAGGCTGCAATAGGGACAGGGCTGCAATGTGGACAAGGCTGCAATGTGGACAAGGCTGCAATAGGGACATGGCTGCAATAGGGACAAGGCTGCAATGTGGACAAGGCTGCAATGTGGACAAGGCTGCAATAGGGACAAGGCTGCAATAGGGACAAGGCTGCAATAGGGACAAGGCTGCAATAGGGACAAGGCTGCAATAGGGACAAGGCTGCAATGTGGACAAGGCTGCAATAGGGACAAGGCTGCAATAGGGACATGGCTGCAATAGGGACAAGGCTGCAATAGGGACAAGGCTGCAATGTGGACAAGGCTGCAATGTGGACAAGGCTGCAATAGGGACAGGGCTGCAATAGGGACAAGGCTGCAATGTGGACAAGGCTGCACCGACAAGGCTGCAATGGACACTTAAATGTAAGTTTTTTTTTTCCTTAAACTTCCATCCTAAAAGTTTTTTTCCTTAAAAATTCCCTCCTAAACTTGGGGTGCGTGTTATACGCCGATAAATACGGTACTTACACCAAGTAAGATCAAACAAGCCTCTATGGCTCTCCTGGGGCAAGAGTAAAAGTCAACAATGAATATTCATCCAGGTTTCGATTGTTGAGGGGGACAAGGCAGGGGTGCCCATTGTCCCCCCTCCTTTTCACCCTCGCAATCGAACCTTTGGCTCTCTCTCCCTTAGAGCATCCCCAGAAATAAAAGGCTTTAAACGTGGGGACTTGGAAGAAAAAGTGATATTGTATGCAGATGACCTTCTTCTCTTGCTCAATGATACACAGGACTCACTACGTGAGACCATGGGTAGAATTGAAGACTTTGGACTTCTGTCAGGTCTCAGGATAAACTGGGAAAAATCAAACTTACTCCCAATCGATCCAATGGTTTGCCCGCTGCCTCAGGAGGCAGAGAGGCTCCAAATAGTTCACCAAATAAAGTATCTAGGCATAACCATCTCAGGGGACCCCAAACGATTTGTAGCGGAGAATCTGAGCCCACTCCTGACCAAATTTAAAGAAAAAATCCAAATATGGAAAAAACTCCCCCTCCCACCTGCTGGCCGCTGTAACCTAATTAAAATGGTACTTATGCCCCAACTGCTATATATACTTCATAATTCTCCAATATGGATTTATAAAAAATGGTTTTCTAGGGTGGACACAATATTTAGAGAATTAATTTGGAAAGGGGGCATATCTCGCATAGGTCTCAAGACTTTGCAACTTTCAAACAAACTGGGAGGAGTGGCGTTGCCCCATCCTTTTAGTTATTTTTTAGCTGCTCAGCTCCAACATATCGGGGGAAGTGAGTTTAGTAAAAACGGACGGGAGTGGAGGATCCTCCTCTATAAATCGGCACATGACTCTTTGATAGAGACACTAGAGGCAGGGTCTTTTCAGAGGGGGCTGCCCACGCAGGACTTGATGGCAAGAACATGGGGAATGGCAAAAAAAATACTCGGGTATAATGGTTTTACATCTTATTCCCCCTTGTGGGAAAACAACAACTTGGGTGAGATACAAAAAATGGGGATCATTAGAGAATCGGATAGATTGGGGTTGAAGTATATTGCTCAGTTTTACCACGAGGGGGAGATTAGAAGTTTTCAGGACTTAAGGACCCAATTTTCACTCCCTAACAAGTCCTTTTTTTAGGTTTCTGCAAGTAAGGCATGCCCTTACTGAACAGTTTAAAGTAGGGTTGTCCCGATACCACTTTTTTAAGACCGAGTACAAGTACCGATACTTTTTTTCAAGTACTCGCCGATACCGATTACCGATACTTTCTTTTAATGTCATGTGACAGTTTTCAGAGCACAATACAGATTAGGTGGCACTGATATGCAGCACTGATAGGATTAGGTGGCACTGATGGGCACTGATATGCATATGGAGCACTGACTGATGGCTGGAACTGACAAATTGTTGGCAATGATAGATGGCACTGAAAGGTGGCTGGCACAGATAGATGGCACTGAAAGGTGGCTGGCACAGATAGATGGCACTGAAAGGTGGCTGGCACAGATAGATGGCACTAAGAGGTGGCTGGCACAGATGGCACTGAAAGGTGGCTGGCACAGATGGCACTGAAAGGTGGCTGGCACAGATGGCACTGAAAGGTGGTTGGCACAGATGGCACAGACAGGTGGCTGGCACAGATGGCACAGACAGGTGGCTGGCACAGACAGGTGGCTGGCACAGATGGCACTCACAGGTGGCTGGCACTCACAGGTGGCTGGCACTTATGGGCATTGATAGGTAGCTGGCACTGATGGCACTGACAGGTGGCACTTGCAGGCATGGGACATTAATAGGTGGCATTTATGGGCACCCATGGGCAGGCACTGAAATGCCATGACAGGAAAGGCTGCCTGCGATGCCCATCTTGGTACTCCACTCGGCCGCATAAAAGCAGCAGTGGCCATCTTGTTACACCCAGCCCATATAGTTCAGGCTGGGTGTAACAAGATGGCCGCTGCTGGCTTACTGCGGCCGAGTGAAGGGTGTACCAAGATGGGCGTCGGGATGTCCAAATGCTGACGTCGACACGAGCGTCACTTCCGTTGTTCCGCCCGCTTACTTCCGGTTGTGCCGGGTCGCCGAATCTGACAAACGCCTCCTCCCAGGTATCGGATCAGGCATCGGGAGCATTTGTACTAGTATCGGTATCGGGACATCCCTAGTTTAAAGACCTGCCCTTAGAATGGACCAGCATTCCGATACTACAGAATATAGTAGGGGCTGAGACCTGAAAGGGGATGATATCTAAAGTATATTCACATATACATAAAGGGAGTCGGGAAGGGCCCCAAATAAGTCCCCTAAAAATAAAATGGGCTAATGATGTGGGAAATATTTCGGACTCACAATGGGAAAGGATAATAGAGCTTGCCCCGTGGGTTTCACTTTCCCCTCCTCAGAAGACGTCACATCTTTTTCTAATATATCGTGCGTACTATACCCCGGCAAAACTGTTCAGGTTTGGGTACAGACAAGATGATACTTGTCCTAGATGCGGGAGGTCGGGCGCAGATCTTATCCATATGTTCTGGAGATGTCCCAAATTACATCGCTATTGGAACGAGGTGGTGGCTAGGATCGCTCAGATTTTTAAAATCCACTTGGATATAGACCCTGTTCTCTGTGTCTTGGGGGGGGGGGGGAGGGGCAGGCCAGAGGAGACTTAATTAGCGATATTGTGATGCCTATTCCAGGCCAGGAAACTCATTGCCCAGAAATGGCAGTCCCCTCTTCCTCCAACAGTTGGGGAATGGGAACAAAATATGGAGAGGGTGATCCTTAAAGAGAGAACAATCTATATTAAACAAGGGAACTTCGATAAATTCCATTTGCTGTGGAAATTGTGGAATGAAAAAAGGATAGAAATAGGACTTATTAATATAATGGAGTCCTACTTAAACGAAGCGGAATAAAAACTAGGATGAGGGTGAGTCAGAGTTGGGCGAGTGAAAGATGGATGAGTGGTGGAGGGGGGGGTAGAGTGGGGTGGGATGGAGGGAGGGGATGTGTAAGGCATAATCAACCCACAAAATTACTAGTCTATCCTGTTTTTATTATGCTTTATCTAAATATTGCCTACTGGATGTATGAACATGTATGTGTTATTTGTTTTTCTGTTAATGTACAAAATACCTAATAAACATATAAAGTAAAAAAAAAAAAAAAAAAAGGTCAAACAAGCCTCAAACATGGAGCAGTATCTGTAAAAAACGCCGTCCCTGGCGTGCGTTCCACGGGACCGGAAGTGGAGTCAGAAATACCGGAAATTGTGTCAAATGATGGCATAAACCAAACTGTGCATTCGCTAATTATGCTGTTGAGTACAATGTATGTTTTCAGGAGGTGATACCATTGGTGGGATTCAAACCCATGACTTGAACCTTTGAAGGTAGCAGGGCAAACCACTGCACTATGGAGCTGAGCACGTTTATCGTTTTTAATTTTGTTTATTGTTGTTATTATTTGTTTTGTTTTGTTTATTGTACATTGTTGTGTTTTTTCACTTATGTTTTTTTTTTTTTTGCGAGCGCTATATTTATATATTTACATGTTCAATAATGTTGTTCCTGTTTGCACCTAAGCTAGTGTTGTCTAGTTCCTGGGTGCAAATCTTAGCTATAATACCTTGTTTTTGTGTTCCAGCAGCGAAGAAGCAGCTCTGTGGCAGAGATATACCCAGTTGGGGGGTCAGAAGTCCGTCACACCCTCTATTACTTTTCTGGGGACAACCCAAAAATGTTCTTTTACTTTCAATGATAATGGTAAACAGGACAAACGGAGAGGGTGAATCTCCACAATGGGGGAACAGACCGCAATAAAAACTGACAGGTGTTCTAATCCCTCTCCACTCTATCCAAAACTAAAAAAAAAAAAAGAAATGTTGCCTTTATTTGTACTTTAAGCCTATTCTACCTTTAAAAACCACCGATACCATCTTAGTTTTGTGTCGAGAATTTACTAATGCGCAAACCACATACGATAAGTAAATAAATAAGATAAGGAATAGTAGCTGCCAACAAGAAAACGGTGTTCACACACTAAACAAAAATGAAAAGTAAAGAAATGTGGCGCTTACTAGAACCTCAAAACGGAGCAAATCCTAAATGAATGAA
Source organism: Lithobates sylvaticus (assembly GCA_028564925.1). Taxonomy (NCBI): domain Eukaryota; kingdom Metazoa; phylum Chordata; class Amphibia; order Anura; family Ranidae; genus Lithobates; species Lithobates sylvaticus. The sequence goes on from CM053028.1 coordinate 17,799,737, forward strand.
AATGACTAAATCGATAATCACTAAAAATATAAAAATATAAAATTAAATCTGTGCAAATAGTGCAACAATAGCAGCTATATATTAAAGTGCAAGAAATAAGCCAGCTGGTATAAATACCAGTATCGAAGTAAATGTGTAATGATAACCAAATAAAGTGCAAAGTGACAGTAAAAAACTTCCAAAAAGTGCAAATAAATAAATAGGGCTGTGGAAATTAAAGATTCATTTCTTGATTAATCGATTAATTTTTTGGGTCGATCAAAATTCTTTTGATCGGTACTCACCTCTCCGCCGGCTTCCGGGTCTTCAGGGAGTTCCGTTGGAGATATGGTGACGTCACGGACATCGACGTCACCGTACTCCTCCCCCTTTCCCCAAGTGCCTCTGTCTGCTAACGAAGGGAAAGGGGGAGGAGTCCGGTGACGTTGAAGTTCTGATTGAACGTAACGTGTACAGGGGAGGAGCTACACATGAGGTCACCCGCTGCTGCCCTACAGAATTAACACGATTGTCGGCTTTACATGCTGTGTTTTTATCATCTTTATGTGAGTAGTTTGTGTTTGAACACAAAAATGTAATCTTATACTTAAGTGGTGAGCACTTAGATCTTTTCTTGGAGGGATTGTCACGCTACTGTGGAAAAAGAAATGACTTACGTCAGTGCTACAGTTTGAATTTAAAACGTATTTGTGTGAACTGTGAAGTTAAGTCATGGATTGTGGAAACTAACTAGCGTTGGGTGATTGTATATAGTGTATACCACATTTACCACTGACTAATGCAGAGTTGCAATGCAAGGAGATCAGCTAAAAGTAGTTGGACCTGTATGTGCTTTATAATTAATCAAAATTAATCGATTAAAAAAAAACGATTAATAGAGCACGGAAATTATAATCGGTAACAGCCCTATAAATAAATAATTATGCAAATATGATCAATTTGTGACAACACAGTCTTTATAAGTAGAAATAAATCAAGCTTGAGTATTCCACGCTAACCGATCGATTTCTGGTAGATCGATTACTCAGTTGATCAGGAACAATCAGGCTCTCAGATTGGCAGCACTCAATAGCATGGAAAGGCAAAGGCAAGAGGAGGACTCCATGGTGTGGTATTTAGCAAATAGTTTTAATAATAATATAATATCATCAACTTACAATTGAAGAAACGAATAAACAGCATATACAAAAGGAGACTTCCGGTCTCGGCCGCGACCGGAAGTGCTGTCACCACGGCTTCTTTCCCCCACGCGTATCGTCACTGACCCTTTGAAAAAGTCACGGGGTCAGTGACGAAACGCGTGGGGGAAAGGAGCCGTGGTGACATCACTTCCGGTCAAGGCCAAGACCAGAAGTCTCGTTTTTTTTGCTAAATACTACATACACCATGGGGTCCTCCTCTTGCCTTTGGCAGCGCTCAATAGCATGGAAAGGCAAAGGCAAGAGGAGGACCCCATGGTGTATGTAGTATTTAGCAAATAGTTTTAATAATAATATAATATTAACTTACAATTGAAGAAACAAATAAACAGGATATACAAAGGAGACTTTTGGTCTTGGCCGCGACCGGAAGTGATGTCACCACGGCTCCTTTCCTCCACGCGTTTCGTCACTGACCACGTGACTTTTTCAAAGGGTCAGTGAAGATACGCGTGGGGGAAAGGAGCCGTGGTGACATCACTTCCGGTTGCGGCCAAGACCAGAAGTCTCCTTTGTATATGCTGTTTATTTGTTTCTTCAATTGTAAGTTAATATTATATTATTATTAAAACTATTTGCTAAATACCCCATGGGGTCCTCCTCTTGCCTTTGCCTTTCCATGCTATTGAGTGCTGCCAATCTGAGAGCCTGATTGTTCCTGATCAACTGAGGAATCGATCTACCAGAAATCGATCGGCTAGTGTGGAATACTCAAGCTTGATTTATTTCTATATGAGGTGAGAGGTTGGGGGAAACTGTATCACTCACATTGGATGGAGTACCCTAATTAGAGTGTGGCACATGCACTTTATATTTGGACGCACTATATAAATCGGATGAACTGTCCTGTTTATTGGGATCCAGAACCGCTTTTTTGGATTTATTACACTTATAAAGACTGTGTTGTCACAAATTGATCATATTTGCATAATTATTTATTTCTTTGCACTTTTTGGAAGTTTTGTACTGTCACTTTGCACTTTATTTGGTTATCATTAGACATTCACTTCGATACTGGTATTTATATCAGCTGGTTTATTTCTTGCACTTTAATCTATAGCTACCATCTTAGTTTTGACTTCCTCAAAAACTCCAATTCCTTCTGTCAAATTTTGATGATTTCCACCAGTCTGACCAACTTAAGACCTCGCTCCCATTTACCTCCAACCTACTAGAAGGCATGGTCTACAACCTTCTGAGCTGCTACCTCACTGATAACAACCTTCTTCCTGACCCCATATAAATTTGTCTTTCGCCCACAAAAAACACGGAAACTGCCCTCCTAAAACTCACGAGTGACTTATTAACTTCCAAAACCAATGGCCGCTCCTCCTTACTCATACTATTATAAATAAAAGAAAGGTCTGGTGTCACCAGTGACACACCTCCATCCCTAATAGTACAGTAGAAACATGGATATCACCCTTGGGACTTTATATGAGGTGCATAGTTGGCACATGAAATTGACAAATGTAAATACAATAAAATATTTATTGCAGAAATGATCACACATGAAAAGGCAAAGCCGATACTATATTGCACACAGTATTACTCATACTCTTAGTCCTTTCTGATGCCTTTTATACAGTTAACCACCTGCTCAAAAAACTCCACTCCCTTGGCCTCCAAGAATCTGGTCTTTCCTGGTTCTCCTCGTACCTAAGAGATCCTTCACTATCCCCACAACTCTATCTCCTTCTCTGCTTTTCCTCTCTCCATAGGGATCCCCCAAGGCTCTGTACTTGGACCCCTTCAATTCTTTATCTACATCAGGGTTGCCAACCGCCAGTAAATTCACTGACAGTTTGTAGAAATTCGTGATTTTTTTACAACTGCCAGTAAATATCAGGGACCGATAATTTCATGCTGCGTTGACTTTTTAATTGTAAATCAAGCAAACTACTTTGTTATAGGTATTGTCAGTGTTTCCATACTATGTTTATACTGTTCAAATAGTCACTGTGTTAGTTTTTAATAGGAGCTCTGTCTGTTCTTCCGCCCTGCAATGATATGGAGATGGGTGGAGGCCATCTTCCCCTCACTCGTCTCCATGCCAAGCTAGGGAGCAGATGCGATTGCCTCCTCCGCTGCCTGAGCTGCTAAGGGCACCGGAGAGCGGCAGAAGGGCGGGCCCCTTACCCGCCACCAGAAATGTAGCTTGAAGCTTGTGGGCCCGATGCAAAGTTGACATGGCCCCCCCCCCCCCCACTACCACCCAGTTAGTTCCTCCTTACATCAGAGAACGGAAATCACCGCTGAAGAATCGGAGGACAGGGACCCCTAACACTACACAGGGCTGGAATCCCATTCCTTTACACACAGTCTGTCAGCCTTCACAGGGTGTATCTGGCTTTTATGTTGCCGTTCTGACCTGTGAAATTCTCTGGTCGGAACGGCAGTGTAGTTGCAGTAGGCAGATACACCCTGTGCAGATCATGACTGACTGGCTGTGTTGTATAGGAATGTGATTTCAGCCCTGCGGAGGAGGAGCAGCATAGAGTGCCGTAATGGGAAAGGAGCTCAGCAGCCGGGCATAGCATGCAGGGCAGAGGGGGTGGTCAGGGGGCTTTGGGGGGGGATTGCAACTTATATCTGTGGGGGGGGGGCATGTGACACAAAATATGGAGCCTGCATCCCCTCAGGGCCCCCTTAGGAGGTGTTAAGGGGTTTGTTTTAGCAATTGCTGAAGGTTTCTTTGTCAGTGTTGGCAGGTGTTGGGGGAAGGTCACCTCCCAGAGGTCTGTGTCTTTTTCCCAGTTGTCAGGGAAGTGGGGTATACAGACATCTCCATGTGGGGGGTACAAAGAATCCCAGATGGTGACTAGGAGACACTGAGCGGTGTCTTACCTCACCAGTATCATCCGTCCCATTATGGCTACAGGACGGCACTCTTATCCTCTTGCCTCGCTGAGCTTGGTTACCATTCCATGTTGCCAGCACACAGCACAGACACTTCCCCATCCTGGGCTGTTCTCACCCCATGCTCTTCTCTATTCAGGAAATGGCTCACAGCTTCTCCCCAGGCAATGAGAACAGAGGGGTGTGGCTGTGGAAGGCAAAGTGGAAGCCCAGTAAGGGAGCGTGGCTGTGGGGCCCTATGGCAGATTGGAGTTGGACTTTGTGGAGGATATGATAATATGACAGGGAGGCTGCAGGGGCCCCCTGGAGCTAGGGGCAGGGTTGCGATTGTGACCCCAGCAACCCCTTATGCTTCGCCCATGTCAATAACACAACTATCGGTCCTTCTCCCCATGCCATCTCTTTCTCATTCTGATCTCCAACCTCTAATTCTGGCCCCAAATCCAATTACTGTCTACATTTTGCTTCTTCCACCTCTCTAACATTTCCAAAATTTGCTCCTTCTTAAATGATACCAAACTACTAATTCACTTGCTTGTTATCTGTTGCCTTGATTATTGCATCTCCCTCCTCGTTGGCCTACCAAGCCTACTATCGCCTCTTCATAATTTCTGCTGCCGGACTCATCCACCTTACCAACCCTTTATTGTCCATCACTCCACTCTGCCAAGCCCTCCATTGGCTTTCTCCTACCTAAAGAATAAAGTTCAAAATGTTAACAACAACATACACCCAGATAGCAAGCAATTGAGTTTGAAGTTTGAAAATGACTGGCTAAGTTATTGCTAGACTTGCCAGGTTCCACAGGTTTGTTGCACAATTGCAGCAAGTCCGCATTGCATGACTCCAGAGCAACTTTCTTTGCAAACATTCTGCAAGTCTGCTGCAAGTTCTGGTTCAGTTATGTTCTGCAATAGTCATCCCACCACAGGGGGTCACTTTGACTGAATTTTAATGCTGTAGACTTGCAGAGTTCTTGCTGTAGACTCACCACTGCAACTTTGCTCTTGCTAGAGACTTGCCTCGCAAATTTGCTACAAATTGGAAAAGTGTCAACTAGAACTTGTGCTTCAAGTACTCTGCAAGTGTAAAACTTGCCAGTGAAAATGTGCAGCAAGTTAACCGATTTATAATTTAACACTGCCACAAATTTGTGGCAAGTTATCCTTGCTATCTGGGAGGGCCCCCCCAAGGTCTAAATCCAGCGCAGTCTCTGACATCGACTAATGCCACGTACACACGGCCGGAGTTTCCGAAGGAAACAGTCCGATGGGAGCTTCTCATCGGATTTTCCGACCGTGTGTATGCCCATCTGTCTTTTTCTGTCGGCATTTCCGACGGACTTTGGATTGAGAACCTGTTCTTAATTTTTCTGACGAAAAACCTTTCTATCGGATTTTCCGATCGTGTGTATGCAATTTCGACACGCAAAATTCCGACGCATGCTCGGAAACAATTTGACACATGCTCGGAAGCATTAAACTTCCCTTTCATAGTGCTGTCGAACCTGTTGTATGTCGCAGTGTTATTGACCGTCGGAATTTGTAGTGTGTAGTGTGTAGGCAAGAAAGTTTGAGCGAAATTCCGTCGGAATTCCGTCAGAGCTTTTTCCGACGAGAATTCCGATCGTGTGTACGCGGCATTACAGTTGACCACAGTTGCAAGATGTCTGTGAATTTTCTTGCATGAACTGCTTGTTTCAAATCCCCCTGCAAAATTTAACAGGTAGTCCGTAACCCTCGATTTTTGTAAGTCTTTTCTTGGTGGATTTGCTAGTGTGCTTCGGATCAATATCAAGCTGAAAGAGCCATTTCTGGTTAAACTTCAGTTCTCAGACAGCACACTTTGATATGATGTAGAATGGATAGTTTTTTCAATGACTGGGAGCTTCCCAAGCCCTGAAGCAGCAAAGAAACCTTAGACCATAGCATTTCCACCATCATGCTTCACAGTTGATATGATGTTCCTCTCCTGAAATACTATCTTCAGTTTGCACCAACCTGTCAGTGCTCACACCATATACCGCACACTGCATCAAATTAGTCTGCATAGCTGTCATCCCAGAAGGAAGCCTCTTCTAAATATGATGCACAAGAAAGCCCACAAACAGTTTGCTGAAGACAAGCAGACTAAGGACATGGATTACTGGAACCATGTCCTGTGGTCTGATGAGACCAAGATAAACTTATTTGGTTCAAATGGTGTCAAGCGTGTGTGGGGGCAACCAGGTGAGGAGGACAAAGACAAGTGTGTCTTGCCTACAGTCAAGCATGGTGGTGGGAGTGTCATGGTCTGGGGCTGCATGAGTGCTGCCGGCACTGGGGAGCTACAGATCATTGAGGGAACCATGAATGCCAACATGTATTGACTGAAGCAGAGCATGATCCCCTCCCTTCGGAGACTGGACCGCAAGGCAGTATTCCAACATGATAACGACCCCAAACACACCTCCAAGACGACCACTGCCTTGCTAAAGAAGCTGAGGGTAAAGGTGATGGACTGGCCAAGCATGTCTCCAGACCTAAACCCTATTGAGCATCTGTGGGGCATCCTCAAATGGAAGATGGAGGAGCGCAAGGTCTCTAACATCCACCAGCTCCGTGATGTCGTCATGGAGGAGTAGAAGAGGACTCCAGTGACAACCTGTGAAGCTCTGGTGACCTCCATGCCCAAGAGGGTTAAGGCAGTGCTGGAAAATAATGATGGCCACACAAAATATTGACACTTTGGGCTCAATTTTGACATTTTCACTTAGGGGTGTACTCACTTTTGTTGCCAGCGGTTTAGACATTAATGGCTGTGTGTTGAGTTATTTTGAGGGGACAGCAAATTTACACTGTTATACAAGCTGTACACTCACTACTTTACATTGTAGACAAGTGTCATTTCTTCAGTGTTGTCACATGAAAAGATAGAAGGAAATATTTACAAAAATGTGAGGGGTGTACTCACTTGTGTGAGATACTGTGTGTGTATATATATATATATATATATATATATGTAGCGATACCCCCAATTAAGAGGGCCGCAAGTTTGATTTGGGTCCCTGAGTACTGCTCCACCAACCCCCCGGCAATCTGCTCTACCCGCTCTGGCACAGTTAATCAACAGGTGTATGTGTATGCACATATAAATATCACGTATATTCTAAGTGTAATGGATTCAAACTCACAGGTAGACTGCTAGCTGAAATAACTGTCTTTACTTTGGCAAAGTGAAAAGAAATAGTAACATGCATTTAAACATTTGACTTATGACACATGAGCAGGTCCCTGCAGTATGTACTATAAACATGTACACAGGTATATATATATATGTATTCGGACAGCAATGGGGAACGGAACGCAGGGCCGGTCCGTCCCGGGGTGCACGGGGTGCAGTGCACCCAGGCGCCACAGAGGTGGGGGCGCTGGAGCGCCAGAGTGCTCCGCTCCCTCCTCCTCTCCTTGTCCGTAGGCGGCGCGGCTCTCTCCGCCTGTCGCGGCCGCGGGAGCGGCCGCGCAGTGACGCCACGGGGGGGTGGGGCGCTCCGTGGCCGAGCCCGACTTGTTTAGAACAGAGCGCGTGTGAGGCTTGTGCTGGTGGGCGGGAGGCGGAAGTTAAACACAGGAGGAGTCCTGTGTTTAACTTCCGCCTTCTGCCCACCAGCACAAGCCTCACACGCGCTCTGTTCTCCACCCGGGCGGCGCGGCTGCACACTGTCCTCTCCAGCTGCCGCCCGGGTGGTTTTAAATTAGCCTAGTGGTGGGGGGGGGTGGTTTGTCTAGGGGGGGGGTCTATACCAATGTGGGGGGGGTGGTTTGTCCTGGGGGGTCCATACTAATGTGGAGGGGTTGTCCTGGGGGGGTTTGTCCTGGGGGGGTTTGTCCTAGGGGGTCTACTAATGTGGGGGGGGTTTGTCCTGGGGGGTCTATACTAATGTGGGGGGGGGTTTGTCTTGGGGGGTCTATACCAATGTGGGGTGGGGGTGTTTGTCCTGGGGGTCTATACTAATGTGGGGGGGGTGGTTTGTCCTGGGGGGTCTATACCAATGTGGGGGGGGGGGTTTGTCTAGGGGGGGGTTTGTCCTGGGGGGGTCTATACTAATGTGGGAGGGGGGTTGTCCTGGGGGGTCTATACTAATGTGGGGGGGGGGGGTTGTCCTGGGGGGTCTATACTAATGTGGGGGGGGGGGGGGTTGTCCTGGGGGGTCTATACTAATGTGGGGGGGTTTGTCCTGGGGGGGGGTCTATACTAATGTGGGGGGGTTTGTCCTGGGGGGTCTATACTAATGTGGGGGGGGGGGGCTTGTCCTGGGGGGGGGTCTATACCAATGTGGGGGGGTGGTTTGTCCTGGGGGGTCTATATTAATGTAGGGGTGGTTTGTCCTGGGGGGTCTATATTAATGTAGGGGGGTTGTCCTGGGGGGTCTATACTAATGTATGGGGGCTGGTTTGTCCTGGGGGGGTCTATACTAATGTGGGGAGTGGTTTGTCCTGGGGGGTCTATACTAATGGGGGGTGGTTTGTCCTGGGGGGTCTATACTAATGTGGGGGGTGGTTCGGCCTGGGGGGTCTATACTAATGTGGGGGGGTGGTTTGTCCTGGGGGGGTCTATACTAATTTGGGGTGTTTGTCCTGGGGGGGTCTATACTAATTTGGGGTGTTCGGCCTGGGGGGTCTATACTAATGTGGGGGGGTGGTTTGTCCTGGGGGGGTCTATACTAATGTGGGGGGGTGGTTTGTCCTGAGGGGGTCTATACTAATGTGGGGGGGGGGGGTGGTTTGTCCTGGGGGTCTATACTAATGTGGGTGGCGGGCTGGTTTGTCCTGGGGGGTTTATACTAATGTAGGGGGGGGTTTGTCCTGGGGGGGTCTATATTAATGTTGGGGGGTTGTCCTGGGGGGTCTATACTAATGTGGGGGGGTGGTTTGTCCTGAGGGGGGTCTATACTAATGTGGGGGGTGGTTCGGCCTGGGGGGTCTATACTAATGTGGGGGGGTGGTTTGTCCTGGGGGGGTCTATACTAATGTGGGGGGTGGTTCGGCCTGGGGGGTCTATACTAATGTGGGGGGGTGGTTTGTCCTGGGGGGTCTATACTAATGTGGGGGGTTCGTCCTGGGGGGAGTCTATACTAATGTGGGGGGGGGTGGTTTGTCCTGAGGGGGTCTATACTAATGTGGGGGGGGGTAGTTTGTCCTGGGGGTCTATACTAATGTGGGTGGCGGGCTGGTTTGTCCTGGGGGTTTATACTAATGTAGGGGGGGTTTGTCCTGGGGGGTCTATACTAATGGGGGGTTTGTCCTGGGGGGGGCTATACTAATGTGGGGGGGTCTGTACTAATGTGGGGGGGGGGTTGTCCTGGGGGGTCTATACTAATGGAGGGGGGTGGTTTGTCCTGGGGGTCTGTACTAATGGAGGGGGTGGTTTGTTCTGGGGGGTCTGTACTAATGGAGGGGGGGGTGGTTTGTTCTGGGGGGTTTGTACTAATGTAGGGGGGAAAGGTTTGTCCTGAGGGGGGTCTATACTGATAAAGGGGGGTGTTTTGTCCTGGGGGTCTATACTAATGGGGGGGTCTGTCCTGACGGAGGTATTTATACTTAGTGAAGGGTCTGCACTGACGGAGGGGGGGTCTATACTTAATGGAGTGGGGTCTGTACTGAGGGATGACTATAGTTGGTGGAGGGGGTGATACCATGTTTTACTGCACCAGGTGACACCAACCTTAGTGATGCCACTGCAGCTGCCGGCTCTTATTTCCCCTCTCCCTCACCTCCTCGTGCGATGCTGTACTAGTGAGCGGCGCACTGTTTCTTCCCCCGCCGTCATAACGGCCAGGGAAGAAAAAACAAAGGAGCAAAGAAAAGGATTGTGGGACATGTGGTCCCAAGGACTGGCAGCCCCACTGTAACACGGAAACTGCAGCCCAAACAGCATGCTCAGCTGAATGGGAGAGAGAAAGCCAGGAGCCCGGGGAAGCTTTCAGGGAAGGGCACCCAGGACTCCAGAGGGAGAGGGCAGTGCTGAGAGAACACCATCAGAGAGAGAGAAAGCCAAACAGCCTGGCGCCATCCCTGGTGGAGGAAGGAATAGAGTCATTGCAGGAATACAGATCTGGGCTCTACCCAGCGGAGTCGCCACGGGCAATTCAGAGTGAGCTGACTCCTGATCAGAGGAACTGTTGTTGCTGTATCGCTGGGGTCAGGTGAGAGGGCCGATCGGCCATTATTTACTACCATCTCTTGTAACATGTCTGCAGTCTCTGACCATCTCCTGTATTGTGTGCAGCCTGACCGAATATATATGATCCCCTCAAAAAAAAAAAAAATACACACACACACACACACACATATTTATTTATTTATTTTAAATATAATATTAATTAACAGGATAATGGGTTGTGCCATCTTCCAGAAAGTTCTGTCTCGACAGGCTCCTTCCATTGGGAGTAATGGATTGTGCCAGGTATGTACTCACAACAAACCTTTCCTCAAAAAAATAGATGTAGAAACTTGAATGGTGTATCTAAGGAATGGGTTTCAGTTGATTATTTCCATCTATGGCTAGAGCTATAGTCAAGCTGTTAAAATCTCCAGAGGTTAATGATGAAGCATACCAAGCATTTCCAAACACAGGGAACAAATGACTATAATGTGACCGACATAAGAAGCATGTAGCAGCAACTAATCTTGCAAAATTGCTCAAAACTCCAATTGTGTGAGATTAATACTGCATGCCAGTTGTGTAGCTTACACCAAGCATAGCCATGTGTTCCATCTATTTAGCCATCATTAGCTACTCTGAGTAATTGGTCATTAACAGTGTTTAGTAGCTCCACTGATCTACTGAATTAAGCACCCCCCTCCCTTCCTGACCCCCTCACCATGTGAGATACCTCAGAGGCAGGTTGGGCTAACATTTTACCCCCCAGGGTCAAGTCCTCGGCAATAGTGGAGCTATGTGTACAGATGCTTTTTGATGCAAGAAATTGAGTTTTATTCACTCTCCCCTAACACTTAAGGGAGAGAGGGTTAGGGGCACAGGACACCTATTGATTAGGCCGTCCCCAGAAACGTACTTACAGTTTTAAGCGATAGAGGACATTTAAACCAACTTGGCATTCTGTGAAATCAACTCCCAAATGTTAGACGCTCTTTGGTTCATCTATTGACTCCATTGGCGTCGCTAGGGGGTGACTTTTGGGGCTATAACCCCAAATCTGGGGCCCATAGCCCTGAGACTCTGCAGGGGTCCCCAAGAGGAGGGGAGGCTCTCTGGAGACCATGATTTTAAGGAGGAGGCTCTCCGGGGACCCTAATGTAAGGGGGCTTTCTGGGAACCCTGGTGGAAGTGGGGGGCTCTCTGGGGACCCTGATGCAAGGGGGAGGCTCTCAGGGGACTCTGATGTAAGGAGGAGGCTCTCTGGGGACCTTGATGTAAGGGAGGGCTCTCTGGGGACCTTGATGTAGGGGGGGGCTCTCTGGGGACCTTGATTTAAGTGGGGGGCTCTCTGGGATATATGCACACACACACACATGTATATTACTGTATATACATGTGTATGCCCGCCCAAGCGTATAACTTTCTTCACTACACTGCTATGGGCTCTAGCTCCAGATCTTTTGTAGACCTAGCAACGCCCCTGATTGAATCCATGGGGAGAGAACACCACAGTTCAGTCGGGGACCAAGCTTCACCCAGCTTCTCAGGCACCCCAATAAAAATGAAGTTCCTCCATGGTTCTTCGATCTCCTTGTTCAACATACTAAACTTCAGCTTCTATGCAGGCACGTGGTCAACCTCCTCAGGCAGCAAGCCTAGGACGATCAGACAGCCAACGATGTGTCTCCCATAGGCAGTGTAGTGCACCCCCGTAGGAGTCGCTGGTGAATACAATCAGTGTTCATTTAATTAATTAATATTTTTTTGATAATTTCCATCAGCGGCATGTTTCCAGTGACGAAAATTAAAGAAAAATTACTGTAAATTTTTGTAAATTGATGAAAACTATGACAAAAATCAACTCCAATTTTTGGCAAAGAATGGAAAACAATCCTCCTGCCTGATCCATTGTACCTTGCTTCTAGTTCAGATCCTCTACCTGGCTTCTTTGATGAACTTTGGTTCCTTGCTAAGTCTCCATCCAGTCTGCAGTCTGACCCCTGTACAAGCCTGATCACCTGTTGGCTTCCAGTCCATTCAGTGGTTCCGTTTCCTGTGTTCAGTTCCTGTCAGCTCTGCTATCCAAGCTTACCTGTGAACCTGTCTGCCAAGCCGTTGTTCAGTTCCTGTCAGCTCTGCTATCCAAGCTTACCTGTGAACCTGTCTGCCAAGCCGTTGTTCAGTTCCTGTCAGCTCTGCTATCCAGTTTACCTGTGAGCCTGCTTTCCAGAGATCCAGTCAGCTCTGCTATCCGGTTTACCTGTGAGCCTGCTTTCCAGAGATCCTGCCAGCTCTGCTATCCAGTTTACCTGTGAGCCTGCTTTCCAGAGATCCTGCCAGCTCTGCTATCCAGTTTACCCGTGAGCCTGCTTTCCAGAGATCCTGCCAGCTCTGCTATCCAGTTTACCTGTGAGCCTGCTTTCCAGAGATCCTGCCAGCTCTGCTATCCAGTTTACCTGTGAGCCTGCTTTCCAGAGATCCTGCCAGCTCTGCTATCCAGTTTACCTGTGAGCCTGCTTTCCAGAGATCCTGCCAGCTCTGCTATCCAGTTTACCTGTGAGCCTGCTTTCCAGAGATCCTGCCAGCTCTGCTATCCAGTTTACCTGTGAGCCTGCTTTCCAGAGATCCTGCCAGCTCTGCTATCCAGTTTAACTGTGAGCCTGCTTTCCAGAGATCCTGCCAGCTCTGCTATCCAGTTTACCTGTGAGCCTGCTTTCCAAAGATCCTGCCAGCTCTGCTATCCGGTTTACCTGTGAGCCTGCTTTCCAGAGATCCTGCCAGCTCTGCTATCCTGTTTACCTGTGAGCCTGCTTTCCAGAGACTCTGTCAGCTCTGCTATCCAGTTTACCTGTGAGCCTGCTTACCAAGATCCTGCCAGCTCAGCTAACCTGCTTCCTTCCCACCGGTCTGTAGATCCTGCCAGGCACCCGTGCTCCTCCTCACTCCTGGCTCTCCTGTTCCCACACCAGGGGACCAGGAGTGGGAGACGCAAGGGAGGCCTCTCCCTGCAATCTCGGGCTCGCACCACCAGGTACGTGACAGAGGGAGGGACATTTAGAGCTCCGCCTGTAAAGCCTGTGAGTGTTTTCCCTCACAGCAAGCAAGGTAGCAACCATAGCGTGCTTAGTGGCGTGGTGTGCTTAGCGCTGTGCAGCATTACAGGCCTCCTCAGACAACCGTCTAGAGCACTGTGCATTAAAGGCCTCCTCAGATGACCGTCTAGAGAACTGTGCATTACAGGCCTCCTCAGATCACCGTCTAGAGCACTGTGCATTACAGGCCTCCCGAGTACCGACCGTCCAGAGACTAGAGCACTGTGTGCATTACAGACCTCCTTAGACAACCGCCTAGAGCACTGTGCATTACAGGCCGCCTCAGATGACCGTCTAGAGCACTGTGCATTACAGGCCTCCTCAGATGACCGTCTAGAGCACTGTGCATTAAAGGCCTCCCGAGTATCAACTGTCCAGAGACTAGAGCACTGTGTGCATTACAGGGCTCCTCAGTCGACCGTCCATTCCAGAGCACTGTGTGCATTACAGGTCTTCTTAGACCACCATCCAGAGCACTGTGTGCATTACAGGCCTCCTCAGACGACCGTCCAGTCCACAGCACTGTGTGCATTACAGGCCTCCTTAGACCACTGTCCAAAGCATTGTGTGCATTACAGGTCTTCTCAAACCATCCAGAGCACTGTGCATTACACGCCTCCTAAAGCCTCATACACACGATCGGACTTCCAACGGACTTTACTGTGGATTTTGGTCCGAAGGGGCGTTGGCCGTGAACTTGGTATGCATACACACGGCAGAACATTTTCAGCCAACTTTCACCAAATCAAGTGTTTTTTCAGCTATTTACCGCCACCCTTTGGGCAACTTCTGCTATTCTTGTCTGACCTTTAGCATTGGGTTTGAGCATGTGTGTATGTACTTTGCTTGTACACATGATCGGATTATCCTCCATCGGACATTTGTTGCCGGAAAGTTTGAGAGCATGCATAGTGAACATTTGTCCGTTGAAAAACCAAAAACAATTGTCCGATGGAGCATACACACGGTCGGATTGTCCGATAAAACAGGTCCGTGGGACCGTTGTTGTCAAAAAGTCTGATCGCGTGTATGTGCCTTTGGACCGATTTTTTTTATTCCAGGAATATATAACGAGTTTGGAAATTCTAAAGAAATGCTTAACTAATGCACTACAATTTAACTAAACCCATTAGATTTTAGTTGACTATAATGTACTGCAGATTTTAGTTGATTAAAATATGACTGTGACAGACCTAGCCTGGACACAGGCTGTTGGAGGGGACTGAACGCGAGCCTATTACCTTGCGATTATGGGCCCTGGCATTTGGGGGAACAGTGCTCTTTGAGCTACAAGCCTGGGACCCCTGAGCTGGTGGTACTTGGATTCAGGTCCATGCTGGCCCCCCAATACACATAGAATCTGTATGTGTATTTGGCATATTAGCAAGAGACGCTAATGTCATGACTCATGAACTCCAGCCACCTGTCTGTTGTGTTAATGAATATTGTCTGGCTTGTAAGAGTATTTCACCTATTGTTGTGTGTGCTAATTAACCCTGCAATTGAATGATGGAGCCCAGTGTTGATTAAGATAATTAGCTCATGCTAATTAGGTTAGGCTGTAGTCATCTGTCAACTGTATATAAGTGTGACATGTCAAATAAAGATTCATTCCTGATGTGCCCTACACTGGTGTTGTCTGGTGACTGGGTGAGCTAAGGGGTCTTGGATTGTATGGTACCGGACGGAGGAAGCATTTACGGCGGACCGTCACAATGACTAAAACAATTCAGATGACTAAAATATGACTAAAACTAAAATGGTATTTTAGTCAAAAGACTAAAACTAAATCAAAATTTGACACCAAAATTATCAACAAATGGGCACACAGCATTTTCTTCATTCTTCCACTGGTTCAGAAAACAGTCTAGGGGTTCTTTTTAGTTTTTTTTTTTTATTGGGAACAATTAACTAGGACAAGGAGAGGGAACATGGGACATTCCTTCTTGAGGACAACTTAACTCCTCAATTTCTGCCTGCACTGCACAAAACTGTTGGCTGCACTGCACAAACCACTGAATGTCCCACAGAAACTCTATGCTATTGGTGACCTGTACTCCTTCCATAATCAAAAGATACACACAGTCACTTTCCTTCAGCATTGGGGGGTCATTTATTCACCCAGCTACAGGATCATCAGTTGTCTCCGGCCGATATCTACCAGGTTCTTCCTAGTAAGGGACCAGTAGTCTCACACCACCACAGGACAGCTGAACTCTTTCTCACCAACTTCCTCTTGGCTCCCTCCAGTGGGCTTCTCCAGACCCATCTTGGTCCCTGGATTTGAACTTGAGAAGAAGCTCTCCAGCTAAGGCTAGCTGGGACCTCGAAGTCTTCACAAGGGCTTCTCTAGCACTCCTGCCTCAGGGGTCTCCTCTAGTAGGATTGGACCCAGGAACACTGCACTCCTGCCTCAGGGCTCAGACTAGTTATGGGCTCTTCCATCACTTTCTGGGCACACCTCCCCCAGAGATTGGCTGGCGACCCATACATTTTCAGGCTGCTTGTTCTGTCCTTCCTCCCACTATACTTCCAGAATCCTCTAGAAGACAGGGGGAAGCAACAGAACAGCAGCGCTAGATAACCAACCCTTGCTCCACTGATTACAGGGGAGCCAAACTCAATTTACCTAGTAGCCTACTCTACACTAGGAGAGTGCTACATTAGGAAGCCTGGGGAAGACTGTCTTCCCAAGGTCGCTCCTGAATATTTATATCCTCCCGAGCCTGCACTACTGGCAATAGACCTTGTATTAGTTGGTCAGAGGAATATAAACATTTAAAAAAGGGAGCCGCGCTAAATAGTCCAAACTGATAGATGCAAAGTCCTTAGGAGTAAGCATAAATAGCATGAATCTGTGTATTGATGGTGAAATGGAGTTCTTTTTATTGGTAAATACCACAGTGATTAACGTCATAAAAAGTGCACCGCCACCTTAAGAAGAACTTGCTTACCAAAGGGCAAGCAAAACAGCCATACATAAAATGTGCAAGCTTAAAGGCCTTGGCTGGGCTAAAGCCACATGCCTGTTTTGCTTGCCCTCTGGTAAACAAGTCGTGGTCGGAGCTAGAGGGGAAGCTGTTGCCAATAAGGGACCATCCACCTTATTTCCAGAGAATACTGTGAGTAAGCTGAAGCAAGTACCGGAGCAGTCTTCTCACCAGCTGGGGACGGTGAAGAAGTGGGAAAGCTGCGGGTTAGCGGGTTTTGCGGGTTAGCTGTGGAAGAGCTCAGGAGATCCAGTGACAACTGGGATCTTGAAGTCTGGGAGCTCAGTGAGTGAAGATCTACAGTTGGATACTGTGAGATAAGTCAAGGACTGTTTTGTGTTACCAAGAGTTATGTACAGGGGTCAAGTCCTGGGGAAAAAAGTGTGGGAACTCTCACCCAAGATCCACTCCCCCACCAAAAAAAAAAAAAAAATGTCACGCTCATATGCACGAACGCTTCAAAAGTGGTATTTTTCATCCAATTTTTGTATAGTTTGTATGAAGCTTAACTGTTAGTACATAAAAAAAAACAATCCTCAATAAACATAAATACGGTAATTCTCCGAATAATCAGCATTCATTCAATTGTGCTTCCATGCAAATGTGAACATCATATTCTGATCTTTATTGGGGAATGTTATTTTGTATATAGAGTGTTTATGTGGTGAGTTTACACTTTTCATTAAACAGAGTTTGGATAACACAGGGTTAAACGGAAAGGTCATAAATGAACTGCACATTATTTGGACAGAATGCTTGGGGAGATAGTGATGTGGTCCTGCTTAGGAGATGTATGTTAGCTTGGGGGGCTGCAAACTCTGCAGGGCTCCAACACACACTCGCTGCTTTTCCAACCCTTCACATATTTCCACATAAACTTCCCTCCTGGCATTAAACTTTGCCAGGTATTGTGCTCAGCTTACCACCCCAAAATGATGTTCCTCCCTCAGATCACCTCTCTCCCTGCATGTCCTGTGAGCAGAATAGCTGTGCCCCTCCTCTGGGTTCTCTCATCATCTGGCACTGAAGATAGAGGGGGGGGGGGGGGGATTCAGCGGGACACACAGAGCAAGTATGCAGGAGACTGGGGGGTAGGATGAGGAGACAGAAAATCAGGAGGGGCCGGCGGGGAGGAGCACATCATGAGAGGTCTGACTAAATACAATATCTTAGCAGCAGGGACCTGATCTACCTGTCATCTAGCTGTGATTGACAGGTAGATCGAAGTGGAAGCTGTCATGGGGCCCCCTACTGGCAATGCCTGAATGGTCAGGTGTGCGGCACTTTCTATTGCGAGTTGTGTCGGCAGCTGCTGGTGTAGCACCTGCCACACAGCTTGCATACTTCAAAGTCTTGCAGGACACGGCTGCTAACGGGAACTGAGTTCCTGTTGTGGAAAAAGTACAGGAACTCCGTTACCATGCGTTCCCGCAGGACTTGAGCCCTGGTTATGTACAATTACCTTTAGTGACTGTTGCAAGATTGGTTGCCATAGAAGACAGCAGTCCTACCTATACATAAGTGTTATCTGGCTGGAGGCCTTCTACTGTATAGCTGTCTACCTATAGAAGTCTTGGAGTCTGACAATTATCATTGCATCTACCTAAGAGTGTCCTGGCCCTAACCTTCTCTCCCACAGTTCTGTTAAGAGACAATAAATCTCTTGTTCGCATTTAAAAAGGGACTGACGCCCATCATTTCTTCTTGCATCACAGCCACCCTGCCTGGTAACCCACTCTACAAAGAAGGATGTCCTTAACCCTTGAGGCCACCACCTCTGGGGCCCTGGGACCTTGCTACATGTAAGATTGAAACAAATACCGTATATACTCGAGTATAAGCCAAGTTTTTCAGCACATTTTTTTGTGCTGAAAGTGCCTCCCTCGGCTTATACTTGAGTCAAGCACTTTTCTGCAGCAGAGAATGACATTTTCCGCCCGACTTTGGGGCCCCGTATCTACGGGGCCACTTGGTGCTAGGAACCCCAAATTTAGCATGCAAACCCAGTGGGGGTTCCTAGCACTAAGTGGTTGGGGGAAACCACCGCTCCAGGATAGCCCTTCAGGGCAAATGCTCTTTCTCCCAATCAGGAGCCCCAGGTGCTGGCTAATGACACAACAGGCAGGAAACAGCAGAAGAACTCTGGACAGCCGCACACCGGAAAAAGATAAAATTCTGTGTTGTTTAATAAAAAAATCAAAATCACATCACATCCGGTGGTCCACAGCAAAATGATAAAAGGGGTACAAAACTGACGCGTTTCGCACTAGGATCAGTGCTTACTCATAGCCCACTAAGTGGTCCCGAGATACAGGGCCCCAAAGTCGGCCAAATGTGTCCATCTTCAGCAATGTCATTTCGGGACCCTTTGGGTCCAGAGACCCCAAATTTTGGCTGCAGCTAGGGGGCATCTAGGAGCCCTTAACTACCAAGTTTGAAGTTCAGGGGACCTATGGCTGTAAATGGGCACAGTGAGGCATGCAAATGAGCGGAGTGAGGCTGCAAATGGGCATTGTTGACCCTCTTTTCCACTTACAGTAGCTGCGCATTTCTCACCCTAGGCTTATACTCGAGTCAATAAGTTTTCCCAGTTTTTTGTGGTAAAATAAGGTGCCTCAGCTTATATTCGGGTCGGCTTATACTCGAGTATATACAGTACATCCCAAATAAGAGCTCCTCACCGCTAATTCCGAGTGTAGGAGACACCGAAAGTGACGTCACCGTCTCCCCCCGACGCATTATGTCACCTAGCTATCACGTGACTTTTTCAAGGGATAGTACTGGTTCCAAGACTGTGAAGCCACATGGTAGTGGCATATTCAAGCGGTTATTTGTCCATATGCTTGTGAGTAGTTTTCTACACTTTTTACACAATAAATGTATCTGGGATAAAGCACTCGGCTGGTGCGCCCTCTTCTAGGACGCCCCCAGTCCTAGAGAGTAGGGATGGGCCCGGTGTTCGATTCGAGCCCATGTTCGAATCGAACATCGGCCATTCGTCCGCTCGTCGAGGGCAGAACTCTGAGGGACGTTCGCATTAAATTCGTGTGATGCGAACGGTCCACAATGCACTGTCGCAGTGCATTGCTGGCTGATGATTGGCCAAGCATGCCTGTGACCCTGCATGCTTGGCCAATCATAGAGCCAGCGGCGAGGAGAGCAATAATTGGCCACAGGCAGGATGCCTGTGGCCAATTATAGCTCAGGGGGTTTTAGGGGGTTTAGTACACGCCCCACACTATATAAGGACGCCGCGCCGGTGGCCTCGTGTAGTGTGTCCCGGCTTGAGGAACAGTGACAGTGTACTGTACATGTACACACTATATGTGAATCATTTCTGTGTGGGGAAAGAGGAAAAATAGGCAGGGATAGTGTTTTCTTCTCAGCCTTTGCTTGTGGGGAAAGTGTAGGGATAGAGCAAAAATAGGCAGGGATAGTGTATTCTTCTCAGTGCTGTTCTCTACCAATCCAGCCACCTGCAGGAGTTAGTGTGTGTGTGTGCTGTGTTAGTATAGCACAGCAGTAGCACACTAAACCACCTTACACTGTATCTGCCCTGTTGTCACCTAAGACAGCCATCTGCAGGAGTTAATGTGTTTTGTGTGCCTCCAGCACAGCACAGTATACACCAACAGTCCATACATACATACAGTATATACCTACAGTCCCTGTCTTGTTTGCACCGCCTGTATACTGCGGTTCAGAGTATATAGGGTTTTAGGTATAGGGTTTTATTTTGGGTGCAGGGTTCCCTTAATATCCATACAAGACCCAAAGGGGCTGGTAATGGGCTGGGGTGGGGGGGGGGGGGAGGTATGATGGGGTAGCCATGCCATTTTTCTCAAAGATTTTTAACCATATTGCCAGGACAAGACATGACATTAAAGCTGCAAGCAGTTTTAAATGGCTTCTTTTTTTCCTTTACAAAGGTCATTTTGTGCAGGGACAGTTCTAAACACGGGAAACACATGCCACTTCACAGGCATACTTTACACACCCCCCAGGTACCATATTTAAAGGAATATTTCACTTTTTTTTTTTCACTTTATGCATCATTAAAATCACTGCTCCAGAAAAAACGTCGGTTTTTAAAACTTCTTTTTGCATTGATACATGTCCCCTGGGGCAGGACCCGGGTCCCCAAACCTGTTTTATGACAATAACATGCATATTGGCCGTTATAATTAGCACTTTAGATTTCGAACGTTCGCGTCCATTATAACGTATAGGGTTCTAACGTTCGTGCAAACTTTCGGTCCGTTCGCAAGTTCTGGTGCGAACCGAACCCGGGGGTGTTCGGCTCATCCCTACTAGAGAGCAGCAAGGCCAGGGGCAGTATCCCCCGAGGAATTACTCATACAAGAGCTGGGCTGCCATTCTTTTGTGCAAGAGTCATTTGGTGCACATTATGCCATTACAGGGAATTTTTTCTATCAATTTTTTTTACATGCCGCGGTTTGCACCTCGTGAACCTCCAGTCGTTACTATGTTTCTCAATTAGTTTGCGTTACCTAAACACTCTCCAGCTCGGGACATTTATTACGCAGAATCCGCGTTCCAGGAGATTTAATATAATGCCGAAAACTGATAAACACGGGGGCCGTCTCAGATCAGGTGAAGAGAAAACACAAGATGTTTACTCACTGAAACAAATGGAGGCTCTGACACAGAACACTGAAATATGGCCGCTTGCTCTGTAATTGCTGCATAAACATTGCGAGCTCAAAGGAAAACAAAAGTTTATAAAGTTATAAAATATCCGTTAGCGTAAAACATACAAGATACTACAGATTGTTCTGCAATGAGAAATGTTATGGCTAGTGTTTTCAGCACACAGAGTACAATAAAGTTCAACTGATTTTTTTTATTTATTTCCCATATATACGAGGGCCGTACCAAAAGTAATGCAAAAGTAGGCATAACTTTTTTTATTCGGATGAAGGCGTCATGACAGCAAATTGGGTCCAGAAGGGTGGCGGTGTATGGTGGTCTTTGACGGTGACGGTAAATCAGAGGTGAACTGAATGGGGTGGGGGGCTCATCGCAGTATCATCCCCCTCCTGTGTATTCCTGAACGTTGGAGGGAATACTTGTTTTGTTTCACTGACGGAAGTTGTGTCCGAGAGTTCACAGTTTGGAGGCCTGGGGAAAAGTTTAAAGTGAATTTTGGTTGTTTGGTATAAGTTGGGTCACCGTCAGAGATCACTAGATTGGGTTAAAAAAAATTTTGGTTGTTATATATATATATATATATATATATATATATATATATATATATATAGTTATTTATATATATTGTGAGGGGTTAGCTCGGCAGCGGGTGTGTGTGAGCCCCTGGATGGGCTCACAACACAAAATCAGGCAGAGCAGACAGCGTTGTAGGTGAAAAAAAACAAAGGTGCGGTTTATTTATGCTACATGCAGTGAAAAATATAACAGCCAAACAAAAAGAAACATGAAAAGAAACCCTGGTCAGCTTGACCTCTTACTACACATGTAGATTCCCTGTCTAACAACTGAGTGCAGCCTTGTGCTGCACCAGTCTCTATCTCTGTTGTGGAGGTTTGCCACACAGGCGTTAACTCACCGCACAGAACAGAACAGAAGTCACACTCCCCAGTCTACACAAAACTGGTTCCAGGATGGAGCATCTCCCTAAGCATTCTGGGGTTTTTTATAGAGGTCTTAATGAGCCCACTTACTTCAGCTGGGCTCATTAACTCTTCCCCTATAGGACTCCCAGCACTCCCCTCTAGTGGTATAAGTCTGCATAAAGCCTGAATCTAGGGCATACATATTTTCCATCCTGGATACAACCAGGTGATTTTACCTGCCTGCTGCCACAATATATATATATTTGGTTTGGAGTGTATTTGATTTGTTAATAAATAGGCTGTTGTGGCCATTTTACTCCAAAGAAAAAGTGTGGTCTCATCTCTTAAGTGGGAAGGTAAAAGGGGGTGTTAGTATAATGGTCAACAAGGTACATTGGGAAAAGGGACATTTAGGCTGGATTCACACCTATGCATTTTTAGTGCTTTTTGCATTTTGTAGATTTGCACTACAGAACGTTTTCCATGGGAAACCATGTTAAATGGACTGTAGTGCAAATCTGCAAAATGCAAAAAGCACTAAAAATGCATGGGTGTGAATCAGGCCTTAGTCTACACACTGATATTTTATCAGGATTTTATGTGATGGACCAACACAAAGTGGCACATAATTGTGAAGTGGAAGGAAAATGATAAATGTTTTTCAACATTTTCTACAGATAAATATGTGAAAAGTGTGGGGGGGGGGGGGTACATTTGTATGGCGCCCCCCGGAGTCAATACTTTGTAGAACCACCTTTTGCTGCAATTACAACTGCAAGTCTTTTTGGGGATGTCTCTACCAGCTTTGCACATCTAGAGAGGGACATTTTTGCCCATTCTTCTTTTCAAAATATCTCAAGCTCTGTCAGATTGGATGGAGAGCTAGACAAATGTGACTGAGTGAAGGAAAAGCAACAAAGTCACCTCAAATAAGCTAAGGTTAAACTAAAATGAATCAAAATAACCTGTAAACAAAAACAGATATATGTCGTTATATATATATAAAATCGTTAATATCGTTACGAATCGTTACGAATATCGACACTCTACGAATAAAAATGAATTATCCGAAAACTTATTAACGTCGCATAACACAAGTCTATTGTCTATTGTTCACCAATCACTCAGAGGAAGTACGAAATACGAAATTTCGTACTTCCTCTGAGTTATTGGTCAACAATAGACAATAGACTTGTGTTATGTAACGTTAATACGTTTTCGGATAATTTGTTATTATTCGTAGAATGGCGATATTCGTTATACTGAATCTCGAATTCATTCGAATCATTCGTTATATCCGCTATAATTTCTTTCATATTAGTTGAAATTCGTCATTTGGTAGTTTGGATTCGGATAATTTGGATCCGAAACCAAATTTCGTATTTCGTACAGAATTCGTATTCGTAAAAATTCGTAATTCGGATTCGTACGAATTTCCTATTCGTACGAAACTAATCGCACATGTCTACTATTTGTTTGATATTGCTATTTGGACTTTGTGTGTTAGCAGCTTATTACTATTTGTATAACTCTTTTTTCACGTTCACCTTGGGTTTAGCACAATATTTTCACCCGTTTTTTTTACACATTCTAACATATGAATATGCTTTGATCTAAACCATTCCATTGTAGCTCTGGCTGTATGTTTAGGGTTGTTGTTCTGCTGGAAGCTGAACCTCCACCCCAGTCTCAAATCTTCTGCAGACTCTAACAGGTTTTCTTCTAAGATTGCCCTGTACAGTATTTGGCTCCATCCATCTTCCCATCAACTCTGCTGAAGAGCAAGCTTCCCTGCTGAAGAAAAGCATCCGCACATCGTGATGCTGCCACCACCATGTTTCACGGTGGGGATGGTGTGTTCAGGGTGATGTGCAGTGTTAGTTTTCCACCACACATAGCGTTTTGCGTTTAGGCCAAAAAGTTCAATTTTGGTCTCATCTGACCAGATCACCTTCTTCCACATGTTTGCTGTGTCCCCCACATGGCTTCTCACAAACTGCAAACAGGACTTATTATGTCTTTCTTTCACCAATGTCTTTCTTCTTGTCACTTTTCCATAAAGACCAGATTTGTGGACAACTAATAGTTGTCCTGTGGACAGATTCTCCCTCCTGAGCTGTGGATCTCATCAGCTCCTCCAGAGTTACCATGGACCTCTTGCATTTACGTATGTTGTTAAATTGAAACTTTCACTCTTGTATCCCATTGTAAGATACCTCGAGCACTCTCTATTAATCTGTAATTTCAACCTTTTAGACTGTAGGATTAAACCGCCACAAATTGAAATGAAGCAATAATTTGTTGTATTTTTCTACGTGGCAGATACAAGGTTCTCTTTGTGTACAGACAACTCCTAATAGACACGGCACTTAGAGAGAACCCTCTGTTCTGTGTCCCGACGATAATAATTATACGTATTATTATAAACCGGGTGACGTCTCTCCTGATTGGCTGCTCTGTCATTTCTCCTCTCCTTATTTATTGTATTATTGTGTAATAGTAGCAGTATCAGTGCCCTTACATAATAACTATGATCTGACCACACAGTTGAGTACTGTCTGTGATCCTGCTTTTTAATTGCGCTAACTGTTAATTTTTTAGGACAAGCTTTCTGGGGTCCGCCCCCTTCTTCTCAGTCCATGCAGTATTATCGCAAAAACTATTATCCAGCCAGGAACAAGCTAAATGGTATTGCGGAACTTAAATGAGATTTCTGGCAGAATATGTAACATTTTCAGGCCTAATCGGAGCAGAAGATGTTGATAATAAAGGTGGTTGAACAATTAGGTTGATTCGCTAAAGGCAAATAGGGTGTTCATTTTGCAAGAGAATTTTCCCTTATGCCGCGTACACACGATCGGAATTTCGGCCAGCAAAAGACCAATGAGAGCTTTTCATCGAAAGATGCGACCCTGTGTAGGCTCCATCGGAATTTTGCTGGCCGAATTCCTGTCAGCAAAAATTTGAGAGCATGTTCTCAATTTTTCAGACGGAAAAAGTTTCTATCGGAAATTCCGATCGTCTGTAGCAATTCCGACGTGGAAAAATTCCTACGCATGCTCGGAAACAATTCGATGCATGCTCGGAAGCGTTGAACTTCATTTTTTCTCGGCTCGTCGTAGTGGTGTACATCACCGCGTTCTTGACGGTCAGAATTTGGTGTGAACGTGTGTAGGCAAGACAGTTTGAGCGGAATTCCGTCGGAATTCCATCGGGAAAGCCATCAGAGCTTTTTCCAATGAGAATTGCAATTGTGTGTACGCGGCATTAGTTTAGTGCAGGGATCTCCAAACTACGGCCCTCCAGTTGTTGCGGAACAACACGTCCCATGAGGTATTGTAAAACTCTGCCATTCACAGACATGAATAGGCATGACGGGAATTGTAGTTCCTGGACAACTGGAGGGCCATAGTTTGAAGACTTCCATCTTCCAATCATGTGCAAGCTAAAATAAATTTTCCTTGCATTCGACTGGGTATCCTTTGCACAGTGAATTTTCACCACATTCAGGTTCTGTTCAAAATTCCCTTGCAAAAGTGAATGGCCTATTTGGCTTTAGTAAGGTAACCCAATGCGTTCAGTGGTGGTCTGGCTCCTAGGTTTGTATCCCACCAAAGACAAGATCTGCATTGAGTTTGTATCTTCTATGTTTATGGGAGTTTCCAATACAAACATACTGTTAAAGTGGTTGCACACCCTGTACAACCACTTTTACCTACAGGTAAGCCTATATTAAGGCTTACCTGTAGGTGCTTGAAATATCTCCTAAACCTCCACGGTTTAGGAGATATTTACTAAAAAGCCGGGCGCCGATGTCTATGGCGCATGCGCCCTTTAGAAAGGGCACATTGTGCCTTTTCTAATAGGGGTCATGCCATGACTGGTGGCTCCATAATGTAATATGTAGACATGTGCACTGACAAAAGTCTACGTTTTTGCTTCATTCGTTTTTTTGCTTTTTTCAGAAATTCAGAAATTCGAAAATTCGGAAATTCAAAAATTTGAAAATTCTAAAATTCGAAATTCGCAAATCCGACAATTCGGATTTTCAAATTCACATATTTCCAATTTACAAAATTTTCCGAAATTTAGAATTTCAAATTTTCGAAATTTAGAATTTCAAATTTTCGAAATTTAGAATTTCAAATTTCCGAAATTTAGAATTTCAAATTTCCGGCTCAGGGATGCCAGCGACAGCTGCATTTGGAGGGAACACCAGCTGTCTCTCTGAAATACGCAACAAATAAGCAACCACTGAGGCACTCGAATTTCCTTCCCAGATAGCCATAGACATGTAAACAAATATAAATGCCATGATCATGTAGAACACCCATAGGGTCACCTGCTGGGTTGTCATATAATAGCTGTGTACCTGCACTTAGCATTTGGTATAACATGGCATGCAGAAGTGGACTGGGTATTGGGTCCAAATTACCCTTTTACTGGCAGTGGTCTCCAAACTGGTGGCCCTTTGCTTGCCTTCATCTGGCCCTTGGGGCACTTTTCCTTCCACTGATGCAAGACACTATTCCTCCCACTGACACCAACAATGGGGCACAATTCCTGTTACTGACACCCATGATGGGGCACTATTTCTCCCACTGACACAAATAATGGGGCGCTCTTCCTTCAACTGACACAAAAGATGGTGCACTGTTCCTCCCACTGACACCAATGATAGGGCACCTTGTCTCCCACTGACACCAATGATAGGGCACCTTGTCTCCCACTGACACCAATGATAGGGCACCTTGTTTCCCACTGACACCAATGATGTACTGTTTACTCACACTGACGCCAGAACAATTTCTACTCACACTGGCCACATTCCAGCCCCCCTAAAGTTTGAAGGACAGTAAACTGGCCCTTTGTTTGGAAAGTTTGGAAACTGCTGACCTAAAGCATAAATCCACAACAGGTAATCTGGCAAATTTATTCTCCATTAGTTACATGGGGTTGATTTACTGAAGCCAAATAGGCCATTCACTTTGTGTGAGAATTTTCAACAGAACCTGAATGTGGTGAAATTTTACTTTGCAAAGAATACCAAATCACGTACAAGAAAAAAAACAAAACCAAAAGACAACAGTGTTTTTGCTTACACATGATTTGATGTTGGAAGTTCTCATTACCCCATTCACTTTGCCTTTAGTAAATCAACCCGTGTATGGCCAAATGTTCGTAGACACCTGTGCATCACACTTGTTGGACATCCTATTTGATTATTAACCAGTTAACAACCGGCCCATAGCCGAAAAAACGGCTACAGGGCGGTTGCTTAACTCTGGGAGGCCGTTAATTAACGGCCTCACAGAATTCTGCTCTTGCGCGCCCCCTGGTGCGCGCACTCGAGAGCATCCATGATCGCCGGGTCCAGAGGACGTTTACCACGTGATCGCTCCGTCAAATGACGGAGTGATCACATGTAAGCAAACCGGCGTCATTTGATGACGCCGGTTCCTCTCTCCTCCTCTCTCTGTACCGATCGGTACAGTATGAGAGGAGAGGGGGAGGGATCGGTGGCAGCAGTGCTGTGGGCGGGATCTGTAGTGCCCACAGCCTGCTCTGTCACCACCAATCCATCCATCCATGCTCAGCCATCCCTCCATACCCTGCAATACCCAGCAATAGCCTGCAGTGTATTGCTGGGTATTGCAGGGTATGGAGGGATGGCTGAGCATGGATGGATGGATTCTCTGCCATCCCCCCCAATACTGTGCCATACCCCCCTATACTGTGCCATACCCCCCAATACTCTGCCATACCCCCCAATACTCTGCCATACCCCGCAATACTCTGCCATACCCCGCAATACTCTGCCATACCCCGCAATACTCTGCCATACCCCGCAATACCCTGCGATACTCTGCCATACCCTGCGATACTCTGCCATACCCTGCGATGCCCTGCCATACCCTGCGATGCCCTGCCATACCCTGCGATGCTCTGCCATACCCTGCGATGCTCTGCCATACCCTGCGATGCTCTGCCATACCCTGCGATGCTCTGCCATACCCTGCGATACTCTGCCATACCCTGCCATACTCTGCCATACCCTGCGATACTCTGCCATACCCTGCGATGCTCTGCCATACCCTACGATGCTCTGCCATACCCTGCGATACCCTGCCATACCCTGCGATACTCTGCCATACCCTGCGATACTCTGCCATACCCTGCGATACTCTGCCATACCCTGCGATACTCTGCCATACCCTGCGATACCCTGCAATACCCTGCGATACTCTGCGATGCTCTACCATACCCTGCGATACCCTGCCATACCCTGCGATACCCTGCAATACCCTGCGATACTCTGCGATACCCGGCGATACCCGACGATACTCTGCGATACTCTACCATACCCTGCGATACTCTGCGATACTCTACCATACCCTGCGATACTCTGCAATACCCGGCGATACTCTGCAATACCCTGCGATACCCAACAATACCCTGCGATACTCGCTACGATCAAAGCCAGGATCGTTTTTTTTTTTTTTATTTCAGGCTTTCCAGCCTAGAGGTGAGATGTGGGGTCTTATTGACGCATACGTAAGTCCCGCCCACATATGAAAACGGTGTTCAAACCACACATGTGAGGTATCGCTGCGAACGTTAGAGCGAGAACAATAATTTTGGTCCTAGACCTCCTCTGTAACTCAAAACATGTAACCAGTAAAAAATGTTAAAGCGCCGCCTATAGGGATTTTTAAGTAGCGAAGTTTGGCGCCATTCCACGAGTGTGTGTAATTTTGAAGGGTGACATGTTAGGTATCTATTTACTCGGCGTAACTTCATCTTTCACATTATGTAAAAACATTGAGCTAAATTTACAGTTTTGTTTTTTGTAAAGCACAAAACAATTTTTTTCCCAAAAAAAACGCGTTCGAAAATTTGCTGCGCAAGTACCGTGCTAGATAAAAAGTTGCAACGACCGCCATTGTATTCTCTAGGGTCTTTGCTAAAAAAACATATATAATGTTTTGGGGTTCTATGTAATTTTCTAGCGAATAAATGATGATTTTTACATGTAGGAGAGAAATGTCAGAATTGGCCTGGGTGCTCCAGAACGCCTGATGGTGCTCCTGCATGTTGGGCCTCTGTATGTGGCCACGCTGTGTAAAAGTCTCACACATGTGGTATCGCCGTACTCAGGAGTAATAGCAGAATGTGTTTTGGGGTGTAATTTGTGGTATGCATATGCTGTGTGTGAGAAATAACCTGCTAATATGACAATTTTGTGAAAAAAAAAAAAAATTTAAAAAAATCTTGATATTGCAAAGAATTGTGGGAAGAAATGACAACTTCAAAAAACTCACCATGCCTCTTTCCAAATACCTTGGAATGTCTTCTTTCCAAAAAGGGGTCATTTGGGGGGTATTTGTACTTTTATGGCATGTTAGGGTCTCAAGAAATGAGATAGGCCGTCAGTACTTCAGGTGTGATCAATTTTCAGATATTGGCACCATAGCTTGTGGACTCTATAACTTTCACAAAGACCAAATAATATACCCCAATTTGTACTTATTTTTACCAAAGATATGTAGCAGTATAAATTTTGGCCAAAATTTATCAAGAAAAATTACAAATTTGCTAAATTTTATAACAAAAAACGAAGAAAAATTCATTTTTTTACTGAATTTTCAGTCATTTTTCTTTTATAGCGCAAAAAATAAAAAAACCCAGAGGTGATTAAATACCACCAAAAGAAAGCTCTATTTGTGTGAAAAAAAGGACAAAAATTTCATATGGGTACAGTGTTGTATGAATGAGTAATTGTCATTCAAAGTGTGAGAGCACCGAAAGCTGAAAATTGGTCTGGTTATTAAGGGTGTTTAAGTGCCCAGTGGTCAAGTGGTTAATAAAGAGTTGCCCCACTTTGTATTTAAAAGATCCTCCACTCCTTTAGGGAGGATTTCCACAAGATTTTGGAGGATGTCTGTGGGAATTTGTCCCCATTTATAAGGTCAGATACTGATGTTGAATGCGAAAACATGGTTCCAAATCAGCACTCCAATCCATCCCAAGGGTGTTCAGTAGGGTTGAGGTCAGGGCTCTGTGCAGGACACTCGAGTTCCTCCACACCAAACTGGTCACACCATGTATTTATGGATCTGGATTTGTACACAGGGGCTCAATCATGGTGGAACAGAAAAATGGGTCTTTACCAAACTGTTACCACAAGATTGGAAGACCACAATTGTCTACAATGTCTTTGCTGTCATGGGCGTCCGCATAACTTTTTTCAGGGGGGGGGGGGGGGGGCATAATTTTTAAGGTCACCCATTCTCTGACCCTTTTCGACAATGTCATTATCACGGTCAGAGACTGCAGACGTAGTACGGGAGATGGTCAGGGAGTGCAGACATGGCACAAGAGACTACATACATGGCTCAAGAGACTGTAAGAGACTGCGGACATGGCACAAGAGATTACCAGAGACTGTATACATGGCCCAACAGACTGTTAGTGACTGCATAGCTGGCTCAAGAGACTATAAGAGACTGCGGACATGGCACAAGAGACTCTAAGAGACTGCATGCATGTGGGGGGTGACAGAGAGAGAGAGGGGGGTGACAGAAAGACATAGGGGGTGACAGAAAGAGACAGGGGGGATGACAGAGAGAGACAGAGGGGGGTGATAGAGAAAGGGGGTGACAGTGAGAGGGGGTGACAGAGAGAGGGGTGACAGAAAGAGACAACGGGGGGTGACAGAGAGAGACATAGGGGGGTGACAGAGAGAGAGGAGTGTGACAGAGAGAGACAGAGGGGTGGAGTGACAGAGAGAGGGGGGTGAAAAAGACAGAGGGGTGACAGAGAGAGAGAGGGGGTGACAGAGAGAGAGGGGGTGACAGAGAGGGGTGATGGGGTGTCAGGGAGAGGGACCCCCTAGCCCTGTCTGCAGTCCCTCAAGTGCCCCTATGTCCCAGTGGTATGTGTAATGCTCAGTACGGTACCTTGCATGCCAGTAGGATGTCCAAGATGGCCAGCAGCTGGCAAGACCCGTTTTCATTCTGGGTGAGGACAGGGCCGGCCGCCAGCGCTAGGATAAAGACCGAGTGGGGAACAAACTCCTGATCCGATCCCTGATTCCCGGGGGGGGGGGGCACTTGGCCCCCATTGCCCCTACCTGCGGACGCCCATGTTTGCTGTAGTTTTAAAAGTCCCCCTCACTAGAAACCATGGCCATCAATAGTTGGTCCCTTACCCTTCCCTTCTTTTGTAGCTATGACATCTTTCACTCTTCTGGGAAGACTTTCCACAAGATTTTGGAGGAATTTGTCCCCATTTATATGGTCAGGTACTGATGTTGGACGAGAAGACGTGGCTCACTATGAGTCCAGTTCATCCCAAGGGTGTTCAGTAGGGTTGAGGTCAGGGTTCTGTGCAGGACACTCGAGTTCCTCCACACCAAACTGGTCACACTGTGGCTTTATGGAGCTGGCTTTGTACACTGTTGCACAGTCATGGTGGAACAGAAAAGGGTCTTCACCAAACTGTTACCACAATGTTGGAAGATCACAATTGTCTACAATGTCTTTGTATGATGTCAAATGAATAGTAATTTTCACTGGAAATATCTGAACTCCATCATTTGGAGGGGGGTCATATTATATTTTGACTACCGTATATACTCGAGTATAAGCCGCGTTTTTCAGCACATTTTTTTTTGTGCTGAAAGTGGCCCCCTCGGCTTATACTAGAGTCAAGCACTTTTCTGCAGCAAAAAATGACATTTTCCGACCCGAATTTGCGGCCCGGTATCTCGGGGCCACTTGGTGCTAGGAACCCCAAATTTGGATATGTTGTAGTGTTGGTTCCACTTGGGTTGCACACCAAGTTCCTAGCCCCATGTGGATACAGGGCCCCAAATCGGTCAACTGTGTCCATCTGCAGCAATGTCATTTTGGGTTCCTTTGGGTCCAGAGGCTGCAGCTAGGGGGCATCTAGGAACCCTTAACTACCAAGTTTGAAGTTAAGGGGACCTATGGCTGCAAATGGGCACAGTGAGGCATGCAAATGGGCACAGTGAGGCATGCAAATGGGCACAGTGAGGCTGCAAATGGGCATTGTTGACCCTCTTTTCCACATACAGTAGCTGCGCATTGCTCACCCTAGGCTTATACTTGAGTCAATAAGTTTTCCCATTTTTTGGTGGTAAAATTAGGTGCCTCGGCTTATATTCGGGTCGGCTTATACTCGAGTATATACGGTATATAGTAGGGCCTTTACAGTGTACCACACAGAAATCAGAGTCTGGTGGGATTACAAGAGTGTTGTATTTCTTCTCCTTATGGTTGTTGTTGCGTCAGGCCTTCTATATGTTGGAACTTCACAGAGGAAAGTTTTCCCGTCACTAGATCATTTACATTAAGTGGTAGCTGTTATTAACTCGTAGCGTACGTAAAGAAGATTTTGATGTGCTTTTAATTGAAATGTTCTGTGTGATCAGTGAAAGCCATTCCTTCTCAAATTTCTTCCATGGATATGGTATAAAGAGGCCTCTACTCTGAGTTTGGAATAAGATTCCTGCCTTAACCGCATGCCCATCTTGTACCAATCAATGTCTCAGAGTTCCAGGGTATGGCCGGTCACGCCCAGCATCTGGCACGCGTTGGTGCAGCTCTATGAGGCATTTATACATCACTCATCTGTTGTACAACACGTTCCCGTATTCCTGGATATCGCACCGAACTAATGACAGGAAAGGAACCGACTCACGATGTGACGCTATTGAGACAGCTGACTTTCCACCATACAAACCCCTCAGGCCACAATCTGCATTGGTTGTTACTCATCTGATAATCATAAGATGCAGAATTAGATAAATAATCACATTTTTCATGCTTGTCTCTTGGTGGAAGATGACTGAAGTGCCCAGAGCTTGTCATGGCATGGCAGGAAATGTGTAATGAGGGTTCTTAGGAAACTGTGAGATTGAAATTCTGATTTTTTTGGAAGTGTATTATTCAAGGGAGGAGGGAAGGGGGCAACGCTGGCCTAGCTTGGCATGAAATATTCACTTTACAAAACAAATAGAATCCAAATTATTAGCAGGCGCTCAGCCATCTTGTGCGCCTTTGTTGGTTATACAAATAGGGAGGTGAATTGTTTATTCAATATATCGGGAACATACCCAGTATACTCTATATTACCAAAAGTATTGGGATTCCTGCCTTGACATACACACAGTGGCGGGACAAGGTCATTTAGAGCCCAGGGCGAACATTCCAAATTGCTCCCCCCCCCCCCCAAGATGTATGGGCATTATGTGTCCCATCCCCACTCCCAACACAAATCCCTGCAAATCACAACTTCTAGAACACCCTCCCTAAATTTGCCCTCCTAAAACAATTCTTACCCCCTGAAGCCCCCAAATTCCCCTTTTTAACACAAATTCCCTGCCCCCTAATCTCCTTGTGGTGCCCCTCACCTCACAGAATACCACAGTGCCCAGGGCAACCACTCCCTCCTGCCCACCCCTTGTCCCGGCCCTGCATACACACATGAACTTTAATGGCATCCCAGTCTTAATCCGTAGGGTTTAGACATGTGCACAACAAAAAAAATTTGTTTATTTTCCTTTCGTTTTTTTCGTTTCCGAAAAAAATCGTTTTTTTTTCGTTTCGTTTTTTTCGTTTCCGTTGATTCGTAACGATTCGTACATTCGTAAGAGTTATTTTTTCGTTGATTCGTTTTTCGTTAGTTTAATTTTCAGACGCATTCGTATTTATTCGTAACATTCGTAACATTCACAGATTCGTAATCGGAGCATAATTCATAATTTTATGTAATGTGTATGCTATTATTACATTTTAATAATTTACGAATTGAAAAAAAAAAGTTAGGAATCGAAAAAAAAAGTTACGAATCGGAAAAAAAGTTACGAATGTACGAATTTTTTTGTTCAATAGAGACACGGAAAATTACGAATCGAAAAGAAAAAAAAAAAGTTACTAATAGAAAAAAAAAGTGACGAATCGAAAAAAAAAACGTTACGAATGTACGAATTTTTTTGTTCAATCCATTCGAAGCACGTTAAGCAGCACCATTGTAAGGGACACGGAAAATTACCAATTTAACAAAAAAAAAAAGTTACGAATGTACGAATTTTTTCGTTTGTTTTCGTTTTTCGGATTTTCTTTATTAGTACATTCGTTGTTTCTAATTTGTTTTTTTCGGATTTTCGTTGTTTTTCGGATTCGTTCGATTCGAATGATTCGTTAATCGGATTCGTACAATTCGTTCATTCGTACGAAAACGAACGAACGAAAATAACAAAAAAAAAGAAAAACTAAAAAAAAGAAACGAATTGCACATGTCTAGTGGCCCACCCTTTGCAGCTATAACAGCTTCAACTCTTCTGGGAAGGCCGTCCACAAGGTTTAGGAGTGTGTCTATTGGGATGTTTGACCATTCTTCCAAGAAGCCCATTTGTGAGGTCAGGCACTGATGTGGACGAGATGTCTCCACTCTAATTCATCCTAAAGGTGTTGTATCAGGTTAAGGTCAGGACTATGTGCAGGCCAGTCAAGTTCCTCCACCCCAAACGAGTTCATCCACGTCTTTATGGACCTTGCTTTGTGCACTGATCCAAATCATTTGGTGGAGGTGGGATTATGTTGTGGGGTTGTTTTTCAGGGGTTGGGTTTGACCCCTTAGTTCCAGTGAAGGGAACTGTTAAGGCGTCAGGATACCAAGACATTTTGGACAATTTCATGCTCCCAACTTTGTAGGAACAGTTTGGGGACGGCCCCTTCCTGTTCCAACATGACTGCGCACCAGTGCACAAAGCAAGGTCCATAAAGACATGGATGAGCGAGTTTGGGGTGATGGAACTTGACTGGCCTGCACAGAATTCTGACCTCAACCCGACAGAACACATTTGGGATGAATTAGAGCAGAGACTGCGAACCAGGCCTTCTCGTCCATTATTTGGTTCAGATGGTGTCAAGCGTGTGGCAGCAACCAGGTGAGGAGTACAAAGACAAGTGTGTCTTGCCTACAGTCAAGCATGGTGGTGGGAGTGTCATGGTCGGGGGCTGCATGAGTGCTGCCGGAACTGGGGAGCTACAGATCATTGAGGGAACCATGAATGGCAACATGTACTGTGACATACTGAAGCAGAGCATGATCCCCTCCCTTCGGAGACTGGGCCGCAGGGCAGTATTCCAACATGATAACGACCCCAAACATGCCTCGAAGACGACCACTGCCTTGCTAAAGAAGCTGAGGGTAAAGGTGATGGACTCGCCAAGCATATCTCCAGACCTAAACCCTATGGAGCATCTGTGGGGCATCCTCAAACAGAAGGTGGAGGAGTGCAAGGTCTCTCACATCCACCAGCTCTGCGATGTTGTCATGGAGGAGTGGAAGAGGACTCCAATGGCAACCTGTAAAGCTCTGGTGACCTCCATGCCCAAGAAGGTTAAGGCAGTGCTGGAAATTAACGGTGACCACACAAAATATTGACACTTTGGGCCCAATTTGGGCATTTTCACCATTCACACCTGAGACCTTGTAACAGTAATGAGTCACATGAAACCGGGGAGGGAAAATGGCTAATTGTGCCCAATTTGGACATTTTCACTCAGAGGTGTACTCACTTTTGTTGCCAGCGGTTTAGACATTAATGGCTGTGTGTTGAGTTATTTTGAGGGGACAGCAAATTTACACTGTTATACAAGCTGTACACTCACTACTTTACATTGTAGCAAAGTGTTATTTCTTCATTGTTGTGAAAAGATAGTGTAGCGCCGGGCTCCTAATGAGCACGCGCTATATGTTTTGTAAATTTAAATGTTCCTAAAACCACAGTTGGGTTTTAGGGTTAATTGCTCTAAATTATGGTCTCAGTACCAGTTTGGCTGGATTGCATAGTGTTCTGCTTGGCCATAGGTGTCGGTGTCACCTCTGGCAAGCACAGGAACGCAGTCCGGTTGGACGCATTGGGTGCCAATCTCTCTCGGAACCAACCAGTGGGTGTGTTGTCTCGCTGTGCCTTCTGGGGGAAGGTACTTAAGGTACTGAGGTCACGTGCTTCTGGGTTCCGGTCCAGAAGATCTTTCTGTCTGTTTGGTCCTGCTCCTCCTGACCAGCCCTCAGGGGCCCTCATGGCCTGGGGTGTGGATCCACCCATTCCCGAGTCTCGGGGCTGGCTAGCCCGAGGCGCAGTAGCTGGAGGGAGGATTCCAAGGTGGTCCGGTGCCGTCTCGGTTTTGGAGAGGCCCAAAAGCTGGGAGCGTAGCCAGGGGAGGACTCTTCAGAAGAGGGCCACGCACAAGGCTGGCTGCTCGGTAAGAGCCTGGAAGCTAAGTTAAAAGGACACCAGGTGAATCCACACTCGTACGGTATCGCCGGACCGGCTGCAAGATACTGGTACCGTATGAGGGTTCTCTAACTTCATATATCCTTCAGTTACAAACAAGTCTGTGGCAGAGACTTTCCATTCACAAGTTCTACAACCAAGTCTGTGGCAGAGACTTTGCTTTATTTGAATCACTTATCAGCTGCTAAATCCACTGAGAGGAGATTTATCCAATAGCTGTAATATCCAGTTGCGAATGGCTGTTCCCTGGATTTCATAGTGAGAGACATTTAGTTTCAAGCAGTTCCAAGAGTACCTGAACTTCCTACCTATGACCTCTATCCCTTTATTGAAAGACTGTGTTTTGTCTACCATTTTGCAAATAAAAATCCCTAAAGTGGATCCAGTGTCAGATTCTGCAGTTCTTTGGGCCATCTACCTCGGGAAACCCCTAGACGCATACGAGGTCAAGAAGGTAACGGTAAGCCCAAAAAATAACCAGCAGCTCCTTTGGGGGTCAGTGCTACAATAGAATAAAATATTTACAAAAATGTGAGGGGTGTACTCACTTTAGTGAGGTTCTGTACTGTACTTTTGCACTGTTCATGCTGTACATTCATGGGCGTCCGCAGAACTTTTTTCAGGGGGGGGGGGGGGGGGGGGGGGGGGGGGGGGGCATAATTTTTAAGGTCACCCATGCTCTGACCCTTTTTGACAATGTCATTATCACGGTCAGAGACTGCAGACGTGGTACAGGTGATGGTCAGAGACTGCATACATGGCCCAAGAGACTGTAAGAGACAGTGGACATGGCACAAGAGACTGTCAGAGACTGCATACATGGCCCAAGGGACTGTAAGAGACTGTGGACATGGCACAAGAGATTACCAGAGACTGTATACATGGCCCAAGAGACTGTAAGAGACTGCGGACGTGGCACAAGAGATGACCAGAGACTGCATACATGGCCCAAGAGACTGTCAGAGACTGCATACATGGCCCAAGGGACTATAAGAGACTGTGGACATGGCACAAGAGATTACCAGAGACTGTATACATGGCCCAAGAGACTGTAAGAGACTGCGGACGTGGCACAAGAGATGACCAGAGACTGCATACATGGCCCAAGAGACTGTCAGAGACTGCATACATGGCCCAAGGGACTATAAGAGACTGTGGACATGGCACAAGAGATTACCAGAGACTGTATACATGGCCCAAGAGACAGTAAGGACCGGAATATAGTGGACAGCAGGGGAATGTCATGCAGGTCCGCCCATGACAGTGTGTCAGGTGACACTTTTGCTTGTAAGGAGTTAACAAAGTTAGGGGTGGAGATCCCTGTGGGGCTAGGGGGAGCGACCATATAAGTAGGAGGGGCGGAGCCGGGAGGTCAGTGCGGGAAAGACTGAACATGAGGAGGCAGGTTTTTCCCCACCCACCCTCCCCTTTTTTGTATAGATTTAGACATGTACTAATGTTTGTTTGTCGTTTCAGGTCTTTGGAAGCATTCTCGTCATAACAGCTGGGGGGGTTGGCGTTGGTTGTTTGGTTGGTCAGTGACGGCAGCAGGTATACTGGTGGTAAGTGGGTGGGGGGCTCATCAATAGATGGCCCCTCCTTGTTACATCAAACGTTGTTGATGTATAATGGTATCGTGCACTGCGGGAATGTTGGTTATCGGGCGGTACGGTAGAGACCCATGGGTTTCTTTATCTCCCGCAGTGCCCCCTTGTGTTGATATCAGTTGATATCAGGTTGTGCTTCAAGCACTCAGCTCCGTCACTGACCAACATATATATGGGTTTTAACCTGTTTCTGTTTTGTTTTCAGCAGGGGGTCTGAAAGTGTTTATTGTTATTGTTATTTATGTTTATTTGTTTAATAAGAAACTGGAGTTCTTATTATTGGTATTTAAAATAAATAGCTGTTATGGCCAATTAACTCCATAACCAGTGTGGTCTCTCATTTATTAATTAAGTTAAGTCATGGGGTTTGTGGTCACAGCTAAGGGGTCTTATCAGGACTACACTAGTCATGTAAGAGACTGCGGACGTGGCACAAGAGATGACCAGAGACTGCATACATGGCCCAAGATACTGTCAGAGACTGCATACATGGCTCAAGAGACTAGGGACATGGCACAAGAGACTCTAAGAGACTGCATACATGTGGGGGTGACAAAGAGAGAGGGGGGGGGGTGACAGAGAGAGAGGGGTGGCAGAGAGAAAGGGGGTGACAGAGAGAGAGAGACAGAGGGGGTGACAGTGAGAGACATAGGGGGGTGACAGAGAGAGAGGAGTGTGACAGAGAGAGACAGAGGGGTGGGGTGGCAGAGAGAGGGGGTGAAAAAGACATAGGGGTGACAGAGAGAGAGGGGGTGACAGAGAGGGGTGATGGGGGGTCAGAGAGAGGGACCCCCTAGCCCTGTCTGCAGTCCCTCAAGTGCCCCTATGTCCCAGTGGTGTGTGTAATGCTCAGTACGGTACCTTGCATGCCAGTAGGATGTCCATGATGGCCAACAGCTGGCAAGACCCGTTTTCATTCTGGGTGAGGACAGGGCCGGCTGCCAGCGCTAGGATAAAGACCGAGTGGGGAACAAACTCCTGATCTGATCCCTGATTCCAGGGGGGGGGGGGCACTTGCCCCCCCTTGCCTCTACCTGCGGACGCCCATGTGTACATTGTATATCTGCTTTGCAGAAATGACACTCTTGTGTCTTCATAAATGATCTTCGCGGCGTGCGAGTTGGATTGGGCCCCGGAGCGCGCCAAATATGCACACAGCTGCATCCAGAATGATGAACTCCATACAATGTCCCATCTGCTGCTCTTGTGTTTATTTGTCTAAGTCACGGTGAACTACTTTACAAATAAAACAAGTGAAACGCTTGTTGCTTAAGAGAAGCGTGGAGATGACATCATACGACATGTGTCCACCACTTCTTGACACACTGCCAACATGTGAACAGGACGGGTGGGGGGTGGGCATCTCTATGGAGGTGAGGGGGATCATAAAATACCGGATGGAAGCTTCCTTCCCTGGATCAGATGGCAGACACGTGGGAGACCATACTATACATTTACTACATAAACTTTATACGCTTCTGTATAAAACACAACAAGCCGGGACAACGGCGGAAAAAGAAGAATTACAGGATTAAAGCATGTTTATAAAGAGCCTAATTATGATGTAGAGTTATTAACTCTCTTACTGTCCTTTAGAAGCCGTCTCAAATCTGCCCATCCCTGATTATTAAATGCTTTATATAAAGCATTATAAAATCTGTTCTCAGGATGCGATCATTAGGGAACAGCAGAATGGAGACTACCAGGGTGGTGATGTCATAGGATCATTCAGATAATGTAGTGAAAGCTGGCAGTGTGGTGATGTCATGTGATCATTCAGAACCAGCATAGCCAAAACTGCCAGGATGATGGCATCATGTGATCATACGAAACTAATGTAGTAAAAGATGGAAGTTTGGTGTTTTCATGTGATTATTTATAGCCAATGTAGAGGAAGCAGGCAGTGTGGTGATGTCATGTGATAATTTATAGCCAATGTGGAGGAAGCAGGCAGTATGGTGATGTCATGTGATAATTTATAGGCAGTGTGGAGGAAGCAGGCAGTGTGGTGATGTCATGTGATAATTTATAGCCAATGTGGAGGAAGCAGGCAGTGTGGTGATGTCATGTGATTATTTATAGCCAATGTGGAGGAAGCAGGCACTATGGTGATGTCATGTGATTATTTATAGGCAGTGTGGAGGAAGCAGGCAGTGTGGTGATGTCATGTGATTATTTATAGCCAATGTGGAGGAAGCAGGCAGTATGGTGATGTCATGTGATTATTTATAGCCAATGTAGAGGAAGCAGGCAGTGTGGTGATGTCATGTGATTATTTATAGCCAATGTAGAGGAAGCAGGCAGTGTGGTGATGTCATGTGATTATTTATAGCCAATGTGGAGGAAGCAGGCACTATGGTGATGTCATGTGATTATTTATAGGCAGTGTGGAGGAAGCAGGCAGTGTGGTGATGTCATGTGATTATTTATAGCCAATGTGGAGGAAGCAGGCAGTATGGTGATGTCATGTGATTATTTATAGCCAATGTGGAGGAAGCAGGCACTATGGTGATGTCATGTGATTATTTATAGCCAATGTAGAGGAAGCAGGCAGTGTGGTGATGTCATGTGATTATTTATAGCCAATGTAGAGGAAGCAGGCAGTGTGGAGATGGCGTGTGATTATTTATAGCCAATGTAGAGGAAGCAGGCAGTGTGGAGATGTCATGTGATTATTTAGAGCCAATGTAGAGGAAGCAGGCACTATGGTGATGTCATGTGATTATTTATAGCCAATGTAGAGGAAGCAGGCAGTGTGGTGATGTCATGTGATTATTTATAGCCAATGTAGAGGAAGCAGGCACTATGGTGATGTCATGTGATTATTTATAGGCAGTGTGGTGATGTCATGTGATTATTTATAGGCAGTGTGGTGATGTCATGTGATTATGTATAGCCAATGTAGAGGAAGCAGGCAGTGTGGTGGTGTCATGTGATTATTTATAGCCAATGTGGAGGAAGCAGGCAGTGTGGAGATGTCATGTGATTATTTATTTTTGTTGCCAGCGGTTTAGACATTAATGGCTGTGTGTTGAGTTATTTTGAGGGAACAGCAAATGTACACTGTTATACAAGCTGTACACTCACTACTTTACATTGTAGCAAAGTGTCATTTCTTCAGTGTTGTCACATGAAAAGAGAAAATATTTACAAAAATGTGAGGGGTGTACTCACTTGTGTGAGATACTGTATATATACACGCGATTTGACACTTTCGGGTAGGGGGCACACATGTGAGCCACCACCGGCACACTTCCGCTGTCATTATACACAGTGGAAACCAATCGGTGGGGTCAGGGGCGGACTGACAACTCATGGGGTCCCCGGGCAATAGGAGATTATGGGGCCCCCGGGCAATAGGAGATTATGGGGCCCCCGGGCAATCAGAGATTATGGGGCCACAGTATACACACACACAGTATACAATCACACAGTATACACATACATGTACACACAGTATACACAGACATGTTTCTATTGGCTGAGAAGATACTGGAGAGGTGGGGCAGCTATAATCTTGGGATTTTTAGACCAAAGGATGTCGGTAAGGGACATTTCAGAAACAGATGTAAAAAAAACACTGATTTTTACATACTGTCCCTGGTTATACTGAGGCTGGCAACCCTGATGGGGCCCCCTAGTGGCCCGGGGCCCTCGGGAAGTGCCCGAGTGGCCAAATGGTCAGTCCGCCCCTGTGCCGGGTACTCATTGTCCTCCGGCACCTGCCGATCGTCGGGCAGAGAGATAGAACTGCGATCAGATCACGGTTCTGACAGCGGGGAAGAGATGAGGTTTGTGTCCCTGCAAAGCAGTGAATAAATTTCATCTCTTCCTCTAGTAAAAGCACCTCCCCCACCGTTCTGCCCACCGGGCTTCTATTGAGTTTACTTATGTTTATGTGCTTGAAATAATGCTTGAAATAACATGTTAGTTTTCTTGATGTCCACCAAGCTAGTTATATGCAAAGCGCAGGTGCCACCTACTGTTCCCTTTTCTGGTATAGCTTTGCTGTTTATAGAAATGACATATTGTATTCTCTTAGAATGTGTTAATAAAGTTGTTAGGAACCAGTGCATTCTGGGAGAATTCTCTAGAGGAATCTTCCATTTTAAGAATCTTCAGGAACAGGAAGGCATGTTTTCTTCTCTCGCCATCACCCCTCAGCGAGCTTAAAAAGTGAGTTCTTATCATCTAATTCTTCGCATTGTTCCTTTATTACATGCAAAATTGTACTGATTGATGTTTATTTTATCAATTTGTAGTCTCACTTGGCTTGTTCCAATAAATCTAAGATCAAAGAAATATGGTATCTGAAGTTTATGGAGCAGGAAGGTTTTGCTCTCTGTCCTAGAGACAGAACAGAAACAAGAAAAACAGAAGGGCGCACCGACCTTTGTGCATTACCACTAAAAAGGTTTTATTAAAATATATAAAAACAGCAAAAAAACTACTCACAAACGAGTACACGGTATAGGCAAAAACATGGATGGATGCAAAGGCAGATCCCCATTCTGCCTCTCTTTCCCGCAGCATGTGGCGGGCACGTGCCCGCATAAGCTAGTGCATGGACCGGACTTGCTAGTGCATGGATGGCGACACAGGGGAAACAACCTGCCACAGTATAACTGTGACGGTGGTCGGGAACAGGTTAAGGGTTACACTCTCTGTTGCACAAAAATACAACTCTTCTTTGGTTTTGAAGACCAGGCCTCACCTCCATCCATGGCTGTAGTTTTCAGATCACTTCAGAAACTTCCTGGTAGACAGAGGACAGACACACAGGCTGGTCCATCCTGTGTGTCTGTCCTCTGTCTACCAGGAAGTTTCTGAAGTGATCTGAAAACTACAGCCATGGATGGAGGTGAGGCCTGGTCTTCAAAACCAAAGAAGAGTTGTATTTTTGTGCAACAGAGAGTGTAACCCTTAACCTGTTCCCGACCACCGTCACAGTTATACTGTGGCAGGTTGTTTCCCCTGTGTCGCCATCCATGCACTAGCAAGTCCGGTCCATGCACTAGCTTATGCGGGCACGTGCCCGCCACATGCTGCGGGAAAGAGAGGCAGAATGGGGATCTGCCTTTGCATCCATCCATGTTTTTGCCTATACCGTGTACTCGTTTGTGAGTAGTTTTTTTGCTGTTTTTATATATTTTAATAAAACCTTTTTAGTGGTAATGCACAAAGGTCGGTGCGCCCTTCTGTTTTTCTTGTTTCTGTAGTGTTGTGAACACCCATTGTTCAAAGGAGGGCTGCAAGATTTTGGACATTACCTTGAGGAATTGCACTTATATCCTTTTTTACGAAGCAAGAGACTAGACACCAGAGCGCAGGAGAATTTGTCGTATGTTTGCTAGAGACAGAACACCCACTACAGTAAAACACATGATGTTAGCCCCCTACTGGCAGTGTCATTAGTACAGTGACAGTGCATATTTTTAGCACTGATCACTGTATTAGTGTCACTGGTTCCCACAAAGTGTCAAAAGTGTCAGCTAGTGTCAGATTGTCCGCTGCAATATCGCAGTCCTGCTATAAGTCGCTGATCATGACCATTTCTAGTCAATAAATAAATAAAAATCCCATAGTTTGTAGACACTACAACTATATATATTTTTTTCAAAATCATCGGCCTTTTTTTTTATAACGCAAAAAATGAAAACCGCAGAGGTGATCAAATATCTTCAA
>CM053028.1:17843706-17883706 GCA_028564925.1 Lithobates sylvaticus
CGTGCAGTTCGTTTCCTTCCAAATCAAAATTTAGACAGTCTTTTTTTTTTTTTTTTTTTTTGGAAATTCGGATGTATCCAAGTTTCTGAATTACAATAACAACGAATCCGAAATAACGAAACAAAATTCAAATCGAATTAGAAAAAACTAATTCAAATTGGAAATCAAATTCGAAAACAAGAATGGAATAAAATAGAACAGAAAATAAAGGAATAGACTAGAAAAGAAAAAAAAGAAAGTAATAGAATAGAGTAAAACAGAAAAAAAGAGAATAGAAAATAAAAGAATAGGATAAAATATAATATAAAATAAAGGTATATGATATAAAAGAATAGAACAGAATAGAATAGAAAAGAACAGACAATAATAGAATAGAATAGAATAAAAAATAGAAAATAATAGAATAGAGTAGAAAAAAATAGAATAAAATAGAATAAAAATAGAAAAATAGAATAAAGTAAAAAAGAACAGAATAAAAAATGTAAAAAATAGAATAGCATAAAATAGAGAATAACTGTCTTCCGAAATTCGAATTTTAAATAGAATAAATTTGAATAGAATAGAAAAGAATAGAATAAAAAAGAATAGAATGCAAAATAACGGAAGAGAACAAAAAAGAATAGAAAAAAATAGATAAAGACTAGAATTGAATAGAATAAAATAGAAAGAATATTACTGTCTTCTGAAATTAGAATTTTGAATAGAATAGATTAGAATAGAATAGGAAAAAATAGACTAGAAAATAAGAGGTATTAAAAAAAATAGAATAGAAAAGAAAAGAAAAAACAATAAAATAGAAAGAATATACCCATCTTCCGAAATTCAAATTTCAAATAGAATTTTTTTAAATTTGAATTCCAATTTGAATTCTCATGACGATTCG
Organism: Lithobates sylvaticus; assembly: GCA_028564925.1. Lineage (NCBI taxonomy): Eukaryota > Metazoa > Chordata > Amphibia > Anura > Ranidae > Lithobates > Lithobates sylvaticus. Next base: position 17,844,590 of record CM053028.1, read on the forward strand.
AATTTGGATGGCAATTTGAATTTAGGGTGTAGCAGGGGGTAAGAATTGTTCTAGGAGGAAAAAATTGTTGGGGGGGGGGGTTTCATGATGACAGGAGACAGGGTGGGGTTTTTGTGATCATGTGACCGCCATGATTGGCAGTCACGGCAGTCACATGATCGGAAAGCTCCCAATGGCAAACAGCAATCGGGAGCTTTCTGTTAGCCGCCGGTAACCGCGCCGGGAGCGCGCAGGACGAGCACTCTCGGCACAGCTGTTTTTTCACGAATGCCCTCAAATATGCCGCCGCTCGGTCCCAAGGCCCCACCGGCCGAGAGGCCGCATATTTGCGTGCGGCCGGTGCCAAGAGGTGCCAAGAGGTTGAAGACCCCGGGAACGGGCACTTCTAATGGAAACAGCAAAAGAAAGAACAGAAAAGTTAGGCACCTGCCGTAGTCCCTTTAGGACGCCCAGCGCCCCCCGGTTTTGGTATCTCTGACACCTTGACAACCGCTTCATTGCTAGAGCGAGGTGAAGGTCAGGAAAACCGCACACTCGGGGCCCGGAGCCAAGGGAAGCAATCGACGGACGCGGAGGAATGCAATAAAAGGGAACAGAAAGTAAACTGTTTATTTGTGGAGTCAGAGCCAATGTCAGCACATAAGGCGCTGAGCCGGACGGATAATTAAACTGCTGAGAACGCCACTAACACCGCTCTCCTCTCATATCCTCATAAATATTGGGACATCGACACAATTCTAATCTTTTTGGCTCTATACACCACCACAATGAATTTGAAATTAAAACGAACAAGATGTGCTTTAACTGCAGACTTTCAGCTTTAATTTGAGGGTATTTACATCCAAATCAGGTGAACGGAGTAGGAATTACAACAGTTTGTATATGTGCCTCCCACTTTTTAAGGGACCAAAAGTAATGGGACAATTGGCTGCTCAGCTGTTCCATGGCCAGGTGTGTGTTTATTCCCTCATTATCCCATTTACAAGGAGCAGATAAAAGGTCCAGGGTTCATTTCAAGTGTGCTATTTGCATTTGGAACCTGTTGCTGTCGACTCTCAATATGAGTTCCAAAGAGCTGTCACTATCAGTGAAGCCATCATTAGGCTGAAAAAAACAAAACAAACCCATCAGAGAGATAGCAAAAACATTAGGTGTGGCCAAATCAACTGTTTGGAACATGCTTAAAAACAAAGAACACACCGGTGAGCTCAGCAACACCAAAGGACCCGGGAGACCACGGAAAACAACTGTGGTGGATGACCGAAGAATTCTTTCCCTGGTGAAGAAAACACCCTTCACAACCGTTGGGCAGATCAAGAGCACTCTCCAGGAGGTAGGTGTATGTGTGGAACACTCTCCGGGAGGTAGGTGTATGTGTGGAACACTCTCCAGGAGGTAGGTGTATGTGTGGAACACTCTCCAGGAGGTAGGTGTATGTGAGGAACACTCTCCAGGAGGTAGGTGTATGTGTGGAACACTCTCCGGGAGGTAGGTGTATGTGTGGAACACTCTCCAGGAGGTAGGTGTATGTGTGGAACACTCTCCAGGAGGTGGGTGTATGTGTGGAACACTCTCCAGGAGGTAGGTGTATGTGTGGAACACTCTCCAGGGGGTAGGTGTATGTGTGGAACACTCTCCGGGAGGTAGGTGTATGTGTGGAACACTCTCCAGGAGGTAGGTGTATGTGTGGAACACTCTCCGGGAGGTAGGTGTATGTGTGGAACACTCTCCGGGAGGTAGGTGTATGTGTGGAACACTCTCCAGGGGGTAGGTGTATGTGTGGAACACTCTCCAGGGGGTAGGTGTATGTGTGGAACACTCTCCAGGGAGGTAGGTGTATGTGTGGAACACTCTCCAGGAGGTAGGTGTATGTGTGGAACACTCTCCAGGAGGTAGGTGTATGTGTGGAACACTCTCCGGGAGGTAGGTGTATGTGTGGAACACTCTCCGGGAGGTAGGTGTATGTGTGGAACACTCTCCAGGAGGTAGGTGTATGTGTGGAACACTCTCCAGGAGGTAGGTGTATGTGTGGAACACTCTCCGGGAGGTAGGTGTATGTGTGGAACACTCTCCAGGAGGTAGGTGTATGTGTGGAACACTCTCCGGGAGGTAGGTGTATGTGTGGAACACTCTCCAGGAGGTCGGTGTATGTGTGGAACACTCTCCGGGAGGTAGGTGTATGTGTGTCAACAATCAAGAGAAGACTTCACCAGAGTGAATACAGAGGGTTCACCACAAGATGGAAACCATTGGTGAGCCTCAAAAACAGGAAGGCCAGATTAGAGTTTGCCAAACAACATCTAAAAAAGCCTTCACAGTTCTGGAAGAACATCCTATGGACAGATGAGACCAACATCAACTTGTACCAGAGTGATGGGAAGAGAAGAGTATGGAGAAGGAAAGGAACTGCTCATGATCCAAAGCATACCACCTCATCAGTGAAGCATGGTGGTGGTAGTGTCATGGCGTGGGCATGTATGGCTGCCAATGGAACCGGTTCTCTTGTATTTATTGATGATGTGACTGCTGACAAAAGCAGCAGGATGAATTCTGAAGTGTTTCGGGGAATATTATCTGCTCATATTCAGCAAAATGCTTCAGAACTCATTGGACGGAGCTTCACAGTGCGGATGGACAATGACCCGAAGCATACTGCGAAAGCAACCAAAGAGTTTTTTAAGGAAAGAAGTGGAATGTTATGCAATGGCCAAGTCAATCACCTGACCTGAATCCGATTGAGCATTTCACTTGCTGAAGACAAAACTGAAGGGAAAATGCCCCAAGAACAAGCAGGAACTGAAGACAGTTGCAGTAGAGGCCTGGCAGAGCATCACCAGGGATGAAACCCGGCGTCTGGTGATGTCTATGCGTTCCAGACTTCAGGCTGTAATTGACTGCAAAGGATTTGCAACCAAGTATTAAAAAGTGAAAGTTTGATGGATGATTGTTAATCTGGCCCATTACTTTTGGTCCCTTTAAAAGGTGGGAGGGACATATACAAACCGTTGTAATTCCTACACCGTTCACCTGATTTGGATGTAAATACCCTCAAATTAAAGCTGAAAGTCTGCAGGTAAAGCACATCTTGTTCGTTTCATTTCAAATCCATTGTGGTGGTGTATAGAGCCAAAAAGATTAGAATTGTGTCCCAATATTTATGGACCTGACCGTAATTAAGCCAAATAAAAGTCATCATAATATCACATCTTTAACCTCCTTGCGACCGCCGGCTGTCAAATGACGGCCAGGCGGCGCAGCTCCTCCCCTTGTGAGTCCCCTCCCCCCACAGTAAGAATCACTCTTAGGGAACATAATTAACCCCTCCCCGCCCCCTAGTGGTTAACCCCTTCACTGCCAGCGTCATTTATACAGGAATCAATGCATTTAAATAGCATTGATTGCTGTATAAATGACAATGGTGCCAAAAATGTGTCAAAAATGTCCGATGTGTCCGCCATAATTTCGCAGTCACAATAAAAATCGCTGATCACCGCCATTACTAGTAAAAAAAAAAATATTAATAAAAATGCTATAAAAAAAACTATCCCCTATTTTGTAAACGCTATAACTTTTGCGCAAACTAATCAATAATCAATAATTGCGATTTTTTTTTTTTACCAAAAATATGTAGAAGAATACGTATCGGCCTAAACTGAGGAAAAAAAATGTTTTTTTATATATTTTTTTGGGGATATTTAGTAGCAAAAAGTAAAAAATATTGTTTTTTTTTTTTTTAATTTGTCGCTCTTCTTTTGTTTATTGCGCAAAAAATAAAAAACGCAGAGGTGATCAAATACCACCAAAAGAAAGCTCTATTTGTGGGGAAAAAATGATAACAATTTCATTTGGGTACAGTGTCGTATGACCGCGCAATTGTCATTCCAAGTGCGTCAGCGCTGAAAGCTGAAAAATGGCTCTGTCAGGAAGGGGGTGAAAATGCCCTGTACTGAGGTGGTTAATGTTCAAATTTCTTAAAAGATTACAAAAAAATAATTACATTAAAATCACATTATCTTTTAAAAAGTTATCACGTCTACAAACTATAGGATATTTATTTATATATTTTTTTTACTAGTAATGGCGGCGATCAGCGATTTTTAGCGGGACCGCGACATTGCGGCATACAAATCGGACACCTAACTGACACTTTTTGGGGACCAGTGATACCAATACAGTGATCAGTGCTAAAAAAAACTGCACTGTCACTGTACTAATGACACTAGCTGGGAATGGATTAACATCAGGGGCGATCAAAGGGTTAAGTGTGTCCCTAGGGGGTGCTTTATAACTGTGGTGGGGGGAGGTGCTTTGACTGGGGGAAAACAGAGATCCGTGTTTCTGCTACAAGACACAAGATCTCCATTTTCCCCTCTGGCAGAGCGGCGATCTACCTTGTTAACTGCAGACTGCAGTTCCGCCTCTCCTCAGAACGATCGGCAGGTCATTTCCCTTTCATTTTCAATCTGCAGCTCTGTGATTTTCTGTAAAATTCAATATGGCCGCCTGGAGGCGTTCTGTACACAGATAGTACACAGAAGGCCCCCCAGAAACATAATGTCCTGCTTCTGTGATTGGCTTACTGATTTTCCCAGAAGACTGCACTAAGATACAAGTCAGGTTTTGGGCATCCCCTGCAACAAAAATTAAATTTTTGATGCACTTGCCACTTTCCTTCCTCATTAGAGCCCTGCAGGTGCAGCAGCTGATTGATAATTATAAAGTCACTGCCATACAGATTCACTCTGAACATGGACACAGAGAAACAAACAGCTATTTCTTCAGAATAACAAAAGGTAGGAATCTTCAACGAAGTTTGTTAAAATCCAGTGGCGCCCGCCCTAGGTTGGTAGTCGGCACTTACCCCATTGGTTTGCGGCGAACAGTGTCCTCTTCTCCTCCGTGCTTCTCCTCCCTCCTCCTAGGTTTCCACTAGGATCGCCTGTCCTTTCAGCCAATCGGGTGACGGGTCTCAAAATCCGCTTCTTGATTGGCCGGGGGGGGGGGAGGATCAGTATTGCAATAGCGAATATTCATTCGCTATTGTCACACAACTGGGTGGGCTCGGAGCGCAGTGCTCTGCGCCCGAGCCCACCCTTTTTTGAAGCCTATTAGAGCCTCAGGCTCTAATCACGTGCTTCAAAAAAACACCCCCCCATTGGAATTCACACATCGATAGGAAGGAGGGGGGGGTGGCACCCGTGCCCCCCTAATGAATGGGCCACCGCTGTAAAAATCCCTGGAATGTAAATAGATCACCCAGAGGGGAAAGGGTTTTCTCAACAAACGTGGCGTTACTCTTTAAATTTAATTTTGTATATCAGACGTGTAATCAGCATCCTTGCTGAACAGCTACTGTGATAAAACCAGTTAGCAACACAGAATATCTGGTTCGTTAAGGTTCACTTCAGAGCCGTGCTTGCTTTGTGCACTGGTCCAAATCCTTTGGTGGAGGGGGGATTATGGTGTTGGGGGTGGAGGGGGGATTATGGTGTTGGGGGTGGAGGGGGATTATGGTGTTGGGGGGGTTGGGGGTGGAGGGGGGATTATGGTGTGGGGGTTGTTTTTCAGGGGTTGGGTTTGGCCCTTTAGTTCCAGTGAAGAGAACTCTTAAGGCGTCAGCATACCAAGACATTTTGGAGAATTTCATGCTCCCAACTTTGTGGGAACAGTTTGGGGATGGCCCCTTCCTGTGCACAAAGCAAGGTCCATAAAGACATGGATGAGTAGTATGTGCTAATTAACCCTGCAATTGAATGAAGGAGTCCGGTGTTGATTTAGATAATTAGCTCATGCTAATTAGGTTAGGTTTTTAGTCATCCGGCTGTATATATGTGTGTGACATCTCAAATAAAAGCTATTCCTGATGTACTCCAAGACTGGTGCTGTCTAGTTCTTGGGGGCTCCTATAGCCAGATCCATTGGACTCATGTTCCAGGACTTAGGAAGCATTTACGGCGGACACCTTGAGTACAGGATCCGTCACAAGCGAGTTTTGGGTGGAGGAACTTGACTGGCCTGCACAGAGTCCTGACCTCAACCCGGTAGAACACCTTCGGAATGAATTAGAGCGGAGACTGCAAGCCAGGCCTTTATGTCCAACATCAGTGCCTGACCTCACAAATGTGCTTCTGGAAGAACGGTCAAACATTCCCATAGACACTCCTAAACCTTGTGGACAGCCTTCCCAGAAGAGTTGAAGCTGTTATAGCTGTAAAGGGTCAATATAGAACCCTACGGACTAATGCCCCGTACACACGGTCGGATTTTTCCGACGGAAAATGTCCTATCGGACAATGTTGTCGGAAATTCCGACCGTGTGTGGGCTCCATCGGACTTTTTCCGTCGGATTTTCCGCCGGACAAAGTTTTATCTCCTGCTCTCAAATTTTCCGACAACAAAGTCCTATCGGACTTTTTCCGATCGTGTGTAGCGAATTCCGACGGACAAAGTGCCACGCGTGCTCAGATCACATTACAAGACCAAAGCGTAGTAGTCCCGTCGTACGCAACGAACGTCACCCCATTCAGGATGATCGAACTTTGTCCGACCGTGTGTATGCAACACCAGTGTCGGACAAAATCCGTCGGAAAAAATCTGACGGATTTTGTGGTCGGAATTTCCGACCGTGTGTACGGGGCATAAAGCCCAATACACACGGTCGGATTTTCCGATGGATTCTGTCCTATCGGACAATGTTGTCGGAAATTCCGACCGGGTGTAGGCTCCATCGGACATTTACCATCGGATTGTCCAACGGACAAAGTTGTATCTCCTGCTCTATAAATTTTCCGACAACAAACCAATTCCGATCGTGTGTAGCGAATTCCGACGGACAAAGTGCCACGCATGCTCAGATCACATTACAAGACCAAAGCTATTGGCTACTAGCCTCTACGTAGTCCCGTCGTAGGCAACAAACGTCACCACCTTCAGGATGATCGGATTTTCCGACAACTTTGTCCGACCGTGTGTCAGCAACACCAGTGTCGGACAAAATCCGTCGGACAAAAATCAGACGGATTTTGTGGTCGGAATTTCCGACCGTGTGTACGGGGCCTTAGACTGGGATGCCATTAAAGTTCATGTGCGTGCTCAAGGTATTGGTGTCCCAATACTTTTGACAATATAGTGCATATTGAGAATCCCCAGGCAGCTACTGTGCTAAAGATCCTCGGTCGGAGCTGAGCGGAGCGCACGTAGCACAGCAGCATGTGTGTCGTGTAAGTAGCGGGCATTGACAGGCGGTGCTCTGCCCGTACTGTATACAAAGTCCTGGAGGCGCGGGGGAAGGAGGACGCTCCATTAGAAATTCACAGATCTGCCTGAAAGTCTCTTTGCTCTTATAGAAATATTTAGAAAGATGAAAGGGACTATATACAACCCGGACGGCAGAGAAGTGGCATATTAGGCCGGGGAGCTCACGTACTCCACGCTTTGATTACTTCCTTTTTAAACATCACGTTGTGTGTATCGTTTAGAAGTAAATTGTTTTATCTTGTGTCGGGGACTTGGTATGGTTCGGCTCCAGGTGGAGTCAAGTGTGGCCCCTCCGGAGGTCAGCTAAGGTGAAGGGGAAGAGCTGTAACCCCTTCTCTGCCGCCCGCCTCTATCCTGCCGCACCAGGCGTACTGCAGTGCCGAATTGCATTTTGGGAGTTGAAGGCAACTACGATGGTTCATCGGCTTCATCCAACACCGGCTGCAGGTTACCGATGGCAGGAGATTGTGGGAACAGTACAGCTTTCATCTTTATCCTCCTGAATGGTGGTGGTCATATGGCACCAGTAGGGTAAGACAGCGGGCGGAACGTGCAGGAGAGGAGAGCAGAGGGTAGGACAGCGGGCATTATGTACAGGAGAGGAGTGTGGAGGGTTTGACAGCCAGTGTATGTCCAGAAGAGCAGTGCAGAGGATATGACAGCATACGGTGTGTGCAAGAGAGGAAAGCAGAGAGTATAACAGTGGGCAGTATGTACAGGAAAGCAGTGTGGAGGGTATGACAGCGGGCAGTATGTACAAGAATAGAGTGTGGAGGGTATGACAGTGGGCAGTATGTACAGGAAAGGAGTGTGGAGGGTATGACAGCAGGCGGTGTGTGCAAGAGAGGAAAGCAGAGAGTATGACAGTGGGCAGTATGTACAGGAAAGGAGTGTGGAGGGTATGACAGCGGGCAGTATGTACAGGGAAGGAGTGTGGAGGGTATGACAGCGGGCAGTATGTACAAGAATAGAGTGTGGAGGGTATGACAGTGGGCAGTATGTACAGGAAAGGAGTGTGGAGGGTATGACAGCAGGCGGTGTGTGCAAGAGAGAAAAGCAGAGAGTATGACAGTGGGCAGTATGTACAGGAAATGAGTGTGGAGGGTATGACAGCGGGCAGTATGTAGAAGAATAGAGTGTGGAGGGTATGACAGCGGGCAGTATGTACAGGGAAGGAGTGTGGAGGGTATGACAGCGGGCAGTATGTACAGGGAAGGAGTGTGGAGGGTATGACAGCGGGCAGTATGTACAGGGAAGGAGTGTGTAGGGTATGACAGTGGGCAGTATGTAGAGGAAAGGAGTGTGGAGGGTATGACAGTGGGAAGTATGTACAAGAAAGGAGTGTAGAGGGTATGACAGTGGGCAGTATGTACAGGAAAGGAGTGTGGAGAGTATGACAGCCTGGGAAAGGAGTGTGGAGAGTATGACAGTGGGCAGTATGTACAGGAAGGGAGTGTGGAGGGTATGACAGTGGGCAGTATGTACAAGAAAGGAGTGTGGAGGGTGTGACAAAGAGCAGTATGTACAGGAAAGGAGTGTGTAGGGTATGACAGTGGGCAGTATGTAGAGGAAAGGAGTGTGGAGGGTATGACAGTGGGAAGTATGTACAAGAAAGGAGTGTAGAGGGTATGACAGTGGGCAGTATGTACAGGAAAGGAGTGTGGAGAGTATGACAGCCTGGGAAAGGAGTGTGGAGAGTATGACAGTGGGCAGTATGTACAGGAAGGGAGTGTGGAGGGTATGACAGTGGGCAGTATGTACAGGAAAGGAGTGTGGAGGGTATGACAGTAGTGGGAAGTAGGTACAGGAAAGGAGTGTGGAGGGTATGACAGTTGACAGTATGTACAAGAAAGGAGTGTGGAGGGTATGACAGTGGGCAGTATGTACAAGAATAGAGTGTGGAAGGTATGACAGTGGGCAGTATGTACAGGAAAGGAGTGTGGAGGTTACGACAGTGGGCAGTATGCACAGGAAAGGAGTGTGGAGGGTATGACAGTTGACAGTATGTACAAGAAAGGAGTGTGGAGGGTATGACAGTGGGCAGTATGGAAAGGAGTGTGGAGGCTACGACAGTGGGCAGTATGGAAAGGAGTGTGGAGGCTATGACAGTGGGCAGTATGTACAGGAAAGGAGTGTGGAGGGTATGAGAGTGGGCAGTATGTACAGGAAAGGAGTGTGGAGGGTATGAGAGTGGGCAGTATGTATAGGAAAGGAATGTGAAGGGTATGACACTCAGCAGTGTGTACGGGAAAGGAGTGTGGAGGGTATGACAGCGGACAGCATGTGCAGGAGAGGAGTGCAAAGGATATAACGGGGCAGTAGGTACAGGAGAGGAGTCTGGAAGGTATGACAGTATGTGTGAGAGAAAAGTGCAGAGGGTATGAAAGCAAGCAGTGTGTGCAGGAGAGAAGTGCAAGGGGTGTGAAAAGGGTAATATGTGCAGGAGAGGAGTGCAGAGATTACGATAGCAGGCAGTATAGTCAGTAGAGGAGTGTAGAGGGTATGACAGTGGGCTGTGTGTCTTAGGAGAGGAGTGTTCAGACAACCCAATTTCCCCTCTTTCCCGGAAACACTGAGAATTCCACTAAAACATCCACGTTATCCCCAGAACCTCAATGATGGGAAATGCATAGTGTAGATGAGCACTTGGCACACACTCACTTCCAAGCACATATTTTTGCACATCCATGTTCAACGTGACCTCATCGTTATTCAGCTTTAATCGAAAAGAAAAGAAAAGAAAAAAAAAACAGTTGGAAATAAGATGCTGATTACTTGCAGTCAGGTGACATTTCTCAGAATGACATCATTGTGTTTAGTGTAAATTTCCATCTGGAATGTTTACCAACACAGTAACAAGTCTCTGAACAGTAGGGCAGAGTGCATCACAACACAGCAATCCTTTGGCTGCTCTTTATAAATTGTCTTTTGTGAGTTACTTGAAGGAGGGAAGGAGCTGCACATGATACAAAACTTAAACATAGGGCTCCACATCCCACCATTAACCCAAAACCTAAATGTGGTACCCCACCATCCCGCCATTAACCCAAATATAAACGTGGCGTCCCACCATTCCGTCATTAACCCAAAACCTAAACATGGTACCCCACCATCCCATCATTAACCCAATTCTAAACATGGTACCCCACCATCCCGCCATTAACCCAAAACCTAAACGTGGTACCCCACCATCCCACCATTAACCCAAAACCTAAACATGGTACCCACCACCATCCCGCCATTAACCCAAATATAAACGTGGTGCCCCACCATCCCGCCATTAACCCAAAACCTAAACATGTTGCCCCAGCATCCCACCATTAACCCACAACCTAAACCTGGTGCCCCACAATTTCGCCATTAACCCACAACCTAAACACGTTGCTCCAGGATCTTGCCGTTAGCCCACAACCTAAACATGGTGCTCCACATCCTGCCATTAACCCAAAACCTAAACATTGTGATGCACCATCCCCCCCCCATTAACCCAAAACCAAGCGTCTTGAGGCGATTCAGTTCGCATTTGCAACGCTATACAAACCATTCATTCATTCACCATCCCACCATTAACCCAAAACCTAAACATGGTGCCCCACCATTCCACCATTAACCCAAAAACTAAACATGGTGCCCCACTATTCCACCATTAACCCAAAAACTAAACATGGTGCCCCACCATTAACCCAAAACCTAAACATGGTGCTCCACACCCTGCCATTAACCCAAAACCTAAACATGGTGACGCACCATCCCGCTATTACCCAAAACTTAAACATGGTGCCCCAACATCCTGCTATTATGCCAAAACATAAACATGGCGCTCCACATCCCGCCATTAACCCAACACCAAAACACAGTGCTCCACAATCCCGTCATTAACCCAAAACCTAAACATGGTGCTCCACATTCCACCATTACCCCAAAACCTAACCTTGTTGCCCCACCATCCCACTATTACCCAAAATGTAAACGTGGTGCCCCACCATTAACCCAAAACCTAAACATGTATCCCACTATTACCCAAAACCTAAACATGGTGCTCCACATCCCGCCATTAACCCAACACCTAAACACAGTGCGCCACATCCCGCCATTAACCCAAAACCTAAACATGGTGCCCCACCATCCCGCCATTAACCTAAACACGGTGCCCCGCCCTTAACCCAAAACCTAAACATGGTGTCCCCTCACCGCCACCCCATTAACCCAAAACCTAAACACGGTGCCCCACCATCCCCCCCATTAATCCAAAACCTAAACATGGTGGCCCACCATCCCGCGATTAACCCAAAACCTAAACATTATGCTCCATGATCCTGTCATTAACCCAAAACATAAACATCGTGCTCCACCATCCCCCCATTAACCCAAAACCCAAACATGGTGCTCCACATCTCACCATTAACCCAAAACATAAACATTGTGCTCCACCATCCCCCCATTAACCCAAAACCAAAACATGGTGCTCCACCATCCCCCCATTAACCCAAAACCCAAACATGGTGCTCCACATCTCGCCCTTAACCCAAAACCCAAACATGATGCCCCACCATCCTGCCATTAACCCAAAACCCAAACATGGTGCTCTACCATCCCGCCATTAACCCTTCTCATCTCAGCCTGCATTTTATCTGTGTGAAGAGCACTAGGTGATATGTAATCTGTTGTATTTGGTCTTTGCTCTACTTTCCTATTTTCAGAGTATTAATCAGGTCAAAGGGTGAACATTCCTACAGAACCCATCTCTTCATATCTGAGAAGATTATATGGAGCAAAGAGCAATACATGGCGAACAAGGACCATTACACATCATAATAACAGCAATGCGTGGCAGAGCCAAGGGTACACCATCTGGAAGACATGTTCCATAGAATGCAGCAAACACCACACCAAATGAATTAACTTCCCGATTACCAAGAATAGTGAGAACAATGGCAATGATGAGCTTTAGTGCCAGGCTACAGCCAAAACAAAATAAAGGGGTTGTGCACTTAGGATGTGAGTTTTAGCCCAATAAGTGTGTAAGCTCCTCTGGTACCCTAAAACGATATAAATGTATAATAATCATAGTTTAGTGCTCTCTGTATAGCATTGCAGAATTTAGAATTAGTAGAAAGTAGAATTTTAGAGCTTTGTATGATAATAGTGTTTTCCTGTGGGGGGGACATTAGAGTGTCAATTTTTGTTTATTAAAAAATCATACAAACATACAGCATTATTAAAAACATATTTACGCAAAAATAAACAACAACTAAACAAAAACAAGCGTGCTTACATCAACAAGTAAAGAAAACCGTTTCCTGACAAGATAACATAGAAAGAAACATATTTTAATGACAACAAAAAAGAGACTACAAACCCCGAACCTCAACCTAAACACAATCCAGGCTAAGAAACATTTTGAGATCTAATCGCCATCAGGATGCGATTCCAAAACCCCCCCTATAACCCCTTCCCCCGCATCATTCACCCCGACTTCCACATCATTCACCTTGCATTCTGCACCAGCCACTCTCATTCCCTTCACCCCCCCCCCCCGCCATCATTCAATCCATCCCTCACTCCACCCCTCGGTGTCTGCCGACCTCCAGCCACACTTCTGCCACGCCGAGGAGGAGGGGTTGGCACCACCATACATGCTGGTCCAGCACCATCCACTGCCTTCACTACACTAGGAGAAACAATAGGTGCAGACACAGACTTGACAACCACACTTTCTGACACTGAGTGGGAGACCACAGACTGGGGGGACACTGACACCACAGATGGCCTAACAGACACAGATTCTGACGGGACAGAGACACCAGGATTCCCCGGTACAACCTCCGCCAACTCAGACTCTTCTCTATCCAGATGGAAAAATTCCTCCACCAACTCTGGCTTATTGTGCAAAGCCTCAGGGCACCAGCTATAAGGGTGACCAACCTTATCACATAGGTTACATTTAATGATGTTACAGTCCCTCGCCAGATGCCCCAGATCCTGGCACAAAGAGCACTTCTGTTTCCGACAGTTAAAGAGGAAGTAAACCTCTTTTACAACTTTAGCTTACAGGTAAGCCTATATTAAGGCTTACCTGTAGCTAACAGGGATATCTCCTAAACCTGCACGGTTTAGGAGATATACCTGTATTTGCATATGCCGACGTCATGCGGCACATGCGCACTAGCGACAACTGAAGCATCAGCGATATATGCCGATGCTTCAGTTGTTATATGCCGCTCTCGTGCGCGTGACGTCATCGCGGCTCTGGCAAATCACAGCGCCGGAGCCGCGATACCCGGAAGTCCGGGAGAAGATGTCGGCGGTCAGAGGGGGAGAAGAGGACCGATGCCGAGGCTTCGATTTCAGGTAAGTGATGCACAATTAGCTAGTATGCTATGCATACTAGCTAATTATGCCTTGTCTTGCAGGTTTTTTTTATTTTTCGATTTTTTCAAGAGGGTTTACTTCCTCTTTAAAGGAGAAATGTCACTTGACTCCACATTTATGGCACAGCTTAGGTTGACCAGGGTAGAAGACAGTAATCCTATCTCTACCAATAAAGGCAGAGGAGGGCAAATGCTAGACCACATTCCCACACACACTTAGCCTCATTGACACTGACCATCCACCCGTCCAGATTCCTTTCTCATCCACAATCATTTTTAGGGGACACAACATTTCACCAAACCTCCTTAACCAGACCCATAAAACTTTAGGGGGTATAGACTCATTCCTAGTCTGGATAGTCACATTCTTAATCAAGGGCTGTCGTGAAACAACTTTGGGGACAAGCCCCTTCCAGTCCGGCTTGCCCCCATATACATGCTCAAACCGCTCCCAACACAGATCCAGCGATTCTGGATGCACAAATGACAAATCATATTCAAAAGGAATCAGCCGGACTGATAAGAGCATAAATATCCTCTGCCTTAAATCCTATGGCTAGGATCTTATCCACAACCTCCCTCCTGATAGGTGGAGTATCTCCTCCTTCCCACCTGAGCTGTACCACATTCCTGCGTTTAATTGAAGAAGGTGCGTTAGGTGATAGTCGCACAACTGGAACCTCTGAAATCTGGTTTGGTAAATTACCCACCACTTGATCCTCCCTCCTCCCCTCCAGCACAACAGTTCCGCTCACCATAGTCCCAGACGTACCACAGATACCAGCAATCCCCGTCATCAAGTAAAGTCTTCTGTTTAGAAAAAATACCATCTGTTTTAGCGTTCATATGGCTCTCCTGCTCTGCAGTTTAAATGATAATGCGACATTCCTGCTCTGCACTGTTAGTGTCCATGTGGGACTCCTCGCAGCCAGCTAATCCTGCATTCTCTGTTGATTGCAAGGATTTGTTGGCAGGTGCAATCTCAGGAAAGTCCTCCACACACAGAGAGATTTTCAGCAAGCACTACTTTATCATGATCCTCATCTGATGAGTCGTTGCCGCTCAAGGGAGATTCCATTTCTGTAATGGCCTGCAGTAATCCGCCATTTCCCTCAACCTCCTCCTGAGATGACCCATGCTGCTGGGGAGGGAGGGGGGCAGATACAGACATGACAGATTCCGAGACAGGGGTAGTACTGGGGCCACCATGTGAAGCAACTTCCTTACCCCCCATCCATACTGTCACTGTTGCTCTGGTATCCAGTCCACCCTCTGGCTGGTACTGGCACATGCACTTTCCTTCATCTGTTGCAATCTCTCCTCATTCTCACACTTTTCTCTGAACACACCGCTGCACTCCTTCAGAGAGGCGACCAACTTCTCCTGCTTTTTCAATGCCTCCTCCAGAGACTTCAGCTTGGATACTTCCCTCTTATGCCCCGTACACACGGTCGGAAAATCCGACCACAAAATCCATCGGATTTTTTCAGACGGATTTTGTCGGACACTGGTGTTGCATACACACGGTCGGACAAAGTTGTCGGAAAATCCGATCATTCTGAACGTGGTGACGTTTGTTGCCTACAACGGGACTACGTAGAGGCTAGTAGCCAATATCTTTGGTCTTGTAATGTGATCTGAGCATGCGTGGCACTTTGTCCGTCGGAATTCGCTACACACGATCGGAAAAAGTCCGATAGAACTTTGTTGTCGGAAAATTTGAGAGCAGGAGATAAAACTTTGTCCGTCGGAAAATCCAATGGAAAAAGTCAGATGGAGCCTACACACAGTCGGAATTTCCGACAACATTGTCCGATAGGACATTTTCCATCGGAAAATCCGACCGTGTGTATGGGGCTTTACTGTTTCCAGACTTACTATGCAGGGATTTCTTTTTCCTGAGATCTTCTTTCATGACAGAAAGTTTCTGTTCCTCCTTAGCAATGCAGCGAAGTCTGTTCACCACTTTATCCTGGAAGACTGGTAAGGACTGCTCTTGCATAGGAACAGGCCCAGGATCCATTGCAGCTTGAGCACATGGAGTAGGCCTCAGTGCCTCTGGAGAGCCTCCACCTTAATCTTCCCCAATATGGTCCATGCTTGCCTGGGAAAAGCCTGCATGAGAGGCCCTAGGCTTGCTGCTTCTCTCAGCTGAGATCACAGCAGTGTGAGCCAACAGCACCCTGCAGAACAGCACCACCTGGTGGAGAAGCTCCTTCTGGTGCAGAGACTGATGGGACTGGCTCAGTGTTGTCTGTACAGCACTGCAGATAGAACATGCCAGGATTTTTTAAATGAGTAAAAAAAGTACATTTGTACTGCACTGTGGTATTTGATAGAACTATATAAATGTGTCTCTTTTAAATTTACATTACTAAAACTTTTGACAAGCAGAAGATGGAGAATGATAGTAAGAAGTTTTTTGTGGTTAGCTAATTAAAGAGATTCTCTGCTATCACTAGAAATAATTTGGCGATCTCCGTGGTACACAGAGTGACATGATCGGCATTCCAGGATTGCGCCCCTCACTGTGTTTATGGTCTGTTTTCCCAAGTTCCGTCCTGATTTCTCGGCAATATCAGATCACAGCACTGTACTTCTCCTCTCTCGGTTAATTCTGTTGTTGCCGTTTGCCCTGAATATTTTTCGGAGTTTCCTCTGCTAGAAGTGGGTCAATGTTGAACTTGTCTCATTAGCATGGCAGGAGCCACGCATTCCTCTGTTTGTTTATTGTGTATTGTGATCTCCTGTCCCCACAGGGACCTTTCTCCTGACACCAAAGCCCTGTGATTAAGATAATGGGGGACAAAGGGCACCACTGGAAGCTGAGAGGTGTAATTACAGTTTTGCTAGCTCTTGGAAGGTCCAACAAGG
Organism: Lithobates sylvaticus; assembly: GCA_028564925.1. Lineage (NCBI taxonomy): Eukaryota > Metazoa > Chordata > Amphibia > Anura > Ranidae > Lithobates > Lithobates sylvaticus. Next base: position 17,861,092 of record CM053028.1, read on the forward strand.
CCTCACTTAGCTGTTATGGTGATGGAGAGGCAGAGGCGGCTCTAGGCTTTGTGAGGCCTTAGGCAAAATTTAGACATGAGGCCCCACTCACACCCTTTGCAGGGGTTAAGGAAGAACCCAGAGGCCGAGCATCTTATTACTGCTGCTTGTGTGGGTGGGATGTGTACTGCGCCAATCACATGGGATGAATAGAAGAGGAGGGTCAGCAAGGATTGGTGCAGTACACATCCCACCCATACAAGCAGCTGCAGTAGTTAGATGCTCCACCTCAGGGTGAATAGGGGTGGCTGGTATGTGCAGGAGGGGGGCACGGAATGAATAGGGGTGGCTGGTATGTGCAGGAGGGGGGCACGGAATGAATAGGGGTGGGTGGTATGTGCAAGAGGGGTGCACGGAATGAATAGGGGTGGGTGGTATGTGCAGGAGGGGGCACGGAATGAATAGGGGTGGGTGGTATGTGCAGGAGGGGGGCACGGAATGAATAGGGGTGGGTGGTATGTGCAGGAGGGGGGCACGGAATGAATAGGGGTGGGTGGTATGTGCAGGAGGGGGGCACGGAATGAATAGGGGTGGGTGGTATGTGCAGGAGAGGGGCATGGAATGAATAGGGGTGGGTGGTATGTGCAGGAGGGGGGCACGGAATAAATAGGGGTGGGTGGTATGTGCAGGAGGGGGGCACGGAATGAATAGGGGTGGGTGGTATATGTAGGAGGGGGGCACGGAATGAATAGGGGTGGGTGGTATGTGCAGGAGGGGGGCACGGAATGAATAGGGGTGGGTGGTATGTGCAAGAGGGGTGCACGGAATGAATAGGGGTGGGTGGTATGTGCAGGAGGGGGGCACGGAATGAATAGGGGTGGGTGGCATGTGCAGGAGGGGGGCACGGAATGAATAGGGGTGGGTGGTATGTGCAGGAGGGGGGCACGGAATGAATAGGGGTGGGTGGTATGTGCAGGAGGGGGGCACGGAATGAATAGGGGTGGGTGGTATGTGCAGGAGGGGGGCACGGAATAAATAGGGATGGGTGGTATGTCCAGGAGGGGGGCACGGAATGAATAGGGGTGGGTTGTATGTGCAAGAGGGGGGCACGGAATGAATAGGGGTGGGTTGTATGTGCAGGAGGGGGGCACGGAAGGAATAGGGGTGGGTGGTATGGAGGAGTGAATGGGGGTGGGTGGTATGTGCAGGAGGGGGGAATAGGGGGGGGATTCAGATCTTGGGCAATAAGCACTCAGTGTCACTCCATGAGCATTCACTCCCATCTCAGCAAGCTGCAGCTCCACCTCCTCCCTTGTAAGATTTTTGCAGACAGCGTTGAAGCACACTGAGCGGAAGCACCAGAAAGAGCTGAGAGAGAGGGAGGATAATCCATGCCCGCGTGCGTCTGTGTCTTTACAAATGTGACAGGAGCCAGAGAGTGACAGGCGCGGCTTTGTCTCATCCATGGGTGCCCTGTAGGACAGTCTCAGGGATGGCTCTTAGGCAAATTAGGCAGTTGCGAGGCCCCTGTCAGTGTGAGGCCCTTGGCGACCGCCTAATTTGCCTAATTAGAGAGCCGCCTCTGTGGAGAGGTGGTCAACACAACAAGGGGCACCAAACCCCCGAAGGCCAAAGCGGCGTCACCATCCGGCTGGGGGATGGAGGAGCCTGAAAGAACCGGCTCCCCATGACAATGCAGAATGTGAACACTGCACCCAGGGGCAGGTAGGTCAAGGTAGGTGACACTTTGCGGAGGTTAAAAAGCACCGGCGAAGATGAAAGGCTGGCCAGAACGAGAGGGATGTTTTCCCCCTCGTCACTGTCATACCAGCAGAAGACTTCTCATCTCCCCCGCAAGGCTTTATCTCCTTATCGAGGACCTGGCCTCACAAAAGTACATTCTTAATGCAGATGCCTCCTGTCACATGCGTCACCCTCTCCTTCTCCAAGGTGACAACAACTCTATAGAAAGGACGGTCATAGCGGGCATAGCGCTACTCTTCAGAGGAACAGATCAATTTGTCAAAAGTGTCTTCGAAAGTTGAGGATGACAGGATCTCAATTTGCTTTGCATTCCTTCTCCTCTAATTAAAATTGTCACGTCGTCCTTATTGTGTGCTTTTTTTTTTTTTTTTTCATATGTTTGAAAGGGAAAAAAAAAAAAAAAAAATGAAGTGAATTTTTTGCTACTGTTCGAAGGGGCCCAAATACAAAAATTCCTTAACCACTTTCAGCCCCGGACCATTTTGCTGGCTTAAGACCAGACCCCTTTTTTGCGATTCGGCACTGCGGCGCTTTAACTGACAATTGCGCGGTCGTGCGACGTGGCTCCCAAACAAAATTGACGTCCTTTTTTTCCCACAAATAGAGCTTTCTTTTGGGGGTATTTGATCACCTCTGCGGTTTTTATTTTTTGCGCTATAAACAAAAAGAGAGCATCAATTTTGAAAAAAACACATTATTTTTTACTTTTTGCTATAATAAATATCCCCAAAAAATGTATAAAAAAACATAATTTTTCCTCAGTTTAGGCCGATACGTTTTCTTCTACATATTTTTGGTAAAAAAAATTGCAATAAGCGATTATTGATTGGTTTGCGCAAAAGTTATAGTGTCTACAAAATAGGGGATAGTTTTATGGCATTTTTATTAATATTTTTTTTGTACTAGTAATGGCGGCGATCAGCGATTTTTATGCGACATTATGGCGGACACATCGGACATTTTTGACACATTTTTGAGACCATTGTCATTTATACAGCAATCAGTGCTATACAAATGCACTGATTCCTGTGTAAATGACACTGGCAGTGAAGGGGTTAACCAGGAGGTGGCAGTGTAGTGTTTAAGTGTGTGCTAGGGGCGTGTTGCTAACTGTGGGGGGCATGGCTGTGTTTTACAGATCACTGATCTCTGCTCCAATCACAGGGAGCAGAGATCAGTGTCACTGTTGCTAGGCAGAATGGGGAGATGCTTGTTTGCTTCAGCATATCCCCGTTCTTCCTCCCTGTGAGACGATCGCGGGTATCCCCGTGGCGATCGAGCTCGGGGGACCCCTGATCGGACTCACGGAGGTCCCGACCGGCGCGCGTACATGCGATGGCACGGCAGCAAATTCAAAGGGACGTACCTATGCGCCCTTATGCCTGTCCATGCCATTATGCCGACGTATATATACAATAAAATACAAGAGGATTAAGGGGGCCCTGCTCAGAAGAGCTTACAATCTAATATGGTGGGGCAGGTGGTACAAAAGGTTGTAGCTGTGGGGAATGAGCTGATTGAAGTGGTAGAAGAAGATTCGTTGGAGACGTGATAGGCTTTCCTGAAGAGAAGAGATGAGTTTTCAGGGATCGCCTGAAGGTAGCAAGAGTAGGGGATAGCCGGACTGGTGGATGTAGAGAGTTCCAGAGGATGGGAGAGGCTCTGGAGAAATCCTGGAGACGAGCATGGGAGGAGGAGACGAGAGACCTGGAGAGTAGGAGGTCTAGAGAAGAGTGGAGAGGACGGTTTCCTCTTCTCAAGACCTCCTACTGGAGGACCTGTTTCCTGATTGGCCAAAGTGCCAGGCCACCCTATTAAATGCCTGGCGCTTAGGAAAAGGAGCGGACTTAGCGAAGGAGACACGCGCTGGAGCGGAGGTCGCCGCCGCTCTGGTGCACTTACTACACTGAGAGGAGCCTGGCGGTATGATGGGCACAAGTGGATGCATTTGACGGGCACAAGTGGCTGCATTTGATGGGCACAAGTGGCTGCGTATGATGGGCACAGTGGATGCGTTTGAGGGCACAATGGCTGCATATGATGGGCACAAGTGGCTGCATATGATGGGCACAAGTTGCTGCATATGATGGGCACAAGTTGCTGCATATGATGGGCAGAGTGGCTGCGTTTGATGGGCACAAGTGGCTGCATTTGATGGGCATAAGTGGCTGCATATGATGGGCACAGTGGATGCGTTTGAGGGCACAATGGCTGCATATACTGGGCACAAGTGGCTGCATATACTGGGCACAAGTGGCTGCATTTGATAGGCACAGTGGCTGCATTTGATGGGCACAATGGCTGCATATGATGGGGACAAGTGGCTCCATATGACGGGCACAAGTGGCTCCATATGACGGGCACAAGTGGCTGCATTTGATGGGCACAAGTGGCTGCATATGATGGGCACAAGTGGCTGCATATGATGGGCAGAGTGGCTGCGTTTTGATGGGCACAAGTGGCTGCATTTGATGGGCATAAGTGGCTGCATATGATGGGCACAGTGGATGCGTTTGAGGGCACAATGGCTGCATATACTGGGCACAAGTGGCTGCATATACTGGGCACAAGTGGCTGCATTTGATAGGCACAGTGGCGGCGTTTGATAGGCACAGTGGCTGCGTTTGATGGGCACAATGGCTGCATATACTGGGCACAAGTGGCTGCATTTGATAGGCACAGTGGCTGCGTTTGATGGGCACAATGGCTGCATATGATGGGGACAAGTGGCTGCATATGATGGGCAGAGTGGCTGCATATACTGGGCACAAGTGGCTGCATTTGATGGGCACAAGTGGCTGCATATGATGGGCACAGTGGATGCGTTTGAGGGCACAATGGCTGCATATACTGGGCACAAGTGGCTGCGTTTGATGGGCACAATGGCTGCATATGATGGGGACAAGTGGCTCCATATGAAGGGCACAAGTGGCTCCATATGATGGGCACAAGTGGCTCCATATGATGGGCACAAGTGGCTCCATATGACGGGCACAAGTGGCTCCATATGATGGGCACAAGTGGCTCCATATGATGGGCACAAGTGGCTCCATATGACAGGCACAAGTGGCTACATATACTGGGCACAGTGGCTGCGTTTGATGGGCACAATGGCTGCATATGACGGGCACAAGTGGCTACATATGATGAATTTTCGGATTGTTCTGAATTATCGGAATAATGAATATCACATCTAAAATGAATGGAACGTAATGAATTTATTCGAAATAACTAATTTTGAACATAACGAATGACCCCAAAAAAAACGAAAAAAATTAATAAAAATAACACTGAATGAAACGAAAAGGAACAAATGCATTTTTGCTTGCACATGATTGCACAGTATATTTGCCTTTACTAAATCCACCTCAATGGGGAGAGGAGAGGAGACTCGGATCTCAGTCCTATAACAGCGAGTTGCTGCCGTTTGTCGGCTGTTAATCATTTAAACACAAATAAAGTCACAGCTAAACCCGCCCCCCCCCCCCCCCCCCGCAATATTTCAGGGTTAATCCTAAATGGGCCTTTTAAATTCCTCTAACTGCACACAATCCAATAAATACCAAAAACCTTAATCCTGAAAATCCCACCAATGAGGGGAATGTGTGAACGGATGGAATTCTTCTGTGGGAGGAGGAAGATCCGTCTGATACTGAGAGTCTCATCATCCTGAGATTTACAAGGCGGACACATCTGGATTAACCGGATTATGGAATATTCTCCAACAACAGCGCCGCCGTCCCGCAAAAAACGGCGAACACTTTCTACTGCTTTTTTTTTTTTTTTTTAATAATTGAAAACCATCGCGGTAACCTGAAAATGTTCTAACAGGAATATTATTATTTATTTATTTTATTTCAGGTACATATATTGCGCCGTCAATTTACGCAGCGCTTTACATATACATCGTACATTCACATCAATTATTATGACTGGTTAACCACTTCAGCCCCGCCCCCCCCGGGTTACTTTAACTGACAATTGCGTGGTTGTGCGACGCTGTACACAAATAAAATTGCCGTATATACTCGAGTATAAGCCGAGTTTTTCCAGCACATTGTTTTGTGCTGAAAATGCCCCCCTCGGCTTATACTCGAATCAAGCACTTTTCTGCAGCAGAGAATGACATTTTCCGAACCGACTTTGGGGCCCTGTATCTCGGGGGCCACTTGGTGCTAGGAACCCCCCCAATTTTTGTGTGCAAACCCAGTTGTACCAACACTACAACATATCCAAATTTTAAGTTCCTAACACCAAGTGGCCCCGAGATATGGGGCCCCAAAGTCGGTTCGGAAAATGTTTATTCTCTGCTGCAGAAAAAGTGCTTGACATTTTCTGAACCGACTTTGGGGCCCCGTATATCTCGGGGCCACTTAGTGATAGGAACCTCATCTTTGCATATGTTGTACTGATAGTTCCACTGGGTTTGCATACCAGATTTGGGGTTCCTAGCACCAAGTGACCCAGAGATACGGGGCCCCAAATTCGGTCGACTGTGTCCATCTGCAGCAATATCATTTCGGGACCCTTTGGGTCCAGAGACCCCAAATTTGGCTGCAGCTAGGGGGGGCATCTAGGAACCCTTAACTACCAAGTTTGAGGTTCGGGGGACCTATGGCTGCAAATGGGCACAGTGAGGCTGCAAATGGGCATTGTTGACCCTCTTTTCCACTTACAGTAGCTGCGCATTTCTCACCCTAGGCTTATACTCGAGTCAATACGTTTTCCCAGTTTTTTGTGGTAAAATTAGGTGCCTCGGCTTATATTCGGGTCGGCTTATACTCGAGTATATACGGTAATGTCCTTTTTTTCCCCCTGACAAATAGAGCTTTTTTTTTTTTGTGGTGGTATTTGATCACCTCTACGTTTTTTTGTTTTTTTTTGCGCTATAAACAAAAAAAGAGCGCCAATTTTGAAAAAAAAATTTTTTTATTGGATGTGTTTTTCTTTTTTTTTCAAAATTGGCGCTATTTTTTTGTTTATAGCGCACAAAAAAAAAAAAATACATATTTTTCGTGAAAAAATAAACGCTTATTGGGATTTTTTTATTTTTTCACGAAAAATATGTAGTTTTTTTTTTGTGCGCTATAAACAAAAAAAAGCGACAATTTTGAAAAAAAAAAATTTTTTTTATTGGATGTGTTTCTTTTTTTTTCAAAATTGGCGCTCTTTTTTTGTTTATAGCGCACAAAAAAAAAAACTACATATTTTTCGTGAAAAAAAAAAAAATTCCCAATAAGCGTATATTGATTGGTTTGTGCAAAAGTTATATACAAACTACGGGATAGATTTATGGAATTTCTTTTTTTTTTTTTTACTAGTGATGATGGGGATCAGCGACTTATAGCAGGACTTGCGGTGGAAAAATAGGACACTATGGGGGGTTGATTTACTAAAGGCAAATAGACGGTGCACTTTGCAAAGTGGAGTTGCTTCAGTAAATGAGACAAAGCTTCACTTTGCAAAGAGTAATTGCAAGTCAAATAAATAATAATAAAAAAAAAAAATAATAACTTTTGCTTGCACGTGATTGGATGATAGAAGTGAGCAGAGCTTTTGCTCATTTACTAAGCTCTGGAGCAACTGCACTTTGCAAAGTACACAGTCTATTTGTATTTAGACATGTGCACTGCCGAAAAATTTGTTAGTTTTTGATTTCATTTCCTTCGGTTTTTATTTTAGTGTTTTTTTGTTTGTTTTTTTCATTTTTTAAGTCATTCGTTGTGATCAAAATTCCTAAATTTGTAAATCTGGAAATTCTGAAATGTGAATATTCTAAATATCGAAGATCCGAAAGCTTGAAAACACGAAAATTCGAAATAATAACTAACTAATAATAACTATTAAATTATAGGTATCGGAATTTACTTTTTTAAATTTGGCTGTTAGTCAACGTAACGAATACAAATTATCCAAAATAACGACTGCCGCATCTAAACAAATGGAACAGAATGAATTATTATTAATAATAATAAAAAGGTTTTATTATTATTGTTATTTATTATTGTTAATTTATTATGTTCCTTTCATTTAGATACGGCATTCGTTATCGTTCGGGTAATTCGTGACTTGGGATAAATTCGTATTCGTTACATTCTCTAACAGCCAAATTTGAAAGGAAATTCCAATACCTATAATTTATTAGTTAGTAATAGTTAATTTTTTATTCGTTAGTTATTATGTCAGATTTTCGGCTTTTCGAATTTTTGGATTTTCGTTCTTTTAAATTCTCATTCTTATTTTCGGATTTTCAAATTTTGAATTTCCTGGATTTTCAAATTTACGAATTTGAAAATTCGTAAATTCGAAAATCCAGGAAATTCAAAATTTGAAAATCCGAAAATAAGAATGAGAATTTAAAAGAACTCATAAACTCATAAACTCATAACTTTGAATATTTGAATATTTGAAAATATTTAAATATTCAAATTTATGAGTTTTCGAATATTAGAATTTAAGGATTAACGAATTTGTTCGTTAATTCGAATATTCAAAAATTCGTAAATTCCTAAATTTGTTATTTGTTTTTGTTATTTATTATTACTAATTTGTTGTTACGTTCCTTTCCTGTCGCATCATGGCAGCATACACATATGGGTTGTGGCTCCGCCTCCGCAACCTGATAGGACCGCGTAGCTATTAAACCTTGAGAGGGTCCCCGCCCCAGTATTCTCCTTTTTTTTTCCTCACCTGACAAGACCGAAAAGTACAGCACCTCTTACCGCTATCGCCCCAGCCAGGTTCAAGCCTCTCCTGGCTGGAAGTCCTACCTGTACAGCCTCTAAATGAGCTAAATGGAGGAACCCCACTCTGATGGTCTCAGGGGTATGTAAACAACATTTTCTCACTTAAACAAGCCTTAAATAGGCTTAACAAGCAGCGGCCTCCAATCCTATCTTTCATGCACTGGTGTCTTAGGGCTGTAAATCAGCCCATCTATCTGTGTACTATGCAGGGATTGTTTCATATTAAAATGCCATATGGATTATTGTAGTATTATATCCTTAATAGGTCTATCTTCCCTGGTGTGTGTGGGGCAGTAGTTATTAACATCATACCTGTGAGTGGTCGCTGGATTAGCTTTTAGAGCAGGCATGCTGGGTTAATTAGTCCTCCTCTTCCCTATTCAGGACGGCCGAGCGGCTCAGAGCAACGGAGCATGCTCAGTGGGCTTGATCCTCGCCCTCTAGCTGGTTTCCAGCTTCCAAAATGGCGACGAGCGGCGCGCGGCGCTACTGCGCATGCGCGAGCGTGACGTCATCGCTACGGCGACGGCGGCGCCAAATTTAAAAATCTGACAGTCTCTGTGTTTCTCTGTGGCTGCATATACAGAGAAACGCTGCTAGTTTGGAGAAAAAAACTTCACTGCATCTCTTCTACTGCTGAACCACTTACTACCAGCTGCATACTCTGCAGTATTACTCTTCAGATTAAGGTTAGTTAACTTATTGCCTGTATTTCCTATCTACAATCCTCTGCCTGCTTCTTTGCACTCCTCATTTCCCTGTATTACAGGACTCACTTTTTCATGGAGGCCGCTGCCCCAGCAGACCATCGCCAGCCTAAAAGGTAAGAGGGGAAGACGGGTAAGTAAGAAGAGGAAAAAGAGAGCATGGTACTAACGCTGTTTAAATGGAACAGCCCTACCAGGTCGCCCAGATCATCGCGCTCAAGACGATCAAAGAGCAGACGCTCAAGTCGCAGACACAGCCGCTCAGATCGTGGAAGAAGCCGGTCAAGGGACAGAGGCAGATCCAGTCGCAGAAGGAGCAGATCAAGATCTTACTCCAGACATGGGCATTCCTATCGCAGGAGAACTCCTACACGCAGACGCTCCCCGCATGCGCAGAGTCTCCGTCCATCAGCAAACTCCTGTTGGATTTGCGGCGCAATAGCGCTCCCAGACAAGCTGGCCTGTCGGACATGCTTCAACGAAGCAACTAAAGACAGAGAGATGGAGTTAAGCCAGCCAGTGAGAGAACCGACCCTACAAATCGCAGGGCCCGAGGTAAGCAGAGCAGTTCAAGACTCTCCCTCTGCCCCTTCCACTTCAAAGACGACAGAACTTCTGTCTGATACCGAAGACATAGAAACATCTACTGGCTTCGACTTCACTTTGGTTGAACCCTTTATAAAATCAATCAAGGAATCGATCGATTGGGTGGAAGAGAAAGAAACTCCTCATAAAGTGAGGAAGTACTTCCCAAATCTCAGGAAAGAGCCAGAGACCTTCCCATTCATTGAGGAGCTGGAAGACTTAATTAAGGAAGAGTGGCAAAAGCCGGAGAAAAAAGCTAGTCTGGCCAATCGACTAGCAAAACTCTATCCTCTTAAAGAGCCTAACGTGAACCCGCTGATATCCCCGCCGGTAGTAGACTCCTCACTGATGAGACTTGCCAGGCATGTGACGCTTCCAATTGAGGATGCAGTTACGTTCAAAGACGTATTGGACAGGAAAATCGATCTCGACCTCAAAAAAACCTATTTGTCAGCGGGAGGCGCATGCAGACCTGCAGTAGCGCTGGCAGCGGTAGGAAAAGCTATTTCCAATTGGTCTTCCAGTGCCGAGAAACTAGTGACGGAGGGAGTGGAGCAGGAGAGAGTAATATCTGCACTCCAGGAACTATCCCTCGCAGGCGATTTTGTCGCAGAGGCGTCTGTAGACATAATAAAATCTACATCTAGGGCAATGCTGAGCTCAGTAATGGCCAGAAGGGCACTTTGGCTAAAGCCCTGGTCGGCGGATCCATCTTCAAAGTCCAATTGGTGCAAGATTCCCTTTGATGGAACAAACCTCTTTGGTGAGAAACTAGACTCGGCTATCTCAAAAGTAACCGGGGGAAAATCTGGCCTTATCCCTTCGGATAGAAGGCCAAGACAACAAAGACCGCCCACCTTCAGAAAGAACCTACCTAACAAATATAGGGAGGCGAAGTCTTACAGACCCGGCAGAGAGTACAGGAGGAACTGGAAGAATCCCCAGTCTTCCTTTCTCAAATTTCAAAAATCCAAGAACCCTGTCTCAGGGGATCAGAAATCCTTTTGACGCCATGTCCGCTCAACCAGCTGTGGTAGGAGCCAGACTCATGAAATACAAGCAGGTATGGGCGGAAACAATAAAGGATACATGGACAGTAGCTACTATCCAATTCGGCCACAAATGGAGTTTTCGAAAACGGCCAAGGAGCAGGTTTTGTATAACAAAACTACCGACATCTCAGGACAAGAGACTACTATTGACCGAGTATATTCAAGGCTTAGACCAAAAGCAGGCGATAGTAAAAGTTCCACTATCCCAGAGGGGGAAAGGGGTCTACTCACCCTTGTTCCTGGTGAAGAAAAAGACGGGGGATCTTCGTCCAGTTCTGGACTTAAAAAAGCTAAACCGATCGATCCAGGTAGAAACATTCAGGATGGAAAGCCTGCAGTCGATTCTTCAGGCCATAAACATCGGAGACTGGATGCTCTCTATAGATTTACAGGACGCTTACTTACATATCCCCATTCACATGTCATTCCAAAAGTATCTCCGTTTTGCGGTAGGCAGGCAACACTTCCAATTCCAAAGCCTCCCATTCGGGATCTCCACTGCTCCAAGGACGTTCACAAAGGTCCTACTTCCAGTGATAGCTCTTCTAAGGGAACAAGGTCTAAGAGTCCACCATTACCTGGACGATATCCTCCTACTCGCAAACAATCAAGAGTCCCTCCTTACACATCGATCGATGTTAATTTCCACCCTGCAGAAATTCGGGTGGCTGATCAATTGGAAAAAGAGCAATCTAAATCCCACACAGAGGATGATTTTTCTAGGAGCAGAACTGGATACACTCCTCAACACTATAGAGCTCCCGAGGGAAAAGATTCCTATACTGATCCAAAAGGCAAGAAGGCTGCTTTCGACCAGCTCAATCCCCACCAGGGAGTGTCTCAGCATTCTGGGTTCATTCTCAGCGACCATCCCGATGGTTCGATGGGCTCAGTGGCACACAAGACCTCTTCAAGTGTCATTTCTCAGGCAATGGAACGGCATATCAATGTCCCAACCAATTGTGCTCAGAGAGGAAGTGAAACAATCACTCTGGTGGTGGACCAGGCCACACAACCTAAAGAGATGCAAGAACATAGTCCTTCTCTCCCAGGAAGTAATCACCTCGGATGCCAGCGGGGAAGGTTGGGGAGCACACTACCAACACCTCGCAGTCCAAGGCCGCTGGCCGTTCAGTACACACAATATGGTATCCAACATATTGGAAATGAGGGCGGCATTCAAAGCTCTCCTAGCCTTCAGCCACTTCCTGAAGGGCAAAGAAGTCTTACTGAAGATGGACAATCGAGTAGCAGTTGCCTACATCAACAGGCAAGGAGGTACCAGAAGTCGATCAATGCTACAAGAAGTCCGACCAGTCTTCGAATGGGCACAGCAGAACCTTTCGGGTCTCCGGGCAGCATATGTGCCAGGGACCCAGAACCAAATAGCCGACACCCTGAGCAGGAGTTTCGTGTCCAACAGCGAATGGACACTGAGTCACCAAGCATTCTCCCTGATAACCAAGACCTGGGGAGTACCAGAGATAGACTTGGCAGCAACTCCATCCAACACGAAGTGTCGCAGGTTCTTGTCGAGAGTACCCTTCCCGACAGCAGAAGGTACGGACTGCTTACAGCACAGCTGGGACTTCAACCTGGGCTACGTGTTTCCACCGATTCCAATTATTCCGAGGCTACTACTCAGACTCAAGAATTTGGGATCCACAGTGATAGCGGTCCTTCCCTTCTGGCCGAGACGCCCATGGTTCACGACTCTCCTCCAGCTGAATACAGCGGATCCACTACCGCTGCCCATAGCAGCGGATCTACTATCCCAAGGTCAACTCCTCCACCCATGTCCAGGAAGACTACACCTGACAGCATGGAGATTGAGAGGTCTAGATTCGTAGCACAGGGCTGCTCACAGAAAGTGGTAGACACTCTCCTCCAAGCCAGGAAAGTCTCCACCAACAACACCTACAGGAGAATCTGGGAAAAATTCCTCGCGGTTGCACAAACACAAGCATGGGATCCAACGTCTCCAACAGTGGCACAGATTCTGGAATTCCTGCAGCGAGGTCTGGACAAGGGTCTTGGGTCAAATACCCTAAAGGTACATGTGTCAGCTTTATCTGCCATGACGGGCGTAAGATGGGCAAGGGAACCACTCATTGAGCAATTCCAGAAGGCCTGCCTGAAAATAAGGCCTCCCAAAAAACCTTCCTTCCCGACCTGGGACCTTGCAGTGGTACTGGATGCCCTGTGTCGCGAACCATTCTTTCCAGTTGAAGGAATATCGCTATGGAATTTAACATTAAAAACCACCTTCCTCATAGCAATCACATCAGCCAAAAGAGTTTCGGAAATCCACGCTTTGATGGCCACCGAACCATACTTGACAGTCTACCCAGACAAGATAGTCCTGAAACCATCGGACCGATTCATCCCAAAAGTGGTGTCTTCCTTCCATTTCAATCAGGAAATTTGTCTTCCCGTTCTAACCACGGAACAAGGGAATCCACATCCACTAGACCTAAAAACCAACATCCTGGCATACCTCTCAATGACCAGTGACCTAGGGAAAGCGGAGAACCTCCTAGTCATTCCATATGGCCCTAGGAAAGGTCAAGCAGCAACATCCCGCACTATCGCAGCGTGGCTGGTAAAAACCATCAGTAGAACCTACACTTCCAGTAAAACTCAAGTACCTGAGGGCATAAGGGCACACTCCACAAGGGCAATGGCGACCTCCTGGGCAGCTTTCTGCAAAGTCTCCTCGGAAACGATATGCAAAGCAGCCACATGGTCCTCTAAGAGTACCTTTATTACGCACTACAAAGTGGACTCGGCCAGATTGTCCACGGTGGAATTTGGGAGGGCAATTATCTGTTCAAATACCTCAATTCCTTGTAAATAAAAATATTTGTGTTCAGACCCACCCAGTTTGGCGAGTTAATCCCCATATGTGTATGCTGCCATGATGCGACAGGAAAACGGAAAATTGTATACTTACCCTTCCGTAATTTTCCTTTCCTGTTGCATCACATGGCAGCATACAATTACCCACCCGTCTGAGGTGAGGTATATAGATACTGAGAATACTGGGGCGGGGACCCTCTCAAGGTTTAATAGCTACGCGGTCCTATCAGGTTGCGGAGGCGGAGCCACAACCCATATGTGTATGCTGCCATGTGATGCAACAGGAAAGGAAAATTACGGAAGGGTAAGTATACAATTTTCCGTTTTCGTTTAGATACAGCATTCATTATTTCGGATAATCCGTAACTTGGTATAAATTCGTATTCGTTACATTTTTTTCCCACAAATATTAGAGCTTTCTTTTGGTGGTATTTGATCCCCCCTGCGGTTTTTATTTTTTTGCGCTATAAACAAAAATAGAGCGACAATTTTGAAAAAAACAAAATGCAAAATATTTTTTGCTTTTTGCTATAATAGATATCCCCAAAAAATATATAAAAAACATTTTTTTCCCTCAGTTTAGGCCGATACGTATTCTTCTACATATTTTTGGTAAAAAAAAATCGCAATTAGCGATTATTGATTGGTTTGCGCAAAAGTTATAGCGTTTACAAAATAGGGGATAGTTTTATAGCGTTCTTATTAATATTTTTTTTTTTACTAGTAATGGCGGCGATCAGCGATTTTTATTGTGACTGCGACATTATGGCGGACACATCGGACATTTTTGACACATTTTTGGGACCATTGTCATTTATACAGAAATCAATGCTATTTAAATGCACTGATTCCTGTATAAATGACAGTTGTAGTGAAAGAGTTAACCACTAGGGGGAGGGGAGGGGTTATGGGCTGTGACGTGTGTGTGTTTTTTTTACATTAGGGGGCGGGGCTGACGTCTGATGTCATTGATTGGCTTTCCCGATGACCGGGAACAGCCAATCAATGACAGGCAGAGTAGGAAGCGCGGGGAGAGGTTTGTTTACACAAACCTCTCCCCGTTCTTCAGCTCCGTAACCCGATCGCGGGACACCAGCGGCGATCGGGTCCGCTGGTCCCGCGGCCGGGGTCACGGAGCTCCCGACCAGGTCGCGAGCACGCCGCTGGTGCGCTCGCGACCCACGGGCAGGCAATTAAAGGGGACGTACAGGTACGTGCTTTTGCCTGCCCGTGCCATTCTGCTGACGTATATAGTCAGTGGGCGGTCGGGAAGTGGTTAAGTTATAATGCCCCCCACACACGGTCGGACATTCTGATGGAAAAAGTCCTATCGGATTTTCCGACCGTGTGTGGGGGGCATTATAACTTAACCGCTTCCCGACCGCCCACTGACTATATACGTCAGCAGAATGGCACGGGCAGGCAAAAGCACGTACCTGTACGTCCCCTTTAATTGCCTGCCCGTGGGTCGCGCGCGCACCAGCGGCGTGCTCGCGACCTGGTCGGGAGCTCCGTGACCCCGGCCGCGGGGCTCTAGCGGACTTTTTCCGTTGGAATTTGCAGGATCTCAAATTTTCTGACAACAAAATCCGATCGGACTTTTTCCGATCGTGTGTAGGGAATTCCGACGGACAAAGTGCCACGCATGCTCAGATCAAATTACGAGACCAAAGCTATTGGCTACTAGCCTCTACGTAGTGCCGTACTCAATGAACGTCACCACGTTCGGAACGATCGGATTTTGCGACAACTTTGTCCGACCGTGTGTATGCAACACCAGTTTCGGACAAAATTAGTCGGAAAAAATCGGATGGATTTTGTGGTCGGAATTTCCGACCGTGTGTACGGGGGCTTATTGGTTAGTTATTATTTAAGATTTTCGGGTTTTTGAGTTTTCAGATTTTTGTTCTTTTGAATTCTCGTTCTTATTTTTGGATTTCCGAATTTTCGGATTTTCGAATTTAGAATTTCCGGATTTTCGAATATTCAAATTTATGAATTTACGGGTTTTTGAACATTCAAATTTACGCATTAACGAATTTGTCGAAATTTGTTAAAAAAAACAAATTTGGAACAAAACTAATTAAATATGTCTATTGCCTTTAGTAAATCAACCCCAATGTCTATGAAGGTTCTCATTCATCCAGGTCGCCATAGGTGTGCACCCCAAAGCTCAAACACACATGCGTATACAGTGGAACCTTGGATTAGGAGCATAATCCGCTCCAGGAGAATGCTTGTAATCCAAAGCACTCGCATATCAAAGCGAGTTTCCCCATAGAAGTCAATGGAAACGAAGATAATTAGTTCCGCATTGACTTCTATTGGATGCAATACCGCATGTGGCCAGAGGTTGGGGGGGCGGCGGAGAGCCTCGGAAATACTCAGGGACAGCTCGGCTGAACTCGGAAAGCCTCGGAAACACTGGGGAACAGAGTGGAACCAAGGTTCCACTGTACATATATATGACCCCGGCACATTGATCTCCATACCGTCGCAGTAAAAGAGACGGTAAGAGGGAGATCGTTCCCATCTCCCCGCTGCTACACAGAGTAATAATGCTGATGCACACAAAGTGATTAGGGTGTGCCCAGGCAGTCAATAGATCGACTACAAGCGGAGTTCCAGCCGCAAACAGGGAGCCCGTGATGTCGGTCTCCCGAGGCCGATTCGTCCACCGCCTCGGGGTGCAGGCGCCGCCATTCCAACTAAGCGAAAACCTGCAGTGGAGCCTTCAGGCTTCACAGCCGGCTTCCTACCACGGATACGCGACTTGCGCGGCGACTTTGTGAACAGCCAGCTTGTCTTCTGGGACCCACATACAGTACAGAGGTCCCAGAAGGCAGCGGGGGAGAAGGAGTAGGGCTCGCCGTAGAAGAGGACATGCGTACATATTCCCAGGACACCATGGATTGGCAATTTTCGTCCAAAACGTTTTAATGGAAAGGATCACATCACAAAGGAAGGTGCAAAGTTTCGGGAGCCGCGCAGGACCCCTTCGTCAGGCATGTAGAAGAGGTTGTGACGTAGGCCGGGCTAGGACGGAAGACGGAAGTCAATACATTTTTTCTAAAAATGTAGGTAAGAAAAAAATAAAAATAATAAAACAGATATCCAAAAACGAGGGGTGGTCTTTCATTTAAGACCAGTGTTGGTCATCTTACTTTAAAAAAGTAATTAGTTAAGTTACAAATTACTTCTCCCAAAAAGTAATTGCGTTAGTAACTCAGTTACTACATTGGAAAAGTAATTAGTTACTCAGCAAAGTAACTGACTTTTTTTTTCAATATTCTATATGTGTAACTAAGGGGCGGGCCTAGTATTACTGTAACCAAGGGGCGCATTTATTATTATTAGTATATATCATGTAACCAAGGGGCACATTTATTATTATATATGGTGTAACCAAGGGGCTGCTCTATTATTACTCTAACCAAGGGGCAGATCTGTTATAGCGTGTAAGCAAGGGGCGGGTCTATTATTATTATATCGTGTAAGGGGCGGATGGCTACAGAAGAGGGCGAATGTTAAATTAATGGGCAGAGCTCGATATATAACAATAATAATAAATGCGCCCCTTGGTTACAATAATACTAGACCCGCCCCTTACTTACACGATAGACGCCCTTTGCAGAGTAGCACGAGCATCGGGAGCGTGCGGCATCGCCTCGTACAATTACATGTTAACTGCGCCTGCGCGGTGTAGAGTTCACTCAGAGCTGTTTAGGTTCAGCAATTTTCGGAAGCTCCGTAGTCCTTTGTACTGTGCAAGCCCTGCGCCTGCGCAGTACAGGGGGTCCTTATCCGGCGGGGGAACTTTTTCGGCAGGACACCAGAATTACACTACTGCCATCTAGTGGCGGTAGATGTAATTGGGGTAACTAAGCCAAAGTAATGGGAACTGGGTTACCATGAGGGGAAAAGTAATCAGTTACATTACTCGTTACCCTCTAAAGTAACTGCGTTAAGTATCTCCATTTATTTTAACTCAGTTACTTACATCACTGTTTAAGACCACCTTGTAAAAGTGGGTGGAACTCTGATTTCAGTACAACCAGCCTTCCCATAGAACTGGTGAACTTCCTGGTGAACTTCTGAAGCTGGCTGGCTTTAGAAGTTTTTTTTCGGGAAGTTTGGGCCGTGGGTCAAGCCTGGGACTGCGGCTCATAATATCTGAACTGAATTGTTTGCATGGTTCATGTCATGTGGTGGACAATCTCAGGAGATCTAACCCCAGTTCAGGACGCTTGAGCAGACAAATCATTCTACGAGGAAACGTGAAACATTAGAAAAATTTGAAAGAGCTAGATTTGTAAAAAATGAAAAAAAAAAAAAGAAACATACAAAATGATTGCATCAATTTATTATGTTTAATTAAAATTTTCGGGGCTTTTGGTGGACTCGGAGGAATATGTTGAACATTATATGAAATCTGTGTGGTCAGGCTTCGAAAGAGCCTAACAACTTCATTTTTCTTTGGATTAATGGAGCTGCTCCCGCTAAGAGGATATCATTTTACTTGGCCCGGAGTTTGAAAGAAATGTTCCTGAACAGCTACAAGTAGAGAATGTCTGAAGCATTTTGTACTGTGTGTGGTTATTATACAATATAAACTATCATGGAGAACCCCCCCCAGATAAAGACCTCGTTCTTCATCCCTGACTCAAAGAGCTAAAACTCTGTTTTCTACGATAGCTAATACCTCATCCGCCCAGATTGCTATTGTAGCGGGCACACAAGTGTGCGCTATATGTGGAAATTTCGTTTTTTCCCTCAGAACAGTAATGGGGTTCCGAGGGTTACTTGTACAGGTTAACTTTGGCATTAGTTTGGCTGGGCTGTACTAGGGTTCTACCTGGTCATGGGTGCAGTGAGGTACACATGACAGGCCGAGAACCAGGCCTGGTTGGACGTCTTAGGTATCAGTCTTCCCCGGAGCCAATCAGTGGGCGCGCCTGGCCCCCGCTGTGTAGTCTGGGGAAGGGTACTTAAGGTGCTGAAGTCACGTGTTTGGGGTCCTGTTTCCTGGTTCTGGACCAGGGTAGCCCCGTGAGGTGTCCCGGGCCTGGGAGCACTAGCCATCCCGCAAACATGGTCAGTTTGACTAGCCCCACAGACCCGCATGGTCTGGGGTAAGAATCCGTCCGTTCCCGAGTCTCGGAGCCGGTTAGCCCGAGGCCCAGTAACTGAAGGAGGATTCAAGGCGTCCCGGTGTGCTCTCGTTATTGGAGGGGCACCACAGCTCGTATAGGTGACCGGGGGAGGACTCTTTTCAGAGGAGGGCCAACAAGCTGGCATCTCAAGAGGAGCCTGGTTACTGAGTTGAATGGACACTAAAGAATCCACACTTCCACAGTACTACTAAGGAGACAGAGAAAGTTCCAGGTACTGTAGGAAAGGTTCCTATTCAACTTCCGTTGCAAGTTCATTCTGTACAAAGAATCACCGCTCCAAGGTAATGACTTCTCCCAAAACAGCTGTCTCCACAATCCCACAGGGCGCTGGCTCTGTTTGCAACAGTCATAGCTCATGACTAAGCACCGTGTTCGGTGTGAAACATGTCAGCAGCTGTGCAGTTAGTCTGTACACAAGCCTAGATGCTATGATTTTATTATATCTTTTGAAATAAAGTTGAATAATTTGGAGTGCGGCTATCCAGCTACATCTTTTCTACTGCAAGTTCATTCTGTGTCAGAGACTTTCAACAAGTTTCCGGATCACATTGTCAGCTGCCATACCTCTGGCTAGGACTTTTATTGTGTCTGCATCCAAAGTTGTTGGGTACTAACCCTGGGAACCCCTGGACATTCACCGACAAACCAAGTGGAGGTAACCGGTAAGCCCAAAAGTCAAGGCCGCCCCTCAAGGGGTTATGGCCGCTACACTATAAAGACAGTGGACTCCTGTACAGCCACGGCCAAAAGTTTTGAGGATGACTCCAATATTTAATTTTCACAAGGTCTGCTGCTTCAGTGTTTTTAGATCTTTTTGTCAGATGTTACTATGGGATACTGAAGTATAATTACAAGCATTTCATAAATGTCAAAGGCTTTTATTGACAATGACATGAAGTTTATGCAAAGAGTCAATATTTGCAGCGTTGACCCTACTTTTTCCAAGACCTGAAATTCTCCCTTGGCATGCTGTCCATCAACTTCTGGGCCACATCCTGACTGATGGCCGCTCCCCATTCTTGCATAATCAATGCTTGGAGTTTATCAGAATTTGTGGGGGTTTTTTTGTTCACTCGCCTCTTGGGGGTTGACCACAAATTCTCAATGGATTTAAGGTCTGAGGAGTTTCCTGGCCATGGACCCAAAATTTCCATGTTTTGTTCCCCAAGCCACTTAGTTGTCACTTTTTCCTTATGGCAAGGTGCTCCTTCATGCTGGAAAAGGCATTGTTCCTCACCAAACTGTTCTTGGATGGTTGGGAGAAGTTGCTCTCGGAGGATGTTTTTGGACCATTCTTTATTCGTGTTCTTAGTCGAAATTGTGAATGAGCCCACTCCCTTGGGTGAGAAGCAACCCTACACATGAATGGTCTCAGGAGGCTTTACTGTTGGCACAGGACTGGTGGTAGCGCTCACCTTTTCTTCTCTGGACAAGGTTTTTTCCGGATGCCCCAAACAATCGGAAAGGGGAATCATCACCTTTTGCAGAATATCAGTCTGTCCCGGATGTTTTTTCTGGAAAGAAGTGGCTTCTTTGTTGTCCTTCTTGACACCAGGCCATCCTCCAAAAGTCTTCTCCTCACTGTGTGTACAGATGTCCTCACACCTGTCTTCTGACATTCCTGAGCTCTGCACTGGTGGTGCCCCCGATCCCGCAGCTGAATCAACTGTAGGAGACGGTCCCGGCGCTTGCCCGGAATTTCTTGGACGCCCTGAAGTCTTCTTCACAAATGCAGTGAAAATGTTTTTTTATGGGATTAAGTTTATTTTAATGGCAAAGAGGGAATTAATAGCAATCAATCTTCATAACATTCTGGAGGATATGCAAATTGCCATCATAAAAACGGAGGCAGCGGACTTTGTGAAAATTAATATTTGTGTCATTCTCAAAATTTTTGGCCACGGCTGTACAAAGCTTTGTATCTAGGTTGAAAAAAGTAATCCATCTGTTAACCGCTTGCCGACCGCGCTATAGCCAAATGACGGCTACAATGCGTCTCGATCTCAGGGGGGGCGTACATTGACGTCCTCTCAGAATCTCGTTCTCGTGCGCCGCCTGGGCCGTGCACCCGGGAATATCCGTGACATCACGGATCACGGTAAACGGCCAAATGACGGAGTGATCACTTGTAAACAAACCGGCGTCGCGTCTGGTTCCTCTCTCCCCTCTCTGTACCTTTTGGTACAGTGCGAGGGGAGAGGGGAGAGATCGGTGGCAGCGGCGCTGTGGGCTGGATGTATAGTGCCCACAGCGCTGATATGTGCCCATTCCAGCCATCCATACTCAGCCATCCATGCTCAGCATACCCATCCACCAGCCACTACAGTGCCTCACAAAAGTGTAATAGGTAGTCAAATTAGATTTGAAACTTATGCCCCCTAGAACACCTGATGGAGCTCCCTGCATGTTGGGCCTCTCTATGTGGCCACGCTGTGGTTGGCTCTATTGCGCGAATCACCGTAGCTGTATGTCGGTTCGTGCAATATACATAGTGGGCATGGCGCCGGAGCCGCGATCTCTGCCGGCCACCCGCGATCGCTCCACAGAGAGCCAGAAAGGGGAACTGTCAATGTAAACAAACAGATCCCCGTTCTGACAGGGGAGTAGAGAGAGATCGTCTGTTCCTAGTGATTAGCAGAGCACTGTGCCCCGAGCCCATCCCCTTGTGTGACATTAGCAAAATAGTATTCACTAATGTCTTCCTGCTTCTCCTCCCAGCCAATCAGGAAGCGGGTACTGAGACTCGATTGGCTGGGAGAAGAAGCGACCACCAGGACTCGGGAGGAGACGCAGGGGGGGGGGGGGGCGTTGAAGCCGCGACCTGCATGGGGTAAGTGCGGGGCTGGCGGGCGAAGCAGCAATTGATCGTGCGATGGGGGGAGTGAGGGGGCCAGGTTTTCTGCCACCCCAAAACAAAATTGAGCACCGGCCGCCACTGCTCTGAGGGCACTGCTCAAGGGGGAGGAGCCAGGAGCGCCAGAGGGGGACCCTGAAAGAAAAGGATCGGGCCGCTCTGTGCAAAACCATTACACAGAGCAGGTAAGACATGCTTGTTATTTAAAAAACAAAAAAACAAAACAAAGCTTTAGTATCGATTTAAGAGATATGATGCTGCCAATGACCTTTCAACCTCCACTTTCTAAATCAGCGAATGGCTGAGTCTTCCCAGGAAATCTCATTGTGTCCATTTATTCTAGTAAAATAAAGTTTTAGGGGCTTTCGGTTGACACGGAAGAATATGGTACAGATTATATGATGTCAGTGTGTGCGGTTGGGCTTCTAATAGCAAAACATCATTTTTTCATTAGCAAAATAGCATCTAATAGCATCATTTTTTCAATAGCAAAACATCATTTTTTTGGGGGAATAATGGAGCTGCCTCCAATAAGCGGGTATCACTTTACTTGATCTGCGATCCCGAAGAAATACGTTTGAAATATTCCTAAATAGTTTCTTTTAGAGAATGCCTGGTATTTAGGGGCACCAGTTGCAGTCAAATTAAGTTTTTGCTTCAATGTCTTCCTTTTTGCTGAGGCTTTGAAAGTATAACACAAAACAAGGGTTCAAATCTCTCTACATCCCTGGTGCCGTTTTTAAACTTCTTTTTGCATTGATACATGGGCAGGACCCGGGTCCCCAAACACTTTTTATGGCAATAACATGCATATTGGCCGTTATAATTAGCACTTTAGATTTCGAACGTTTGCGTCCATTGTAACTAATAGGGTTCTAACGTTCGTGTGAACTTT